>JAVIAB010000124.1:108206049-108541049 GCA_032433765.1 Megaustenia siamemsis
ACAGAGAGTGTGTTAGAACTGAGAGTGGTAGAATTGAGAGTGTGTTAGAACTGAGAGTGTGTTAGAACTGAGAGTGTGTTAGAACTGTGTTAGAACTGAGAGTGTGTTAGAACTGAGAGTGTGTTAGAACTGAGAATGTGGTAGAACTGAGAGTGTGTTAGAACTGAGAGTGTGTTAGAACTGTGTTAGAACTGAGAGTGTGTTAGAACTGAGAGTGTGTTAGAACTGAGAGTGTGTTAGAACTGAGAATGTGGTAGAACTGAGAGTGTGTTAGAACTGAGAGTGGTAGAACTAGGAGTGTGTTAGAACTGAGAGTGTTTTAGAACTTAGAATGTGGTAGAACTGAGAGTTGTAGAAATGAGAGTGTGTTAGAACTGAGAGTGTGTTAGAACTGAGAGTATTGGAACTGAGAGTGTGTTAGAACTGAGAGTGGTAGAACTAGGAGTGTGTTAGAACTGAGAGTGTTTTAGAACTGAGAATGTGGTAGAACTGAGAGTGTGTTAGAACTGAGAGTATCAGAACTGAGAGTGTGTTAGAACTGAGAGTGTGTTAGAACTGAGAGTGTGTTAGAACGGAGAGTGTGTTAGAACTGAGAGTGTGTTAGAACTGAGAGTGTGTTAGAACTGAGTGTGTGAGAATGTGGTAGGCCTGAGAATGAGTTAGGATTGATGGTATTGTAGAATTAAGAGTGTTGGGAGATTGACAATATATGAAACTATAGAGATTAGAAGAATAGAGAGAAAACAGGCGGATGTTTAGAGTGTATGGATTGAGAGATTTCAATAATTTTGAAAATGAAATATCCGTGGGAGTGGATGAATAATAAGATGTCTTTTTCGATAACGGTGAAATAAAAAAAGTAATAGAAATTGATAGACTGGTAGTTTTTAAAAAAATGACAATCAAGAAGATACAAATCTTTATTAATGGATGCTTGCGCAGAATTAAAGGATAGAAACGGCCGAACAATATCTATTGTCCTTTCGAGCCGAAGACGGCACATAGGGCAGAACCACAATCTCAAAAACAGAAACCTTGCATGCCAAAATGGCAAAAATATTGCAGATATCATTGCTTCTAAATTTATGGTTCTGTTTCTATAACAATACTTTTTACAATGACAGCTTGTCAAGTCATCGATCAACCTCCTTAGTCGCCTCTTACGACATGCTTGGAAGGACACAGTGTCACTATTCTTTACTCATAATAAGGCCCCGGTGGGTGGTCTAGAGTACGACGTCTGGGTAGTCTAGAGTACGACGTCTGGGTGGTCTAGAGGTACGACGTCTGGGTAGTCTAGAGGTACGACGTCTGGGTAGTCTAGAGGTACGACGTCTGGGTAGTCTAGAGGTACGACGTCTGGGTAGTCTAGAGGTACGACGTCTGGGTAGTCTAGAGGTACGACGTCTGGGTGGTCTAGAGGTACGACGTCTGGGTGTCTAGAGGTACGACGTCTGGGTGGTCTAGAGGTACGACGTCTGGGTGGTCTAGAGGTACGACGTCTGGGTGGTCTAGAGGTACGACGTCTGGGTAGTCTAGAGGTACGACGTCTGGGTGGTCTAGAGGTACGACGTCTGGGTGGTCTAGAGGTACGACGTCTGGGTAGTCTAGAGGTACGACGTCTGGGTGGTCTAGAGGTACGACGTCTGGGTGGTATAGAGGTACGACGTCTGGGTAGTCTAGAGGTACGACGTCTGGGTGGTCTAGAGGTACGACGTCTGGGTAGTCTAGAGGTACGACGTCTGGGTGGTCTAGAGGTACGACGTCTGGGTGGTCTAGAGGTACGACGTCTGGGTGGTCTAGAGGTACGACGTCTGGGTGGTCTAGAGGTACGACGTCTGGGTGGTCTAGAGGTACGACGTCTGGGTGGTCTAGAGGTACGACGTCTGGGTGGTCTAGAGGTAAGACGTCTGGGTGGTCTAGAGGTACGACGTCTGGGTAGTCTAGAGGTACGACGTCTGGGTGGTCTAGAGGTACGACGTCTGGGTAGTCTAGAGGTACGACGTCTGGGTGGTATAGAGGTACGACGTCTGGGTGGTATAGAGGTACGACGTCTGGGTAGTCTAGAGGTACGACGTCTGGGTAGTCTAGAGGTACGACGTCTGGGTAGTCTAGAGGTACGACGTCTGGGTAGTCTAGAGGTACGACGTCTGGGTGGTATAGAGGTACGACGTCTGGGTAGTCTAGAGCTACGACGTCAACCTCAGGACAGGAAAACCCCGGTTTCAGATCCCACCAGAATTGGTGGTAATTTTTTGTCAAAAATAGGAACAATTAATTCGTGGTTTCTTTATGACGTTACCCTCCCATGATCTCTTGTGTAGTGAGATCCCATATCTAGCCCTTTCAGAAAACAGCAATAAATAGGGGATTCAGTGTGCACTCGCGCACGTTAAAGAACCCTGGCAGGTAAAAATAAAAAAGAGTAGACCATAAATATGGCCGCCGTCCGGGCAAAATTGTCAGCAAAAGAACTACAAACACCGTGGATCCCTAGGGAGCTGCGATAGCTCTCTGGTTAGTGAACTGAACTACAAAGGACAAGAGGTCGGGTTCGGTCCTGATCGACGGCTTCCGGTTTCACCCAGCCTTAAATGGGTACCGGATTTTTTTTCTAGGAAAGTAAAGCGGCACGGGTGTAATAGCGCCCACCTTACCCCAAAAATCATGTGCCGAAGGTCTGTAAAAATTATGGTCAGTAACACCATATTTCCTTCACGCCATTTGGGGTGACGGGGGCTCTTTACTTTTTACTTTTACCGTGGATCCCAGGCCGTGCTACGGAGTTCGTGCACGTGTGCCGGGATTCTCCTCAGATTTTCTGGAGATTCTCAAGGTGGATATCGGGACACCTATGGGTTCGTCCGGTGTGCAGTGGTGATGATGATCCTAACAATAAACAAACTTTAGCAGTGCTTGCTGCCTTCAAACGGTGATTAAAGAATACAGGAGAAATGAAACAAATATATAGAACAAAAATAGAACAAAAATAGAAGAAAAATGGTATGGTTAAAGTTTCACGCAACAAGTGGACACCACAAATCAGAACGACGTTTCGGCGCAATAGGCCCTCAACTGGAACAAACATACAACACACTTACAAATGTGAATTAAAAATTTTAAAAAATAGTATAATAGAAATAATTTTGTTACATTATTTTTTTTTCCTTATTAAAATTATTATTTTTTTTTAATTTCAAATCTATATTTGTACGCGTGTTGTATGTTTGTTCCTGTTGAATGCCTATTGAGCCGAAACATCGTTCTGCTTTATGTTGTCCACTTGTTACATGAAGCTTTAACCATATCGTTTTTTTTGTTTGGTTTCTTTTTGTTTCTATTTGTGTTCTATTTTTTTTTCAATCTTTGTTCTATTTTTTTTCTACTTTTATTTCATTTATCCTCACAATAATTTCACTGCAGCCTCGCATTTTGATGCATTTATGCGCATTTCTTTGACTTGACCCGACTGAAGCAATACACGTCTTCGTCATCCGCCCTTAAAAGACCGTGAAAGAGAAATTTGAAAAGAGCACCCATTAAAAACGCCAGCGAAGAAAATAAAAACGTGTCAACATGCGATGGCATCAGCTTCAATTAAAACACCAGAATTCTGTCCTTCATAATTTTTACATAATGAAAATTAAAAAAAAATAATTCTATTTTTAACATTTTCATAAAAGTTTCTTTTTAGATCATAGGAAAAAAAAATATGTATACAGGCAGTACACGCATAACACAGCAGGTTAAATTACCATTTATGTATATATTAAACGTAAAGAGCCCCGTCACGCCAAGTGGCGTATAGGGAATATGGTGTTAGTGACCATAATTTTTACAGACCTTCGGCACATGATTTTTGGGGTAATGTGGTCGGTATTACGCCCGTGCCGCTTAACTTTCCCAGAAAAAAAATCCGGTACCCATTTAAGGCTGGGTGAACCCTGAGCCGTCATTTGGGATCCCAACCGACGGCTTCCGGTTCACCCAGCCTTAAATGGGTACCGGATTTTTTTCTGGGAAAGTAAACCGGCACGGGCGTAATACCGACCACATTGCCCCGAAAATTATGTGCTGAAGGTCTGTAAAATGTATGGTCTCTAACACCATATTCCCTAAACGCCTCTTGGCGTGACGGGGCTCTTGACTTTTACTTACAGTTGCACGTCAGTGGATTGAGCTAACTGAAGTAAAAGTATATGTTGCCATCTCTGACTTGCAAGACGTATGGGTAATATGGTGTTAGTGACTATATATCTCCATGGTCACGGCACAATTTTGAGTGTTGTGGTCGGTATCACGCCAGGCCGCCTTTACCTCCCAGAAAAATCTTTGGTACCCATTTAGAGGCTGGGTGAACCCGGAGCCTCATCAATTAAAAGAAATCGGCCATTTGTGAGGATCGAACCCGGCCCATTCTGATTAAGAAGCAGTCACACTAACCACTTTGCCACCGAGGCTTCATTTATCTAGCCGAAAAAATATGAGTATCGGAGTTATCTGACTGTGCGTCGAGGAACCCCTGTGCACATGGCTGCCAAGGAAAAATAGATTAACACGCAAAATTCAGTTCCTAGTCACTAGGGACATCGTCAAATGTGAAAGCTGGCGAACGAAAAAAAAAGTTCCATAAAATACCTGATACCCATTTATAGATGCTTGTGAACCCCAAAGCCTAGTCGATCTCTCTCTCTTCCCCCCCCCCCACCCATAAAAAACACTTCTCACATGTAGCAATTACAATCGGACTCTTGTGATCAATAGCGATTATAACAGCAGCAGCAGCAAAGTGTTTACACGTAGCTATCAAACATCAAGTTATGCAAGTAACAAACTTTAAATATCCGGCAACAACATTCTCTGAAGATGGTAAAATCAATACAAAAATAGATATACGATTTCACTGAGAAAATCAAATATTGGGTCAGCTATCCCTTATACTTCAACACGAACCAAATATTGGGTCAGCTATCCCTTATACTTCAACACGAACCAAATATTGGGTCAGCTATCCCTTATACTTCAACACGAACCAAATATTGGGTCAGCTATCCCTTATACTTCAACACGAACCAAATATTGGGTCAGCTATCCCTTATACTTCAACACGAACCAAATATTGGGTCAGCTATCCCTTATACTTCAACACGAACCAAATATTGGGTCAGCTATCCCTTATACTTCAACACGAAGCAATACCTATTACCACCAAGAAGAAAATTATACAGAGTATATTCATTCCCACATTGTGCTACCAGAGCCAAACATGGACACTTACGGACAGGACATAAAAGAAAGTTTGTCAGTGCTGAGAAAAGCACTTGGGGTAACCAGAAATGACAGAATCAGAAATGATATTATAAGAGAAAGTGTAGGCATTGAACCAATCCTAAGCTACATACACAAACAAGAAATACGCTGGTTTGCCATCTAGAAAGAATGCCGTGTGAATCCTGACCATACAAAGCATCTATTAAAAGAGGCGAACGAGGAAGAGCAAGGGGCAGACCCAGAGTAAGATGGACAGACAAAGTCAATCTACAACAACATCAATTGACAGTGTGAGTGTAGCCGCCAAAAGGGAGAGAAGCAGAACTTGATAACTTCCTGGACATCTGAACAAACTGAGCAAACTCATGGAAAGGCTGGTCAACAGAAGACTCATGTGGCATTTGGAGACAAAACAACACATCGTATCACAACAAAATGGCTTCCGTCAGCACAGATCAACTGAAGACCTGATTAGCACAGGAAATTGAGGATGCTCTACAAGAAAAGAAACACACACTGACAGTGTGGGTCGACACGGAGAAGGCTTTTGATAGGGTATGGAGAGAAGGATAAAAGAGCAAGCTTCTCAATACTTGGCATCCAAGGCCGTTTATTAAATTGGATATCTCAATACCTACAAGGCAGAACGGCCAGAGTACAAGTACATGGACAACTAAGTAAGAAAGCCAGAATCGAACAAGGTGTCCCACAAGGTGGAGTCCTATCCCCAACGCTTAGAGTCACAAGACTACACCCACGCATGTATACTGAGTGATTCGATGAGCATGATAAAAAAAAGTGGAGGCGGGCTTTGTACGCATGCAATGGGTAGAGTCGTTGCTGAAATCCAAAATACGTAAGGTCACCTTTGTCTATGTCCCTGGACATGCGGGAGTACGGGGAAATGAAAGAGCGGACAGGTTGGCTAGCTGCGCTGTCGTTGAGGACGGGCAACCGATGGATCGGGCGGACATCATCAATGCCCTTCGAGATGTGGAAGAGCACAGGACTTCGACAAACACAGATCAACATCACTTCTTCGGATGATGAAAATGGGAGTTAAGATGGGCACGGCCAGAAATGAGAAACTTGGTGGCCGTGTAAGAAGACTTATCAACCAACATAGAACTGGAGTCGTCAGTCGCTGGACACTGAGGGAATTGCTGAGGAGGGGATCTGAGCACCTATGGACATGTTCGGAGTGCAATGATGATGACCCGCAAATAACTCAATAACTCAATAACCCCAACGCTCTTTTTAATTGTTTTCATAAATGACATCGTAATGGACATTCCACCCAGTATACACTCAGCAATATACGCAGACAACCCGGTGATATGGGCACGTGAAAAATCTATGTCAGTGGCTAGCTCCAGAATGAAAGATGCCCTAGGAAAATTTGAAAACTGGACGCACACATGGTTACTACCAATCAAGGAAAAAAAACTACATACACAATTTTCAGCCTATCAAGAAACACACTCTCTGCAAAATTGAAGATAAAAGACCATGCACTTCCTATTGACCAAAACCCAACATATCTTGGCGTCACCATGGATCGCAGAATGACATGGACTAATCAGATAGACAGAGCAAACAAAAGAGCAAGAAAACGAACAGATATTATGAAGAAATTGGCAGGAACGGACGGGGGAGCAGACAACAATATCTTGAAGCGACTATACGTAGAAAGAGTAAGACCGGTAGGCTGTTGTGTCTTTTGACGTGCCCCAAAAATGTCATTTGTCTTGTCTTAATTGTATTTAGTAGTTCTCTTTTTATTTTTAGTTGTTTTAAAACTTCATCGTTTGTTTTCTTTTCTTTCCATCCAATTCTACCTATTCTTCTATAAATCCACATTTCAAAGGCTTCAATTTTCTGTTCTGTTTTCTTGCCTAATGTTCATGTTTCTGCACCATACAGGAATATTGAGAAGATGTAACATTTTGCTATTCTTAGTTTCAGCCCTGCTGATATTTGTTTTGTTGTTAGTATATTTTTCATGACATTAATATTACTTTTTGCCATACTATTCTTTTGTTTATTTCAATTTACATTTTCCATCATTGGTTATAATATGTCCCAGGTAGTTGTAGCTCTGAACTGTCTCCAGATGTATTCCTTCAACTGTGATATTTATTTGTAGGTCTTGAGAATTTTCTTTGTTTATGATCATAGTTTTAGTCTTTTTGATATTCATATCTAGTCCATATTTTTTGCTTGTTATTGTTAATCACATTAAGCAATTGTTGTAGGTCTTTATGATTTCCTGCTAGTAGAACAGTATCATCAGCATATCTTAGGTTATTGATTATCTTTCCATTAATGTTTAGGCCTGGTATCTCTGAGATGTTTTTAAACATTTGCTCAGTGTATAGATCGAACAAGCTTGGTGGTAGGATGCATCCTTGTCTTACTCCTCTTTTTATGTCCATGGGTGTAGAGTTCTCCTTGTTATATCTTATTATTGCTGTTTGCTCCCAGTACAAATTACATATTAGTCGTATGTCTGTGTCGTCTAGATTTATATCCTTTAGGCAGTCTATAAGTTGATTATGGTGTATTCTATCGAAAGCTTTGGTGTAGTCTATGAAGCAGGCATATATTGGTTTGTTTACTTCTATGTACTTTTCAATAAATGTTCTCATGCTAAATATGGCTTCTTTTGTGCCATTGTTTTTCCTGAATCCAAATTGTTGCTCATCTAATTCAGTATTGATTTTATTCTGAATCCTACCCTGTATAACTTTTAGTAACATTTTTGTTACCTGGCTCATTAGGCCTATTGTTCTAAAATCTCTGCATTCAACTACACCATTATTTTTAGGCAATGCAATGAAAGTTAATGTTTTTAGTTCGTTTGGTATGTATCCTGTATGGTATATGTCATTGCATATGTCCGTGATCACTTCATGCCAAAATCTTCTAGAGCCTGTCTCATCTCTATCTGTATATTGTCAGGTCCTGCTGCCTTTCCCTTTTTCGTTGTTTTTATAGCTTTTTCTACTTCTGATTTCAGGATTTTATAGTTGTATGTACATTTTATGTCTGGCTTTTTGTTCCTTTCGTCATGAAATAATTCTGTTATATATTCCTGCCATCTATATATTATATCTTTGTTGTCTGTTAGCATTCTTCCCTCTTTGTTTGCAATGCATCCGCTTCCTGCAGCTTTTTTGTCTTTATTAGTCATTTTCTTTATTTCTGTGTGCATCTCTCTTAAATTTTGTTTACTTTCCATAGTTTCGACTTCTAGACATCTTTGGTTGAGCCAGTCTTCTTTTGTCTTTTTGCACATTCTCCGTATTTCATTTTCAAAATCCTTGTATCTGGCAGTGTTTTTCGCTTGTCTTCATTCTTCTATTTTTTCTAAGATTTTGTCAGTTATCCATTTTTTATTTTTGTTACTTTCCTTTTTTTGGTAAAGTGTTGCAGGATTCTTGCATGCTGTTTTTTTATGCATTGCCATTTGGTTGTGACTTTTTCTTCAGGATTTTCTCTTCTGTACTGCTCAATCTCCTCTTCTAGCAGCTTCTGATATGTGTTCTTTACTTGTACCGTATAAGTTTATTTTACATCTTTCTGATTTAGTGCTGTTATATCTATTGGTGTTGCTGAATTAGTTTTTTGTTTGTTCCTCTTTAATTTGATTTTCATTTTTATCATTACAGGATTGTGATCTGAATTAATGTCTGCTTCTGGGTAGGTTTTGGCTTTCTTGACGCTGTTCCGGAATCTGTCTTTTATCATTATGTAATCTATTTGATTCCTCTTCCTGTCTCCAGGGCTTTTCCAGGTGTATAATGTCCTTTTCTCTCAAAGAAGGTGTTACATATTGTCAGTCTGTTTTCTGCACAAAATTGTATTAATCTTTCTCCTCTATTATTCCTTTTACCTAAACCATGATTTCCTATAATGGTCTTATATTTACATTTTCCTACTTTAGCGTTCATGTTACCAATTACGATCAATGTGTCTGGTGATTTCACTTCCTTTATAACTGTGTTTAGATCCTCTTAGTATGCTTCTATTTGTTCACCTGTATAGTCTTGAGTAGGTGCGTATGTCTGTATTATTGCTATGTCAATCCTAACAGCTCTAAAAAAAAAAAACCCAGGAACAGTGAGCTCGATGACTTGAGAACAACCATATACCAACTATGCGATAACTTCCATAGAGTGGTCATCCAGTGGATACCATCACACTGTGGTATACACGGAAACGAACGCGATGACAAATTAGCTACAGAGGGAGGGAGATTACCACAAGAGACCCATCTGGTCAGCTACGACGAAGCCAAATCCATCATCAAAGGCCAGTACCACGAATAATGGAAACGAGAACACCCAAAGTATAACGAGAGGGGCGGATACCTCCAACTATCAAGGAGGGATCAAGTCATCATACTTCGCCTACGTACTGGCCACAATAGAATGAGAAATCACATGTTCACCAAATTCAAAATAGGTACAACCAGCCTATGCCACTGTACACTGGACAATATGACAACAAAACATGTTCTACAGGATTGCCCCAGTACACAGACCTGAGAAGGACAACGTGGTCCACACCCACCTCCCTGGAAGAGAAACTCTACGGGGCAACAGAATCACTTAAACAGATAACTGCCTTCATGAGAGAGTCCGGAATCCTACTCTGATAGAGCCATGATCGCAGAAGAAGAAGAAGAAGAAGAAGAACGGGTACAAAAGAAAGTGAAGAAATAACAAAAAGGAAATAAAAGAAAAGTTAAATGTTGTAATAATAGTAATATAAATAATAATATTGGACAATAAGATTAGTAGTCAAAAGTTAATAATGGTCAACGTTTTGTAATAATAAAGATGGAAATAATCAACATTGTTGATTAAAAACCACACATCGACGCAAGGATCTCAGAATCTTTAAAAGTAAACTATTATTAGCAAACATATAGGACATTTCCAATATTTATAACAAAAAGTCGGACAAGGATGTGTTCTGTCGTCGGATTTGATTTCAAATAATAGCGAAAATATTATGAGATCAGTAGTTGACAAAAAAGGAAGCGAAGTTAACGGTCACAACATAAACAATTTGCGATATGCGGATAACGCAGTCTTAATAGCAGAGACAGAGAAATTATTAGCTTTCTCATCACTACCAGAATTTTGGAGCTTTGTAAAACAAGAATACCCAGAAGTAGGAAAGAACGTTATTTCCTTTTGCGACTACCTACTTATGTGAGACCCATTTTTACAGCATTGGAAGCCATCAAAACCAAATACAGATGACATTTGAACGCCGAGAGAGTGGTCATATTAGCAATTTCCAAACTTGTGTCCAGATTTGAAGACCTAATGAGGATGCAACAAGCTCATTCTTCCCCATTGACTTTGTTACAGGATACAAATATCACATTGTCAGCTGATTCAGTTATTTAAAAAAAAATTTAATTACAAAAATGACGCCGATCTGTTTAATTTACCCCCAAAAGGTTAGTCTATTGACCTCCACAATCAATATAACATGTTAAATATGGTTGTTTTGTTTGTACATTATTGATATAAGGTGCTGCCGCGGTGATTTATAGCTAGGGTATAGAGTCTGACAGATTTAGGGTTTAGAGTCTGATAGAGTTAGGGTATAGAGTCTGACAGATTTAGGGTTTAGAGTCTGATAGAGTTAGGGTATAGAGTCTGACAGATTTAGGGTTTAGAGTCTGATAGAGTTAGGGTATAGAGTCTGACAGATTTAGGGTTTAGAGTCTGATAGAGTTAGGGTATAGAGTCTGACAGATTTAGGGTATAGAGTCTGAGAGAGTTAGGGTATAGAGTCTGACAGATTTAGGGTTTAGAGTCTGATAGAGTTAGGGTATAGAGTCTGACAGATTTAGGGTTTAGAGTCTGATAGAGTTAGGGTATAGAGTCTGACAGATTTAGGGTATAGAGTCTGAGAGAGTTAGGGTTTAGAGTCTGATATAGTTAGGGTATAGAGTCTGACAGATTTAGGATTTAGAGTCTGACAGATTTAGAGATTAGTCTGATAGAGTTAGGGTTTAGAGTCTGGCAGATTTAGGGTTTAGAATCTGACAGATTTAGGGTTTAGAGTCTGACAGGTTTAGGGTTTAGAGTCTGATAGAGTAAGGGTTTAGAGTCTGATAGAGTTAGGGTATAGAGTCTGACAGATTTAGGGTTTAGAGTCTGACAGATTTAGGGTTTAGAGTCTGACAGATTTAGGGTTTAGAGTCTGATAGAGTTAGGGTTTAGAGTCTGATAGTTATGAGTTCGTTGACTGAACACGTTTGACAACCGCTGTTATAATCAATAATACTTTTATTATGAAACAAATATTATTTAATAATGCTAGTTGTGAGGATATCTTTACTAGTAACAAATTTAATGATAATTACAAATAATATTTAAATAATTAATTAATTAACAGTGACTGTATTTTCTGCAAGGTTTTGTAACATAGTTTTACATTTTCGTGTGTTCTGTAAAGTTGGCAAGTCTTCATCTAGAATTGGATTATTAGCGTTAGGAGCTTGCAAAACAAAATTCTGTCGAATTAAATGAATTTGATGGAAGACACAGATTCACATCATTAATTTAAACACACAATCTACAATTATTTCAGACAGAACGAAAAAAAACACACGAAAAAACTGATAATACTGTAAGTGTAACTTGAAGAGACGTGATTAAACTACAAATATAACTTGCCTCGTTTCTTGTACACGTTTCCTTGGTGACTGATCCATCTACCGGAAAGCACACACCACTGACGGGCGCGTGCCAGTTACAAGTTGCTGCTACTTAAAATTAAATAACCGTAATCCGTCAGCTTTGTTTTTGTGAACATTCACATGACATAAACTGGCTGACATCTGGCGGCAAATGAACAACCGGCAACAGCTGTTACTGCGGCAACTTGAGGCTATGAGTTTGGCCAAGCGAGATAGCTTTTGAGAGATAACCGCCATGGACTAATTTTAAACCGAATTGTTATGTATGGCCTGCATATGAAATACATTTGATATACGTCTTTTTAAAATCAATTTTCTATATAAATTATTAATGATAACATATCGCTAATACAATCAAACTTTTGCGTAATTGTGTTGGATAATTAGACGTATTGATTGATTGTGTGTTCTGATAGTATACATGTCTTATATAAGCCATTTGTTGTTTCTGATAGTATACATGTCTTATATAAGCCATTTGTTGTTTCTGATAGTATACATGTCTTATATAAGCCATTTGTTGTTTTGATATCCAATTTCACACACCAGTTGTGTCTAGGAACCAATGATATGGCGTATTTTTTGCAGTGTAACCAATTTTATACAACAGAAGAAGTGAGAGATCTGGCTAGAGGCAGAGATTCTTTCAGACGGGTTAAGGTGAATGCAACGTTCTGTGGGAGATCTGGCTAGAGAGAGATTCTTTCAGACGGGCTGTGTGGAATGTAACGTTCTGTAAAGTGCATGCGACCTGATGATGAGCCAATTTATAGAGCAGTTTATACATGTTGTTTATAAAGTCGCCGTGCAGTGAAAATTTTGTTTAATTACTGGAAACTGTAACGTAAATTTGTATTATTCATCTAGACACTACTGCTTTTGGCTGGCTTGTATTGGGTAAAGTGGCTGTTCATACGATGAAGCTGTGTCCACAGCATGTGTTCAAAATGTCCACCTCGGGCTCAAGACATCTGTTGACTCGCAGCTTCATATTTTTGAAAACCTTCTGGATAATGACCGGTGATATTTGTTAGATTTGGGTGATGTTTTCTGCCTTCAGGTCATTAACTCTTTCAGTACAGAAAGTTTTTATTAATTCAGCGGTAGAGAGAGACAATATTTTGCATGTTTTTTTTAAAATATCAATCTACATGTTTATATTTATCTAACACTTAACATATTATATATGAATTTTTAGATAATTAAACAAGGAATTAGATTTCACCAATACCAAGATGATACAAGACATGTAAAAAGAATATGGTTTGATGACAGTTTACACTAATCAAATTGAGAGTGACGCACTGTGCGGCTAAACGTACATAACCGAAATCGGCATGGATCATGGTGCGGGGAAACATACGGAAAGAGTTAACTGTTTGCGGATTGTTTAGATCAACTTTTCCTTTCAGCGCATCCCACAGGCAAGAGTCAGGCGGGTACTTGTGAGTTTGGAAATTTCAGCAAAAATGGTCGAATTACTTCTTCAGTATATTTTCTTCTATAACGGAAGACATGTTTAAGCAAAAATAGACGGTTTTCAACTATTAACATTTCCTTTCAGCAATGAAACCATGAATATAACAATGGCTTGTTGTGTTATGCTGGAGACAGGATTGTGGACACAGAATATCGTGACGTAATTTCATCAATCGGTGACGTAATTTCAAAACTAATTTTCAAGTCACTGCTCACCGTCATCATCATCATGTGCCATACCGGTTGGCGTAGGCGATGTACTTCCACAAACTTCTATCTACCGTGCATCGGTGTAAGCTATCCAGTAATGTCTCTCTCTGTCGTCCGCGATCTCTCTTTCCTTTTATTTTGCCAGTTGTAACCAAGTATTCCAACTTTCCTCTTATCATGTGCCGGAAAAATGTTGATTGCTTCTTTCTTGTATTTTTTTAGGAACTATTTTTTTGTGTTGGTCTCTTTGAGAATTTCCTCATTGGTTTTTTTAGCTGTCCACGGAACTTTCACAATTCTTCAGAGAAATCCCATCTCTAATGGTCTTTTCATTTGTTTGTTTACGGTCTATGATTCGCTTCCATATGTCAGAATTGGCTCTATACAGCACCTATGAACTCTCTTTCTCGCTTCTATTGACATAGATTTGTTAAGCGAACGACTTTATAAACGCCCTATTTCATCTTTGTTAGTATACAGAAAGGAATTCACAATTGTCAAAACAGATGTCGGGTAAAAAGGCACAAATATCGAGACTATATTATAGCTGTAAATTAGCGACACATCGCATATTCGTCCAACTAACGTTTTTTTTTTAAAGGCAGGAGATTAAAGTAATCGTTATGAGCTCGCAGAAGTGTTTCACTGTGTTTTGCACCATGCAGTTCTGTTTCCAAGTGTAGCACGAACTCACTTAGGACAATTTCCTTGCCCTGTGGTTTTCTTTGACTTTTCTCTCAGGGATTAGTCTGTTGTAAGAGTAATCTCTCAGAGAAAACAAAACAAATCTCTCCGAACTCTCTCAGAGAAAACAAATCTCTCCGAACTGTCTCAGATAAAACAAATCTCTCCGAACTCTCTCAGAGAAAACAAATATCTCCGAACTCTCCCAGAGAAAACAATTCTCTCCGAACTCTCTCAGAGAAAACAAAACGAATCTCTCCGAACTGTCTCAGATAAAACAAATCTCTCCGAACTCTCTCAGAGAAAACAAATCTCTCCGAACTCTCTCAGAGAAAACAAATCTCTCCGAACTCTCTCAGAGAAAACAAATCTCTCCAAACTCTCTCAGAGAAAACAAATCTCTCCGAACTCTCTCAGAGAAAACAAAACGAATCTCTCCGAACTGTCTCAGATAAAACAAATCTCTCCAAACTCTCTCAGAGAAAACAAATCTCTCCGAACTGTCTCAGATAAAACAAATCTCTCCAAACTCTCTCAGAGAAAACAAATCTCTCCGAACTGTCTCAGATAAAACAAATCTCTCCAAACTCTCTCAGAGAAAACAAATATCTCCGAACTCTCCCAGAGAAAACAATTCTCTCCGAACTCTCTCAGAGAAAACAAATCTCTCTGAACTCTCTCAGAGAAAACAAATCTCTCCGAAAAAAAAACTAATTTCTCCGAAATCTCTAATAGGAAATATATCTCTCCAGACACTCTTGGGGGAAATAAATGAATACAAATCTTTCCAGACCTTTGCAGAGCAAAACTAACATATCCAGATTTTCTGAGAGAAAACAAATCTCTCCATACTCTCTCAGAGAAAGCAAATCTATCCACACTATCTCAGAGGAAACAAATCTTTCCAGATCAACGAATCTTTCCTTTCTCAATTTGTTGGCCTTCTTCTACACGCACTGACCGCCAGTACTAGCATGCTCCTCATGAATGGATTTACTTCCAGACTTTTGCTTTGCTGGTTGGGCTTCATGAGCATGCGTTATAGAAATATTTATTGTTTCTTGTTATTTTTGTACTCTCTTGACATCACATCGCATTTGTTTTTAGTTGATCACAACAGGCAATTCGAGACAGACTCTTTTTCGGAATACATAATGATAATCAAGTTTATTGAACTCCAGGCACAATGATCGACTAGTGGTTGATGCACTTATCTGAAATGAATATTAATTAATTCGGGACTTCTCTGATTTACCGTCGCTGACTATGGTCCGTCCCAAGTGCATATTTTGCATACAACATTATTTAACTTACGTTCATGAGGAATGTGAAACAACCTGAAATACTCTTAAAAACACTTCAGCCGAAGCCGGACTACCCTTACTTAGTCTACATCTTGACAATTCTCGTTCTTGACTAATTTTATCTTGACTATTTAATCTCTGACTGTCTCAAAACTATAGTGTTGAAGTTTAAATACTCCAACCACTCTCTTCGTCTGAAATTCAGCAGCCAATCATAACTGTTGCCAAGAGACAATTTGCGCTCTTCTGGTCACTTGAGTTGGTCGCTGCTCACCATTCTGTGACCGATACTTTAACTATCTCTGGTTTGATGAAAACACCTTGTTTTCGTGAATCTCTATGGCCTATTTGTTGGATGACCACTCATTTATTATACGACCAAAGTCATGGGGATCAATGCATGCGCTAGTCATGCGTCTATGGTCATTTCCACAACAACCTAATTGAAGTGGAAACCCGTGTGGAAATTTCCATTAACTATTATGTCCAGGATAATTCTGGACCTTCCTACCTTAGTTTGGTGGTGTCCTTGTTATGTCTGAGGTCCCTACCCCTACAAACACTGCGTTATCTTCTAATTTCCACAACCTGCTGCGTGGAAAATTCCATGGACCTAAACTGTATAATTCTACTTTAGCTTCCTCACCTCTGTGTGTCTACTACCCACTATAAACTTTTACTCCCTTAACTTTGTTTCTACAACTTGTTATCTGGCTGGAAATTGTCCATACTTAAATTAATGTCTTAACACTGATGGTCGCTACCATTTGCTACTGCTTTTGTCTATTGAGAATATGGTAACAATTAAGTTACCCGTCCCATGCTTTCACTAGCTTACTGCTACACATGGCTTTGGTTTGTAGGCGAGGTTAGAGTTAACATACCTGACGGTGTTGGATCTAAATTTGTAGGTGGAACTAGAGTTAACATACCTGACGGTGCTGGATCTAAAATTGTAGGTGAGGTTAGAGTTAACATACCTGACGGTGCTGGATCTAAAATTGTAGGTGAGATTTAAGTTGACATCCTTGATGGTATTAGGTCTCAGTTTTGGTATGTGAAACAGTCACGCAGCCATTGTTCTTTGATAAATAATTTGTATTTAAAATGTCTGACTAATAAAACGTATTGTCTTTTCTGCTGTTTTTTACAAACACTGTGTACATTTTCAGTGAGAATCAGAAAGATCACTTGAACTTTTGTATAATCTTTAGTTATGGTAGTTAATTTATTTAAAGAATTATTTCTACAGAAAAATTGCACTGGCAGGAACATTTTAAATTAAATCTACTGCTTACGTATCGTTTATCATATAATCAACTTAATATTTGTTGAGGTTGATCTTGTTATTATTTAGCACTGTCACGCTCTTAATTTGACGGCTGCTGTTGATTTTACTGATATTGAAAAGACAGTTGAAATGTTTGCACAAGCAATAAATTAAATTTCGTTTTATGAATTTATTATGAAGCAAGTATTGATAATGTTAAAAGGAAAGAGAGATCGCGGACGACAAAAAGAGAAAATACTGGATAGCTTGGTGTCATGGCATGGAAAACAGTCAACGACAGAACTGATACGATGCACTGTAGAGAGAAGATTGTGGAAGGACATGATCGCTTACGCCAACCGGTATGACACATGATGATTGATAATGTTGACCTCGAATGGTAGATGTACAAAAGAGGTGAGATGCAGAATAGCTCAGGCAAAAGCAACCTTTCAAAAAATGAGGAAGATACTGTGCAATCCATTTTTGACAATAGAAACAAGAAAAAGAGTTCTTAAATGTTACCTCGAGTCGAAATGTTACATATGGATGTGAATCATGGACAATAGAACAACATACAAGAAAATCACTGGAGTCTGTAGAAATGTGGTTTTACAGAAGAATGTTGAGAATACCCTGGACAGCTAAGAAGAGTAATGAAAACATTCTGAAAGAGGTCAAATCAAAAAGAGAGCTAATTTCCAATATTAGGAAGAAACAATCATAATTTTTTGGCCATGTAATAAGAAGGGAACAGCTGGAATATATTATGACAACTGGGAAAATAGAGGGATGAAGAGATAGAGGAAAGCAAGATAAAAGATACCAGACAGCTTAAGAGAATGGCTTGGCAGAGGACCAACAACAGAAATTATAAGTAACTGTCGAGATCAAAAGTTGTGAAGAGACATGATCATCGACGCCAGCAGACATGGTACTTGATAATGATGATGATGATGATGATGATGGATCTTACGATAGCAGCGATAGCTCAGTGGTTAGTGAAATGACTACAAGGAACAAGAGTTTGAATTCGATCCTAATCGACGGCTTCCAGGTTCATCCAGCCTTTCTCTAAAGGTTTTCTCTGACAGTGGCGGCGTAGTGTTTCAGTATAATGATATATCATACGCCTAATATTTCTGTGAACACTATTGTAGTCAACACACAAGCGCCAATGGCACACATTAAGTTTGAGTTCTCACCGACCATTTCGCAGGCCAACAGTGCACTGACGGTATGTGAGGTGCAAACATCTACAGACACCTATTGTCTGGACGAGCATTCTTGGTCGTTTTCTGCAGTGCGTAGTGGGTGTAGCAAAGGCTGCAATGTCATCATCGGTACGTGTCACGGTAACTGTTCACATGGGATCTATGGACACGACTGCTCCGGGTCTTGTCTCAGTGTCTGCCCTTTATGTGAGGAAAAATCCGGAAAATACCTACAATGTAAACATCCTGGCTATACCTGTAATGACACTTGTCCCGATGGTAATTTTGGGCTACAGTGCGAACAGACGTGTTCTGATGGCTGTGTCATCATATGTGACCCGGACTGTACGTGCAAGGAAACGTACTACGGGACAGACTGCACTCTCAAATGTCCGGACAACTGTTTCAACGACACCTGTGAACAGTTAATCGGGGCCGCGTCTCGTATGTCGATGATTCCCACGTTAAGAAGAGTCTGCCGACTACAACAAACCCAAGCATATGGATACCTTAATGTGTTTCTGTGCTGGACATGGTTCATTTCTTGGTGATTTTCCGTGAAGCCGTGGCTCATATCTTGATGTGTTTCTGTGCTGGCCATGGCTCATATCTTGGCTTGTGTGTGAGTGTATGTGTGTGTGTGCTGGCGATGGCTCATATCTTGGTGTGTGTCATGTTAGTCATATCTCATATCTTGGTTGTCCGTGTTAATAATGTCTCATATCTTTATGTGTGTCTGTGTTTAGTTATATCTCATATCTTAGTGTGTGTCTGTATTAGTCATGTGTCATACCTTTGTGTGTGCATGTCTGGGTTAGTGATATCTCATATATTTGTGTGCATGTTTATGTTAGTCATATCTCATATCTTTGTGTGTGCATGTATGTGTTAGTCAGATCTCATATCCTTGTGTGTGCATGGCTATGTTAGTCACATCCCATATCTTTGTGTGTGCATGGCTATGTTAGTCCCATCTCTTATCTTTGTGTGCATGTCTATGTTAGGCATGTGTCATATCTTTGTGTGTGCATGTCAATGTCAGTTATATCTCATATCTTTATGTGCATGTTTATGTTAGTCATGTGTCATATATCTTGATGTGTGTCAGTGTTAGTCATGCCTCGCATCGCTGTGTGCATGTCTGTATTAGTCACATCTCATATCTTTGTGTGTGCATGCCTGTGTTAGTCACCTCTAGTGACTCGGGCAGATGGTGCTCGTAAACCTGGGAGGGCCGACCATCTAAGGGCAGAATCCCCCTACAGAAAATACAATCTGCTGCCTTGCAGGAAGATTGGGGACAATCAAAGGCTAGGGAAAGCAAACCTGAATAAAATGCTGGCTGAAATCGGATGCACTGGGCCACTGGCGCAGAACACAGTGCAACGTATTAACGGGTGTTCAGTCAGAGTGGATCTGGCAGACTCTAATTGTGATTTTCTGTCTGTGGGGGCGATCAACACACTTAACCTGACAGCTGACTTCATGTGAGAGTCTGGAATCCTACTCTGATTGAGTCCTGATCGCAGAGAGAGAGAGAGAGAGAGAGAGAGAGAGAGAGAGAGAAATGAGTACCGGATTTTTTTCTGGGACAGTAAAGCGGCAAGGGCCTAATATCGATCACTATACGCCATTTGGCATAACGGGAATATGGTGTTAGTGGTCATAATTTTTATAGACCTTCGGTACGTTATTTTTGGCGTATAGTGATCGATATTAGGCCCTTGCCGCTTTACTGTCCCAGAAAAAAATCCGGTACTCATTTCTCTCTCTCTCTCTCTCTCTCTCTCTCTCTCTCCGATCAGGACTCAATCAGATTATGATTCCAGACTCTCACATGAAGTCAGCTGTCAGGTTAAGTGTGTTGATCGCCCCCACAGACAGAAAATCACAATTAGAGTCTGCCAGATCCACTCTGACCATTTTTTTTTAAAGTAATGATACAAACGAGTGTCTTGTGCCTGTTGGATTAATGCCTCATCTTAAAAGGCTGCAATGACGCAGATAAATATGAATATATAACTAGGATGACGTAGGCTGCAATAGCTTCAAGTAATGACGTCACTCTGTACATTAAAATACAATGCTCTGAGAAGAGTCATTGCCACCTATATTGAAAGCCGAAGGGCTGAGAGGATATTTCCGAAAGCACCCAAACTTGTGACGTCTTCAGCTATCTTAACTATAGACGGCTGACGTCATTTTACCCAGAAACGTCCCTGCTCGCAATGCTGAAAACGTCATAAGCTTTGTGCGGTTCCCACCCTCCCCCCTCCCCTTACTTGGCAGGTTTTCAATATAGGTGGCTATGAGAAGAGGCTACAGCTCATTAATAACAGCTTTTGTTGTTGCCTTCCAAATGTAGATAAGATTAAACAATAAGTAAATAATGATGCAGCTAAACTTCTAGAATGACAAGACAAACTACGACGTTTAGGCCCAGACCTTCGTTAGATACAAGACAATGAATAACGTCTATCATCATCATCATGTACCCTGCCGGTTGGCGTAGGCGATCATGTCCCTCCACAATCTTCTATCTACAGTGCATCGTATCAGTTCTGTTGTTGACTGTTTTCCATGCCATGACACCAAGCTATCCAGTATTTCTCTCTTTGTCGTCCGCGATCTCTCTTTCCTTTTATTTTGCCAGTTGTAACCAAGTATTCCAACTTTACTCTTCTCATGATGTGCCCGAAAAATGTTGATTGCTTCTTTCTGATGTTTTTTAAGAGCTCCCTTTTTGTGTTGGCCTCTTTGAGAACTTCCTCATTGGTATTTTTATCTGTCCAGGGAACTTTCAACATTCTTCTGAGAAATCCCATCTTTGTGGCCTCTAATCGTCTTTTCATTTGTTTGTCTACTGTCCATGATTCGCTTCCATAGGTCAGAATTGGTTCTATATATATAACGTCTATAGACTCATAATATTCCTCCTCTCCACGGAAATCATTAGTAAAAGGCTTGAAAGGTAAAAGATTTATTTGCTGTGAAGAGAAACCAGTCACGAATAAAGAAAACACAAAAAGTACGACGTAGACTCTTTAGATCATAGCGATGCTGGTCGATTGAAGAATGTATGTAGTCCTAATTGAAGTAGTCGTAATTGAAGTAGTCCTAATTGAAGTAGTCGTAAAATCGTGGAAAATTGAAGCCTTTGAAATGTGGATTTATAGAAGAATAGGTAGAATTGGGTGGAAACAAAAGATAACAAACGATGAAGTTTTAAAACAATTGAAAATAAAAAGAGAACTACTAAATATAATCAAGACAAGAGAAATGAAATTTTTGGGGCATGTTAAAAGACACAACAGCCTACTAAAAGTAATATTGGAAGGAAAAATACAAGGTAAAAGAGGCAGAGGCAGACTAACATGTTCGAGTAACATCAAAAGATGGACAAGTCAATCTATGACAGCCTGCACCATCAAAGCAAGAAACAGAGTAGAATGGCGATCCATGGTAGCCAACCTTTGTTGCGGAGAAGGCACACGATGATGATGATGAAGTAGTCGTAATGTAACATGAGATAAGATATAGCAACATCATTAGATGAAACGAAATTAGCAAAGCCTTTAACAGGGCCAATGCAAAGAAATGCATAAAAATGGGAAGCTGCTGTAAAGTTAATTGTAAGGAGAATTGTGTGTGTGTGTGTGTGTGGGGGGGGGGATAAGAAAAAAATGGTATGGTTAAAGCTTTACGTAATAAGCAGACGACACAAATTAGAACAACGTTTCGGCTCAATAGGCCTTCAGCAGGAACAAACATACAACACACACACATATATGAATTTAAAACAAAATAAAATAATAATAAAATAATAATAACATAATAATAAAATAATAAAAAAATAATAATAACATAATAATAAAATAATAAAATAATAAACAAATAATAATAACATAATAATAAAATAATAATAACATAATAATAAAATAATAATAACATAATAATAAAATAATAAAAAATAATAATAACATAATAATAACATAATAATAACATAATAATAACATAATAATAACATAATAATAACATAAAAATAACATAATAATAAAAACATAACAAAATAAAACAAAATAATAATGGTTTCGAACTAGTTCTCTTCTCCGAGCCTCTAACACAGCAACATGGCAAAGCTGATAACAACATGGTCATCAGCTACAATTCTCATTTCTCGATCTATTCAGATTCGCTTATTGACTAGCACATTCAACGTTTATCAATCTCTATCTATTGTATCTAGGGTCCGCATTGCATCTTGCCACACGTCCTTGTTCAGGACGAGACTCTGAAGAGCTAATGCCTGTTGCTGTTGCTTCTCGCCTCAGTGTTATTTTTATATTTATACACCAAATGGTGCTTTTATATATATTCATATATAAATTATAACATATATTTATATATTATAGAGCACATGTAATTACCTCTTTTAATAACGTTGCACTGTTTGAGAGGAGGACTGTATCATCAGTATATCTGAGCTCTGTCATTATGTTGCCATTTATTGTGAATGGATCGATCTTCACAAATCTGTCATCGTTTCTGACATTGCTCATGATGTTTTCAGTATAGATGTTGAGCATAAATAGAGATATGATACATCCCTGCCTCGTCCCTTTTTGTACTTCAAACCACATAGGTATATTCTTTTTTCTTTGTGTAACTTGATGTTGCTAGATAGGTTGCCCATTTATCACTTTTAGTGAGTCCCTGACAATGTGAATCAGTGCTGAAATGGTAACGCTGTTCTAGTGGCAGCAGTAACTAAAATGTTGTCGGGTATTCTTCATCTTCTCTGTCTCGCTCTTTAACCTTTGAGACAGTCAGCAATCTTCTGATCTCTCTCGCCCTTTAACCTTTGAATTAGTCAGCAATCTTCTTATCTCTCTCTCTCGCCCTTTAACCTTTGAATTAGTCAGCAATCTTCTTATCTCTCTCTCTCGCCCTTTAACCTTTGAATCAGTCAGCAATCTTCTTATCTCTCTCTCTCGCCCTTTAACCTTTGAATTAGTCAGCAATCTTCTTATCTCTCTCTCTCTCTCTCTCTCGCCCTTTAACCTTTGAATCAGTCAGCAATCTTCTTATCTCTCTCTCTCGCCCTTTAACCTTTGAATTAGTCAGCAATCTTCTTATCTCTCTCTCTCGCCCTTTAACCTTTGAATTAGTCAGCAATCTTCTTATCTCTCTCTCTCTCTCTCTCGTCCTTTAACCTTTGAATTAGTCAGCAATCTTCTTATCTCTCTCTCTCGCCCTTTAACCTTTGAATTAGTCAGCAATCTTCTTATCTCTCTCTCTCGCCCTTTAACCTTTGAATTAGTCAGCAATCTTCTTATCTCTCTCTCTCGCCCTTTAACCTTTGAATCAGTCAGCAATCTTCTTATCTCTCTCTCTCGCCCTTTAACCTTTGAATTAGTCAGCAATCTTCTTATCTCTCTCTCTCTCTCTCTCTCTCTCTCTCTCTCTCGCCCTTTAACCTTTGAATCAGTCAGCAATCTTCTTATCTCTCTCTCTCGCCCTTTAACCTTTGAATTAGTCAGCAATCTTCTTATCTCTCTCTCTCGCCCTTTAACCTTTGAATTAGTCAGCAATCTTCTTATCTCTCTCTCTCGCCCTTTAACCTTTGAATTAGTCAGCAATCTTCTTATCTCTCTCTCTCGCCCTTTAACCTTTGAATTAGTCAGCAATCTTCTTATCTCTCTCTCTCGCCCTTTAACCTTTGAATTAGTCAGCAATCTTCTTATCTCTCTCTCTCGCCCTTTAACCTTTGAATCAGTCAGAAATCTTCTTATCTCTCTCTCTCGCCCTTTAACCTTTGAATTAGTCAGCAATCTTCTTATCTCTCTCTCTCTCTCTCTCGCCCTTTAACCTTTGAATCAGTCAGCAATCTTCTTATCTCTCTCTCTCTCTCGCCCTTTAACCTTTGAATTAGCAATCTTCTTATCTCTCTCTCTCTCTCTCTCTCTCTCTCGCCCTTTAACCTTTGAATCAGTCAGCAATCTTCTTATCTCTCTCTTGCCCTTTAACCTTTGAATCAGTCAGCAATCTTCTTATCTCTCTCTCGCCCTTTAACCTTTGAATCAGTCAGCAATCTTCTTATCTCTCGCGCCCTTTAACCTTTGAATCAGACAGCAATCTTCTTATCTCTCTCTTGCCCTTTAACCTTTGAATCAGTCAGCAATTTTCTTATCTCTCGCGCCCTTTAACCTTTGAATCAGTCTGCAATCTTCTTATCTCTCTCTCTCTCTCTCTCGCCCTTTAACCTTTGAATCAGACATCAATCTCCTTATCTATCTCTCGCCCTTTAACCTTTGAATCAGTCAGCAATCTCCTTATCTCTCTCTCGCCCTTTAATCTTTGAATCAGTCAGCAATCTTCTTATCTCTCTCGCCCTTTAACCTTTGAATCAGTCAGCAATCTTCTTATCTCTCTCTCTCTCTCGCCCTTTAACCTTTGAATCAGACAGCAATCTTCTTATCTCTCTCTCTCTCTCGTCCTTTAACCTTTGAATCAGTCAGCAATCTTCTTATCTCTCTCTCGCCCTTTTACCTTTGAATCAGTCAGCAATCTTCGTATCTCTCTCTCGCCCTTTAACCTTTGAATCAGACAGCAATCTTCTTATCTCTCTCTCTCGCCCTTTAACCTTTGAATCAGTCAGCAATCTTCTTATCTCTCGCGCCCTTTAACCTTTGAATCAGTCAGCAATCTTCTTATCTCTCTCTCGCCCTTTAACCTTTTAATCAGTCAGCAATCTTCTTATCTCTCTCTCTCTCTCTCTCTCGCCCTTTAACCTTTGAATTAGTCAGCAATCTTGTCTCTCTCGTCCCTTAAATGTTGGTCGCAGTCAGCAATCTTCTTACTTCTCTCTTCCTCTAGCCTTTGAGGTAGTCAGAAATCTTATTATATATCTCTCTCTCGCCCATTAACCTTTGAATTAGTCAGCAATCTTCTTATATCTCTCTCTCGCCCATTAACCTTTGAATTAGTCAGCAACCTTCGTATCTCTCTCTCTCCCTTTAACCTTTGAATCAGTCAGCAATCTTCTTATCTCTCTCTCTCTCTCTCGCCTTTTAACCTTTGAATCAGTCAGCAATCTTATCTCTCTCGTCCTTAAATGTTGGTCGCAGTCATCAACCTTCTTACTTGTCTCGTCCTCTAGCCTTTGAATCAGTCAGCAATCTTCTTATCTCTCTCTCTCTCTCTCTCTCCCTTTAACCTTTGAATCAGTCAGCAATCTTCTTATCTCTCTCTCTCACTCTCTCTCTCTCTCGCCTTTTAACCTTTGAATCAGTCAGCAATCTTATCTCTCTCGTCCCTTAAATGTTGGTCGCAGTCATCAACCTTCTTACTTGTCTCGTCCTCTAGCCTTTGAATCAGTCAGCAATCTTATCTCTCTCGTCCCTTAAATGTTGGTCGCAGCCAGCAATCTTCTTACTTCTCTCTTCCTCTAGCCTTTGAGGCAGTCAGCAATCTTCTTATCTCTATCTATTTCAGATAATGATACCAAGACCAGCATATTCTTTGCTACTGACCTCTTTAGTTAGCAGTCTTTCAATTTATTCTAAATAACGTTTGTCTTTTATTTTCTCAGATCGTTATGTTTGCTCTGAGGTGGCTGCAGAATAGTTCAGAGAAAGACAGCATTGAATAAGAAAGAAATAATTCAATCTACTTTTATCAATGGGAATAAGAACAAGAGTCAATTTGTACAGATAAAGGTAAAGTACTAGACTTGAATCGGCGTTTTAGAACGCTGGTTTTCTATCATATGTGCTCGGCCGTCTATACAGAAATGTTCGGAGACTTCTGGATAGTTTCGCTTCAAGCATCGTAACTCACGAGCGATGCGGCATCCCTCACCTTTCTAAAGTGCTACCCTGGTGCTTATTTCTGTCAACGGCTGGATCGACCGCGGGGGTATTTTTTTCCAACTACGAATACAATTCACAGAGTACAATTCACAGAGTACAATTCACACTGCTACCCGCGGGAATCAAACACGGGTTGTCCGAATGTCGGTAGCTAGCGGGGTGCCTGTGCTTAGTGATGTCTTTTTTGGCGTATGGATGTTAATCATGGACAATATGACAACAGACAAGAAAATTGATGGAGGCAACACAGAAATGCAGTTTTACAGAAGATGGTTGAGAATTCTAAGGGCAGCTGAAAAGAGTTCTGTGAGTGGCCAAAGTAAAAAGAGAGCTGGCTTCCAGCTAAAGAGAGAAACATTCATTATTTGTTGGCGGCCTTGTAATGAGAAGGGAACAGCCGAAATATATTGTTACAACAGGAAAAACTGAAGGCAGACGTGATAGAGGAAAACGGAAAGGAGAATGGATTGCCAGGTGAAGAATAGAACTGGTAAACAACTGTAGAAATAACGTTGTGTAGATAAGTGTCGATTTTCTTTCTTTTTGTTTTCTATTATTTTTTCACTTCCTCTTGTACCAGTTCGGGTATCGATGGAGAAATACAGTTCTGGTTCTCGCTCTTTTGCTGGCTTCAGCCATTGATCTTGTTGTAGTGTTTCGTAGTCTCCACACGCCATTGTCAATTGATCTTGTTGTAGCGTTTCGTAGTCTCCACACGCCATTGTCAATTGATCTTGTTGTAGTGTTTCGTAGTCTCCACACGCCATTGTCAATTGATCTTGTTGTAGCGTTTCGTAGTCTCCACACGCCATTGTCAATTGATCTTGTTGTAGCGTTTCGTAGTCTCCACACGCCATTGTCAATTGATCTTGTTGTAGTGTTTCGTAGTCTCCACACGCCATTGTCAATTGATCTTGTTGTAGTGTTTCGTAGTCTCCACACGCCATTGTCAATTGATCTTGTTGTAGCGTTTCGTAGTCTCCACACGCCATTGTCAATTGATCTTGTTGTAGTGTTTCGTAGTCTCCACACGCCATTGTCAATTGATCTTGTTGTAGCGTTTCGTAGTCTCCACACGCCATTGTCAATTGATCTTGTTGTAGCGTTTCGTAGTCTCCACACGCCATTGTCAATTGATCTTGTTGTAGCGTTTCGTAGTCTCCACACGCCATTGTCAATTGATCTTGTTGTAGTGTTTCGTAGTCTCCACACGCCATTGTCAATTGATCTTGTTGTAGTGTTTCGTAGTCTCCACACGCCATTGTCAATTGATCTTGTTGTAGTGTTTCGTAGTCTCCACACGCCATTGTCAATTGATCTTGTTGTAGTGTTTCGTAGTCTCCACACGCCATTGTCAATTGATCTTGTTGTAGTGTTTCGTAGTCTCCACACGCCATTGTCAATTGATCTTGTTGTAGTGTTTCGTAGTCTCCACACACTGGTGTGAGGAACACACTGGACAGGAGATTTTAATACTTGTGGATATGCCCGATGTGCAATGAGCATGATTTGTCGGCTAAACTAAGCTAAGTATTGTCATTATCATTATCCAGTAACAAGCCTGCTGGCGTAGGTGATCATGTCTCTCCACAACTTGCGATCTCGACAGTTATTTATCATTTCTGTTGTTGACCTTCTGCCAAGCCATTCTCTTAAGCTGTCTGGTGTCTTTTCTCTTTGCTTCCCTCTATCTCTTCGTCCCTCAATTCTACATCACAACTCTGTTGTACATCTACCATCTGAGGTTAACATTGTTCACATATATTTAAATTCATTTACCCGTTTTAATATTGTTCCGCTTGTCTTTATTGTGCATTTCAGTGAAGCCATTTTACTTTTTGCTACCATTAATTCTGCCTTTTAACTATTTAGCGACTCATGATTATACAAAGAGATTACGACAGAGGTTTCCTGTTGCCTTTTCTTAGTTTATTTACGATTGTCTCCGCTAGCCTTTGATTAAAAGTCTTACCCACAAGACAGTTGGGTTGTTTTACTGCAGGGTACCCTCCCTTATCCTTTTACTCTACCGAGCATACCTGCAACGCAGCAGGTTGTACTGTCTACTGCATACAGTAGCAGGTAAAATTACCCGAAAGTAAACCTAAGTATTGGATGAGGTAAAGTACTGTAACGTCTGAACAGGCATACCATACAATTATTTTTAGAAAGCAGACATTAGGTGATATTCATGAACCATGGACACAAAATGGTATAAAGTTATTTTTAATTGGCTGGAATTAGAGCTCTCCCACTCTCAAAGTTTACTAAATAGCCGAACATCTGTTGCACCAGCGATGTCCAATTTATGACACCCAGCACACTATAAGTCCAATATTCGTGAAGTTTCTAGTACTTTCATAGGTTTGGGCATTTGTGTTCTTCTCTCGCCTCCCATGAGTCACCTCACACTAGTTTGTTTCAGCATTAAACTGACATTTCTAGGTTACAGCTGAGTGCAGTCAGTAGACTTGACCTGAGAGAATCATCACAGAATGAACTGAACTGAGAGAATCATCACAGAATGAAAGGCTACTGAACTGAGAGAATCATCACAGAATGAAAGGCTACTGAACTGAGAGAATCATCACAGAATGAAAGGCTACTGAACTGAGAGAATCATCACAGAATGAAAGGCTACTGAACTGAGAGAATCATCACAGAATGAAAGGCTACTGAACTGAGAGAATCATCACAGAATGAAAGGCTACTGAACTGAGAGAATCATCACAGAATGAAAGGCTACTGAACTGAGAGAATCATCACAGAATGAAAGGCTACTGAACTGAGAGAATCATCACAGAATGAACTGAACTGAGAGAATCATCACAGAATGAACTGAACTGAGAGAATCATCACAGAATGAACTGAACTGAGAGAATCATCACAGAATGAACTGAACTGAGAGAATCATCACAGAATGAACTGAACTGAGAGAATCATCACAGAATGAACTGAACTGAGAGAATCATCACAGAATGAACTGAACTGAGAGAATCATCACAGAATGAACTGAACTGAGAGAATCATCACAGAATGAACTGAACTGAGAGAATCATCACAGAATGAACTGAACTGAGAGAATCATCACAGAATGAACTGAACTGAGAGAATCATCACAGAATGAACTGAACTGAGAGAATCATCACAGAATGAACTGAACTGAGAGAATCATCACAGAATGAACTGAACTGAGAGAATCATCACAGAATGAACTGAACTGAGAGAATCATCACAGAATGAACTGAACTGAGAGAATCATCACAGAATGAACTGAACTGAGAGAATCATCACAGAATGAACTGAACTGAGAGAATCATCACAGAATGAACTGAACTGAGAGAATCATCACAGAATGAACTGAACTGAGAGAATCATCACAGAATGAACTGAACTGAGAGAATCATCACAGAATGAACTGAACTGAGAGAATCATCACAGAATGAACTGAACTGAGAGAATCATCACAGAATGAACTGAACTGAGAGAATCATCACAGAATGAACTGAACTGAGAGAATCATCACAGAATGAACTGAACTGAGAGAATCATCACAGAATGAACTGAACTGAGAGAATCATCACAGAATGAACTGAACTGAGAGAATCATCACAGAATGAACTGAACTGAGAGAATCATCACAGAATGAACTGAACTGAGAGAATCATCACAGAATGAACTGAACTGAGAGAATCATCACAGAATGAACTGAACTGAGAGAATCATCACAGAATGAACTGAACTGAGAGAATCATCACAGAATGAACTGAACTGAGAGAATCATCACAGAATGAACTGAACTGAGAGAATCATCACAGAATGAAAGGCTACTGAACTGAGAGAATCATCACAGAATGAAAGGCTACTGAACTGAGAGAATCATCACAGAATGAAAGGCTACTGAACTGAGAGAATCATCACAGAATGAAAGGCTACTGAACTGAGAGAATCATCACAGAATGAAAGGCTACTGAACTGAGAGAATCATCACAGAATGAAAGGCTACTGAACTGAGAGAATCATCACAGAATGAAAGGCTACTGAACTGAGAGAATCATCACAGAATGAAAGGCTACTGAACTGAGAGAATCATCACAGAATGAAAGGCTACTGAACTGAGAGAATCATCACAGAATGAAAGGCTACTGAACTGAGAGAATCATCACAGAATGAAAGGCTACTGAACTGAGAGAATCATCACAGAATGAAAGGCTACTGAACTGAGAGAATCATCACAGAATGAAAGGCTACTGAACTGAGAGAATCATCACAGAATGAAAGGCTACTGAACTGAGAGAATCATCACAGAATGAAAGGCTACTGAACTGAGAGAATCATCACAGAATGAAAGGCTACTGAACTGAGAGAATCATCACAGAATGAACTGAACTGAGAGAATCATCACAGAATGAACTGAACTGAGAGAATCATCACAGAATGAACTGAACTGAGAGAATCATCACAGAATGAACTGAACTGAGAGAATCATCACAGAATGAACTGAACTGAGAGAATCATCACAGAATGAACTGAACTGAGAGAATCATCACAGAATGAACTGAACTGAGAGAATCATCACAGAATGAACTGAACTGAGAGAATCATCACAGAATGAACTGAACTGAGAGAATCATCACAGAATGAACTGAACTGAGAGAATCATCACAGAATGAACTGAACTGAGAGAATCATCACAGAATGAACTGAACTGAGAGAATCATCACAGAATGAACTGAACTGAGAGAATCATCACAGAATGAACTGAACTGAGAGAATCATCACAGAATGAACTGAACTGAGAGAATCATCACAGAATGAACTGAACTGAGAGAATCATCACAGAATGAACTGAACTGAGAGAATCATCACAGAATGAACTGAACTGAGAGAATCATCACAGAATGAACTGAACTGAGAGAATCATCACAGAATGAACTGAACTGAGAGAATCATCACAGAATGAACTGAACTGAGAGAATCATCACAGAATGAACTGAACTGAGAGAATCATCACAGAATGAACTGAACTGAGAGAATCATCACAGAATGAACTGAACCGAGAGAATCATCACAGAATGAACTGAACTGAGAGAATCATCACAGAATGAACTGAACTGAGAGAATCATCACAGAATGAACTGAACTGAGAGAATCATCACAGAATGAACTGAACTGAGAGAATCATCACAGAATGAACTGAACTGAGAGAATCATCACAGAATGAACTGAACTGAGAGAATCATCACAGAATGAACTGAACTGAGAGAATCATCACAGAATGAACTGAACTGAGAGAATCATCACAGAATAAACTGAACTGAGAGAATCATCACAGAATGAACTGAACTGAGAGAATCATCACAGAATGAACTGAACTGAGAGAATCATCACAGAATGAACTGAACTGAGAGAATCATCACAGAATGAAAGGCTACTGAACTGAGAGAATCATCACAGAATGAAAGGCTACTGAACTGAGAGAATCATCACAGAATGAAAGGCTACTGAACTGAGAGAATCATCACAGAATGAAAGGCTACTGAACTGAGAGAATCATCACAGAATGAAAGGCTACTGAACTGAGAGAATCATCACAGAATGAAAGGCTACTGAACTGAGAGAATCATCACAGAATGAAAGGCTACTGAACTGAGAGAATCATCACAGAATGAAAGGCTACTGAACTGAGAGAATCATCACAGAATGAAAGGCTACTGAACTGAGAGAATCATCACAGAATGAAAGGCTACTGAACTGAGAGAATCATCACAGAATGAAAGGCTACTGAACTGAGAGAATCATCACAGAATGAAAGGCTACTGAACTGAGAGAATCATCACAGAATGAAAGGCTACTGAACTGAGAGAATCATCACAGAATGAAAGGCTACTGAACTGAGAGAATCATCACAGAATGAAAGGCTACTGAACTGAGAGAATCATCACAGAATGAAAGGCTACTGAACTGAGAGAATCATCACAGAATGAAAGGCTACTGAACTGAGAGAATCATCACAGAATGAAAGGCTACTGAACTGAGAGAATCATTACAGAATGAAAGGCTACTGAACTGAGAGAATCATTACAGAATGAAAGGCTACTGAACTGAGAGAATCATTACAGAATGAAAGGCTACTGAACTGAGAGAATCATCACAGAATGAACTGAACTGAGAGAATCATCACAGAATGAACTGAACTGAGAGAATCATCACAGAATGAACTGAACTGAGAGAATCATCACAGAATGAACTGAACTGAGAGAATCATCACAGAATGAACTGAACTGAGAGAATCATCACAGAATGAACTGAACTGAGAGAATCATCACAGAATGAACTGAACTGAGAGAATCATCACAGAATGAACTGAACTGAGAGAATCATCACAGAATGAACTGAACTGAGAGAATCATCACAGAATGAACTGAACTGAGAGAATCATCACAGAATGAACTGAACTGAGAGAATCATCACAGAATGAAAGGCTACTGAACTGAGAGAATCATCACAGAATGAAAGGCTACTGAACTGAGAGAATCATCACAGAATGAAAGGCTACTGAACTGAGAGAATCATCACAGAATGAAAGGCTACTGAACTGAGAGAATCATCACAGAATGAAAGGCTACTGAACTGAGAGAATCATCACAGAATGAAAGGCTACTGAACTGAGAGAATCATCACAGAATGAAAGGCTACTGAACTGAGAGAATCATCACAGAATGAAAGGCTACTGAACTGAGAGAATCATCACAGAATGAAAGGCTACTGAACTGAGAGAATCATCACAGAATGAAAGGCTACTGAACTGAGAGAATCATCACAGAATGAAAGGCTACTGAACTGAGAGAATCATTACAGAATGAAAGGCTACTGAACTGAGAGAATCATTACAGAATGAAAGGCTACTGAACTGAGAGAATCATTACAGAATGAAAGGCTACTGAACTGAGAGAATCATTACAGAATGAAAGGCTACTGAACTGAGAGAATCATTACAGAATGAAAGGCTACTGAACTGAGAGAATCATCACAGAATGAACTGAACTGAGAGAATCATCACAGAATGAACTGAACTGAGAGAATCATCACAGAATGAACTGAACTGAGAGAATCATCACAGAATGAACTGAACTGAGAGAATCATCACAGAATGAACTGAACTGAGAGAATCATCACAGAATGAACTGAACTGAGAGAATCATCACAGAATGAACTGAACTGAGAGAATCATCACAGAATGAACTGAACTGAGAGAATCATCACAGAATGAACTGAACTGAGAGAATCATCACAGAATGAACTGAACTGAGAGAATCATCACAGAATGAACTGAACTGAGAGAATCATCACAGAATGAACTGAACTGAGAGAATCATCACAGAATGAACTGAACTGAGAGAATCATCACAGAATGAACTGAACTGAGAGAATCATCACAGAATGAACTGAACTGAGAGAATCATCACAGAATGAACTGAACTGAGAGAATCATCACAGAATGAACTGAACTGAGAGAATCATCACAGAATGAACTGAACTGAGAGAATCATCACAGAATGAACTGAACTGAGAGAATCATCACAGAATGAACTGAACTGAGAGAATCATCACAGAATGAACTGAACTGAGAGAATCATCACAGAATGAACTGAACTGAGAGAATCATCACAGAATGAACTGAACTGAGAGAATCATCACAGAATGAACTGAACTGAGAGAATCATCACAGAATGAACTGAACTGAGAGAATCATCACAGAATGAACTGAACTGAGAGAATCATCACAGAATGAACTGAACTGAGAGAATCATCACAGAATGAACTGAACTGAGAGAATCATCACAGAATGAACTGAACTGAGAGAATCATCACAGAATGAACTGAACTGAGAGAATCATCACAGAATGAACTGAACTGAGAGAATCATCACAGAATGAACTGAACTGAGAGAATCATCACAGAATGAAAGGCTACTGAACTGAGAGAATCATCACAGAATGAAAGGCTACTGAACTGAGAGAATCATCACAGAATGAAAGGCTACTGAACTGAGAGAATCATCACAGAATGAAAGGCTACTGAACTGAGAGAATCATCACAGAATGAAAGGCTACTGAACTGAGAGAATCATCACAGAATGAAAGGCTACTGAACTGAGAGAATCATCACAGAATGAAAGGCTACTGAACTGAGAGAATCATCACAGAATGAAAGGCTACTGAACTGAGAGAATCATCACAGAATGAAAGGCTACTGAACTGAGAGAATCATCACAGAATGAAAGGCTACTGAACTGAGAGAATCATCACAGAATGAAAGGCTACTGAACTGAGAGAATCATCACAGAATGAAAGGCTACTGAACTGAGAGAATCATCACAGAATGAAAGGCTACTGAACTGAGAGAATCATCACAGAATGAAAGGCTACTGAACTGAGAGAATCATCACAGAATGAAAGGCTACTGAACTGAGAGAATCATCACAGAATGAAAGGCTACTGAACTGAGAGAATCATCACAGAATGAAAGGCTACTGAACTGAGAGAATCATCACAGAATGAACTGAACTGAGAGAATCATCACAGAATGAACTGAACTGAGAGAATCATCACAGAATGAACTGAACTGAGAGAATCATCACAGAATGAACTGAACTGAGAGAATCATCACAGAATGAACTGAACTGAGAGAATCATCACAGAATGAACTGAACTGAGAGAATCATCACAGAATGAACTGAACTGAGAGAATCATCACAGAATGAACTGAACTGAGAGAATCATCACAGAATGAACTGAACTGAGAGAATCATCACAGAATGAACTGAACTGAGAGAATCATCACAGAATGAACTGAACTGAGAGAATCATCACAGAATGAACTGAACTGAGAGAATCATCACAGAATGAACTGAACTGAGAGAATCATCACAGAATGAACTGAACTGAGAGAATCATCACAGAATGAACTGAACTGAGAGAATCATCACAGAATGAACTGAACTGAGAGAATCATCACAGAATGAACTGAACTGAGAGAATCATCACAGAATGAACTGAACTGAGAGAATCATCACAGAATGAACTGAACTGAGAGAATCATCACAGAATGAACTGAACTGAGAGAATCATCACAGAATGAACTGAACTGAGAGAATCATCACAGAATGAACTGAACTGAGAGAATCATCACAGAATGAACTGAACTGAGAGAATCATCACAGAATGAACTGAACTGAGAGAATCATCACAGAATGAACTGAACTGAGAGAATCATCACAGAATGAACTGAACTGAGAGAATCATCACAGAATGAACTGAACTGAGAGAATCATCACAGAATGAACTGAACTGAGAGAATCATCACAGAATGAACTGAACTGAGAGAATCATCACAGAATGAACTGAACTGAGAGAATCATCACAGAATAAACTGAACTGAGAGAATCATCACAGAATGAACTGAACTGAGAGAATCATCACAGAATGAACTGAACTGAGAGAATCATCACAGAATGAACTGAACTGAGAGAATCATCACAGAATGAAAGGCTACTGAACTGAGAGAATCATCACAGAATGAAAGGCTACTGAACTGAGAGAATCATCACAGAATGAAAGGCTACTGAACTGAGAGAATCATCACAGAATGAAAGGCTACTGAACTGAGAGAATCATCACAGAATGAAAGGCTACTGAACTGAGAGAATCATCACAGAATGAAAGGCTACTGAACTGAGAGAATCATCACAGAATGAAAGGCTACTGAACTGAGAGAATCATCACAGAATGAAAGGCTACTGAACTGAGAGAATCATCACAGAATGAAAGGCTACTGAACTGAGAGAATCATCACAGAATGAAAGGCTACTGAACTGAGAGAATCATCACAGAATGAAAGGCTACTGAACTGAGAGAATCATCACAGAATGAAAGGCTACTGAACTGAGAGAATCATCACAGAATGAAAGGCTACTGAACTGAGAGAATCATCACAGAATGAAAGGCTACTGAACTGAGAGAATCATCACAGAATGAAAGGCTACTGAACTGAGAGAATCATCACAGAATGAAAGGCTACTGAACTGAGAGAATCATCACAGAATGAAAGGCTACTGAACTGAGAGAATCATCACAGAATGAAAGGCTACTGAACTGAGAGAATCATTACAGAATGAAAGGCTACTGAACTGAGAGAATCATTACAGAATGAAAGGCTACTGAACTGAGAGAATCATTACAGAATGAAAGGCTACTGAACTGAGAGAATCATCACAGAATGAACTGAACTGAGAGAATCATCACAGAATGAACTGAACTGAGAGAATCATCACAGAATGAACTGAACTGAGAGAATCATCACAGAATGAACTGAACTGAGAGAATCATCACAGAATGAACTGAACTGAGAGAATCATCACAGAATGAACTGAACTGAGAGAATCATCACAGAATGAACTGAACTGAGAGAATCATCACAGAATGAACTGAACTGAGAGAATCATCACAGAATGAACTGAACTGAGAGAATCATCACAGAATGAACTGAACTGAGAGAATCATCACAGAATGAACTGAACTGAGAGAATCATCACAGAATGAAAGGCTACTGAACTGAGAGAATCATCACAGAATGAAAGGCTACTGAACTGAGAGAATCATCACAGAATGAAAGGCTACTGAACTGAGAGAATCATCACAGAATGAAAGGCTACTGAACTGAGAGAATCATCACAGAATGAAAGGCTACTGAACTGAGAGAATCATCACAGAATGAAAGGCTACTGAACTGAGAGAATCATCACAGAATGAAAGGCTACTGAACTGAGAGAATCATCACAGAATGAAAGGCTACTGAACTGAGAGAATCATCACAGAATGAAAGGCTACTGAACTGAGAGAATCATCACAGAATGAAAGGCTACTGAACTGAGAGAATCATCACAGAATGAAAGGCTACTGAACTGAGAGAATCATTACAGAATGAAAGGCTACTGAACTGAGAGAATCATTACAGAATGAAAGGCTACTGAACTGAGAGAATCATTACAGAATGAAAGGCTACTGAACTGAGAGAATCATTACAGAATGAAAGGCTACTGAACTGAGAGAATCATTACAGAATGAAAGGCTACTGAACTGAGAGAATCATCACAGAATGAACTGAACTGAGAGAATCATCACAGAATGAACTGAACTGAGAGAATCATCACAGAATGAACTGAACTGAGAGAATCATCACAGAATGAACTGAACTGAGAGAATCATCACAGAATGAACTGAACTGAGAGAATCATCACAGAATGAACTGAACTGAGAGAATCATCACAGAATGAACTGAACTGAGAGAATCATCACAGAATGAACTGAACTGAGAGAATCATCACAGAATGAACTGAACTGAGAGAATCATCACAGAATGAACTGAACTGAGAGAATCATCACAGAATGAACTGAACTGAGAGAATCATCACAGAATGAACTGAACTGAGAGAATCATCACAGAATGAACTGAACTGAGAGAATCATCACAGAATGAACTGAACTGAGAGAATCATCACAGAATGAACTGAACTGAGAGAATCATCACAGAATGAACTGAACTGAGAGAATCATCACAGAATGAACTGAACTGAGAGAATCATCACAGAATGAACTGAACTGAGAGAATCATCACAGAATGAACTGAACTGAGAGAATCATCACAGAATGAACTGAACTGAGAGAATCATCACAGAATGAACTGAACTGAGAGAATCATCACAGAATGAACTGAACTGAGAGAATCATCACAGAATGAACTGAACTGAGAGAATCATCACAGAATGAACTGAACTGAGAGAATCATCACAGAATGAACTGAACTGAGAGAATCATCACAGAATGAACTGAACTGAGAGAATCATCACAGAATGAACTGAACTGAGAGAATCATCACAGAATGAACTGAACTGAGAGAATCATCACAGAATGAACTGAACTGAGAGAATCATCACAGAATGAAAGGCTACTGAACTGAGAGAATCATCACAGAATGAAAGGCTACTGAACTGAGAGAATCATCACAGAATGAAAGGCTACTGAACTGAGAGAATCATCACAGAATGAAAGGCTACTGAACTGAGAGAATCATCACAGAATGAAAGGCTACTGAACTGAGAGAATCATCACAGAATGAAAGGCTACTGAACTGAGAGAATCATCACAGAATGAAAGGCTACTGAACTGAGAGAATCATCACAGAATGAAAGGCTACTGAACTGAGAGAATCATCACAGAATGAAAGGCTACTGAACTGAGAGAATCATCACAGAATGAAAGGCTACTGAACTGAGAGAATCATCACAGAATGAAAGGCTACTGAACTGAGAGAATCATCACAGAATGAAAGGCTACTGAACTGAGAGAATCATCACAGAATGAAAGGCTACTGAACTGAGAGAATCATCACAGAATGAAAGGCTACTGAACTGAGAGAATCATCACAGAATGAAAGGCTACTGAACTGAGAGAATCATCACAGAATGAAAGGCTACTGAACTGAGAGAATCATTACAGAATGAAAGGCTACTGAACTGAGAGAATCATTACAGAATGAAAGGCTACTGAACTGAGAGAATCATTACAGAATGAAAGGCTACTGAACTGAGAGAATCATCACAGAATGAAAGGCTACTGAACTGAGAGAATCATCACAGAATGAACTGAACTGAGAGAATCATCACAGAATGAACTGAACTGAGAGAATCATCACAGAATGAACTGAACTGAGAGAATCATCACAGAATGAACTGAACTGAGAGAATCATCACAGAATGAACTGAACTGAGAGAATCATCACAGAATGAACTGAACTGAGAGAATCATCACAGAATGAACTGAACTGAGAGAATCATCACAGAATGAACTGAACTGAGAGAATCATCACAGAATGAACTGAACTGAGAGAATCATCACAGAATGAACTGAACTGAGAGAATCATCACAGAATGAACTGAACTGAGAGAATCATCACAGAATGAACTGAACTGAGAGAATCATCACAGAATGAACTGAACTGAGAGAATCATCACAGAATGAAAGGCTACTGAACTGAGAGAATCATCACAGAATGAAAGGCTACTGAACTGAGAGAATCATCACAGAATGAAAGGCTACTGAACTGAGAGAATCATCACAGAATGAAAGGCTACTGAACTGAGAGAATCATCACAGAATGAAAGGCTACTAAACTGAGAGAATCATCACAGAATGAAAGGCTACTGAACTGAGAGAATCATCACAGAATGAAAGGCTACTGAACTGAGAGAATCATCACAGAATGAAAGGCTACTGAACTGAGAGAATCATCACAGAATGAAAGGCTACTGAACTGAGAGAATCATCACAGAATGAAAGGCTACTGAACTGAGAGAATCATCACAGAATGAAAGGCTACTGAACTGAGAGAATCATTACAGAATGAAAGGCTACTGAACTGAGAGAATCATTACAGAATGAAAGGCTACTGAACTGAGAGAATCATTACAGAATGAAAGGCTACTGAACTGAGAGAATCATTACAGAATGAAAGGCCACTGAACTGAGAGAATCATTACAGAATGAAAGGCTACTGAACTGAGAGAATCATCACAGAATGAACTGAACTGAGAGAATCATCACAGAATGAACTGAACTGAGAGAATCATCACAGAATGAACTGAACTGAGAGAATCATCACAGAATGAACTGAACTGAGAGAATCATCACAGAATGAACTGAACTGAGAGAATCATCACAGAATGAACTGAACTGAGAGAATCATCACAGAATGAACTGAACTGAGAGAATCATCACAGAATGAACTGAACTGAGAGAATCATCACAGAATGAACTGAACTGAGAGAATCATCACAGAATGAACTGAACTGAGAGAATCATCACAGAATGAACTGAACTGAGAGAATCATCACAGAATGAACTGAACTGAGAGAATCATCACAGAATGAACTGAACTGAGAGAATCATCACAGAATGAACTGAACTGAGAGAATCATCACAGAATGAACTGAACTGAGAGAATCATCACAGAATGAACTGAACTGAGAGAATCATCACAGAATGAACTGAACTGAGAGAATCATCACAGAATGAACTGAACTGAGAGAATCATCACAGAATGAACTGAACTGAGAGAATCATCAGCAGTTGGGGAACTTGATGTGACTTCTCTAGTGAGGACAAGCAGTCGGGTTCGATCCCTGCCGACGGCTACTTCTAGGCTCCCTCAGTCTTAAATGAGTGCAAGAAGTCTTAAATGAGTGCAAGAAGTCTTAAATGAGTGCAAGAAGTCTTAAATGAGTGCAAGAAGTCTTAAATAAGTGCAAGAAGTCTTAAATGAGTGCAAGAAGTCTTAAATGAGTGCAAGAATTCTTAAATGAGTGCAAGAATTCTTAAATGAGTGCAAGAAGTCTTAAATGAGTGCAAGAAGTCTTAAATGAGTGCAAGAATTCTTAAATGAGTGCAAGAAGTCTTAAATGAGTGCAAGAATTCTTAAATAAGTGCAAGAAGTCTTAAATGAGTGCAAGAAGTCTTAAATGAGTGCAAGAAGTCTTAAATGAGTGCAAGAATTCTTAAATAAGTGCAAGAAGTCTTAAATAAGTGCAAGAAGTCTTAAATAAGTGCAAGAAGTCTTAAATGAGTGCAAGAAGTCTTAAATGAGTGCAAGAATTCTTAAATAAGTGCAAGAAGTCTTAAATAAGTGCAAGAAGTCTTAAATGAGTGCAAGAATTCTTAAATAAGTGCAAGAAGTCTTAAATAAGTGCAAGAATTCTTAAATAAGTGCAAGAAGTCTTAAAAAAATGTGCAAGAAGTCTTAAATGAGTGCAAGAATTCTTAAATAAGTGCAAGAATTCTTAAATAAGTGCAAGAATTCTTAAATGAGTGCAAGAATTCTTAAATAAGTGCAAGAAGTCTTAAATAAGTGCAAGAAGTCTTAAATGAGTGCAAGAATTCTTAAATAAGTGCAAGAAGTCTTAAATGAGTGCAAGAAGTCTTAAATAAGTGCAAGAAGTCTTAAATGAGTGCAAGAAGTCTTAAATAAGTGCAAGAAGTCTTAAATGAGTGCAAGAAGTCTTAAATAAGTGCAAGAAGTCTTAAATGAGTGCAAGAAGTCTTAAATAAGTGCAAGAAGTCTTAAATGAGTGCAAGAAGTCTTAAATAAGTGCAAGAAGTCTTAAATGAGTGCAAGAAGTCTTAAATGAGTGCAAGAATTCTTAAATGAGTGCAAGAATTCTTAAATGAGTGCAAGAAGTCTTAAATGAGTGCAAGAAGTCTTAAATGAGTGCAAGAAGTCTTAAATGAGTGCAAGAAGTCTTAAATGAGTGCAAGAAGTCTTAAATGAGTGCAAGAAGTCTTAAATGAGTGCAAGAATTCTTAAATGAGTGCAAGTAGTCTTAAATGAGTGCAAGAAGTCTTAAATGAGTGCAAGAAGTCTTAAATGAGTGCAAGAAGTCTTAAATGAGTGCAAGAAGCCTTAAATGAGTGCAAGAAGTCTTAAATGAGTGCAAGAAGTCTTAAATGAGTGCAAGAATTCTTAAATGAGTGCAAGAATTCTTAAATGAGTGCAAGAAGTCTTAAATGAGTGCAAGAAGTCTTAAATGAGTGCAAGAAGTCTTAAATGAGTGCAAGAATTCTTAAATGAGTGCAAGAAGTCTTAAATGAGTGCAAGAAGTCTTAAATGAGTGCAAGAAGTCTTAAATGAGTGCAAGAATTCTTAAATGAGTGCAAGAATTCTTAAATGAGTGCAAGAAGTCTTAAATGAGTGCAAGAAGTCTTAAATGAGTGCAAGAATTCTTAAATGAGTGCAAGAATTCTTAAATGAGTGCAAGAAGTCTTAAATGAGTGCAAGAAGTCTTAAATGAGTGCAAGAAGTCTTAAATGAGTGCAAGAATTCTTAAATGAGTGCAAGAAGTCTTAAATGAGTGCAAGAAGTCTTAAATGAGTGCAAGAAGTCTTAAATGAGTGCAAGAAGTCTTAAATGAGTGCAAGAAGTCTTAAATGAGTGCAAGAAGTCTTAAATGAGTGCAAGAAGTCTTAAATGAGTGCAAGAAGTCTTAAATGAGTGCAAGAAGTCTTAAATGAGTGCAAGAAGTCTTAAATGAGTGCAAGAAGTCTTAAATGAGTGCAAGAAGTCTTAAATGAGTGCAAGAAGTCTTAAATGAGTGCAAGAAGTCTTAAATGAGTGCAAGAAGTCTTAAATGAGTGCAAGAAGTCTTAAATGAGTGCAAGAAGTCTTAAATGAGTGCAAGAAGTCTTAAATGAGTGCAAGAAGTCTTAAATGAGTGCAAGAAGTCTTAAATGAGTGCAAGAAGTCTTAAATAAGTGCAAGAAGTCTTAAATGAGTGCAAGAAGTCTTAAATAAGTGCAAGAAGTCTTAAATGAGTGCAAGAAGTCTTAAATGAGTGCAAGAAGTCTTAAATGAGTGCAAGAAGTCTTAAATAAGTGCAAGAATTCTTAAATGAGTGCAAGAAGTCTTAAATAAGTGCAAGAATTCTTAAATGAGTGCAAGAAGTCTTAAATAAGTGCAAGAATTCTTAAATGAGTGCAAGAATTCTTAAATAAGTGCAAGAATTCTTAAATGAGTGCAAGAATTCTTAAATGAGTGCAAGAAGTCTTAAATAAGTGCAAGAATTCTTAAATGAGTGCAAGAAGTCTTAAATAAGTGCAAGAAGTCTTAACTGAGTGCAAGAAGTCTCAAATAAGTGCAAGAAGTCTTAACTGAGTGCAAGAAGTCTTAAATAAGTGCAAGAAGTCTTACATGAGTGCAAGATTCTTCTGGGAAGTAAATAATGCACTACTGAAGTCATGCTGCTCACATGGCAGCTGCTAAAAAAAACTGCTGATAATCAATAAATTACATAAGACCATGAGGTCCTACGCTGTACTGGATGCGTGGGGGAAGGGGGGTGTAATTTGTTTTAAGTTCTTTTTCTACAGCAGGCCCATATGACAGCGTTCATGTGTGCGGATATCCCGTATAAATTATTCATATATGAATATCAAAAAGATTAAAATTATGACCATAAATAAAGATAATACTCAAAACTACAAGTGGATATTAAAGTTGAAGGAATAGACCTGGAGACAGTTCAGAACTACAACTACCTTGGACATACTATAAACTCATCATTATCATGTGCCATACCGGTTGGTGAGGCGATCATGTCTTTCCACAATCTTCTATCCACCGTACATCATATCAGTTCTGTTGTTGACTTTATTCCATGCTATGACACCAAGTTATCCAGTATTTTCTCTCTTTGTCGTCCGCGATCTCTCTTTCCTTTTATTTTGCCAGTTGTAACCAAGTATTCCAACTTTCCTCTTCTCATGATGTGCCCCAAAAATGTTGATTGTTTCTTCCTGATGTTTCTTAGAAGCTCCCTTTTTGTGTTGGCATCTTTGAGAATTTCCTCGTTGGTCTTTTTAGCTGTCTAGGGAACTTTCAACATTTTTCTGAGAAATCCCACCTTTGTGGCCGCTGATCGTCTTTTCATTTGTTTGTCTACTATCCATGATTCGCTTACATAGGTCAGAATTGGTTCTATATAGCATCTATGACCTCTCTTTCTCACTTCTATCGACATAGATTTGTTGCTTAAGATATTTTTCATTTTCTGAAATGCTACTTTGGCCTGAGCTATTCTTTTTATTTCTGTGGTGCGTCTTCCATCTGATGTTATTATTGTGCCCAAGTATTTGACATGTTGCACTTGTTTCAGATTTGTCCTGTTTATTTTTATGCTGCATGATGGTGAGGATATGACCATTACTTCTGTTTTCTTACTATTCAGACTGAGACATTTTTTATTGCTTTCTTTTACCATTATGTCTATCATTTCTAGTAGTTCATTCTCTGTCTCTGCTATTAAGACTGTGTCATCCACATATCGCAAATTGTTTATGTTGTGGCAGTTGATTGACTTCAGTTCCTTTTATATCTGCTATTGATCTCACAAAATGTTTGCTGTAAAGTGAAAACAAATTTGGCAACAGAACACAGCCTTGTCTAACTCATTGTTTTACATATCGAGACTGTCCTGTTTGGTTGCTAATTCTTATGACTGCATACTATAAACCAGTGATGAAAAATGTAAAACTGAAATAAACAGAAAAATAGGAATGGCAAAAAGTAATTTTAATGCCATGAAAAACATACTAACATCAAAACAAATAACACCAGGGTTAAACAAATCTAAAAATTTCTGTATGGTGCAGAAACATATACATTGCACAAGAAAACAGAACAGAAAACTGAAACCTCTGAAATGTGGATTTATAGAATAATAGGATGGAAAGAAAATAAAACAAATAATGAAGTCTTAAAAAAACTAAAAATGGAAAGAGAACTACTAAACATAATTCAAACAAGAGAAATGAGATTTTTGAGGCATGTTAAAAGACACACTATCCTACTAAAAGTAATCTTAGAAGGCAAAAAGAAGTTAAAAGAGGCAGACCAAGACTAACATGGACGAGTGTCATCAAAAGATGGACAAGTCAGCCTATGACAACCTGCACCATCAAAGAAAGAGACCGAGCAGAATGGCGCTCCATAGTAGCCGCCAGCCTTCGATGCGGAGACGGCACTCAATGATGATAAATTATTATTATTAGTGTCCCTTAAAAAAACTGATATCCATTTTGTTACACTTCAAGGAAAAACATGGGAGCTGCAATAGCTCAATAGTTAGTGAGCTGGACTACAAAGGGCAAGAGGTCGGGTTCAATCCTGACCGATGGCTTCAGGGTTCACCCAGCCTTAAATGGGTTCCTGATTTTTTTCTGGGAAAGTAAAGTGGCACGGGCGTAATACCGACCACACTACCCCAAAAATCATGTGGCAAAGGTCTATAAAAAATTATGGTCACTAACACCATATTCCTTATATGCCACTTGGCATGACGGGGCTCTTTACTTATTTTTTAACAAGAAAAACGTCAATGTTGTAATTAATTGTGTAAAGATTCATGCTTGCACCATAACCTGTCACTTTTGGATGCAGAATATTATGTATTTTGTTATTTCCTTATGTAGCATACTTCTTTATTTATTACTTTCTTTTTCAGAATATTACATACTTATTGTCTTCTGATATTTTCTTTTGAATTATTAGTCCACATAATGTGGGAACTTTGATCAACAAACTCCAGTGGAGATAAGCACAACTACCAAATATACAAAATATTAAATTATATTTAATATATATATATATATATCTATAACAGACAAGGAAATCACTGGAGTCAGTAGAAATGTGGTTTTACAGAAGAATGTTGAGAATACCATGGACAGCTAAGAAAAGTACTGAAAATGTTCTGAAAGAGGCCAAAACAAAAAGAGAGCTAATTTCCAATATTAGGAAGAAACAATCATCATTTTTTGGCCATGTAATAAGAAGAAAACAACTGGAATATATTGTAACAACTGGGAAAATTGAGGGACGAAGAGATAGAGGGAAGCAAAGAGAAAAGATACCAGGCAGCTTAAAAGAATGGTTTGGCAGAAAGTCAATAAAACAAATGCTAAATAACTGTCAAGATCGAAAGTTGTGGAGAGACATGATCACCTACGCCTGCAGGCCCGGTACTTGATGATGATATATATATAAACTATTATAGAGAACATATAAAATAAACATAATATGGTACAGAGCAGCTAAACTAATAGAAGGGCTAGACAGACTGAAACCATTTTATATTAAATGAATTTGTATTTTTTTGTATTTAAAAAAATAACTTTTTTTATATTTATATATATATTTTTTTTTTTATTCTAAAATTTGTGTTATATTTTTATATTATTTAGAAATATTATTTTATATTATTTATTTATTTATTATTAGTAATGGTCATATCAAAGAAACAATCATCACCATCGTGCAGCATAAAAATAAACAGGACAAATCTGAAACAAGTGCAACTTGTCAAATACTTGGGCACAATAATAACATCAGATGAAAGATGCACCACGGAAATAAAAAGGAGAATAGCTTAGACCAAAATAGCATTTCAGAAAATAAAAAATATCTTATGCAACAAGTCTGTGTCTATAAAAAAAAAGAGTTCATCGATGCTATATAGAACCAATTCTGACCTATGGAAGCGAATCATGAACAGTAGACAAACAAATGAAAAGATGATTAGGCCGCAGAGATGGGATTTCTCAGAAAAATGTTGAAAGTTCCCTGGACCACTAAATAGACCAATGAGGAAATTCTCAAAGAAGCTAACACAAAAAAGGGAACTCCTAAAAAAACATCAGAAAGAAACAATCAACATTTTTTGGGCATATCATGAGAAGAGGAAAGTTGGAATACTTGGTTACAACTGGCAAAATAAAAGGAAAAAGAGATCACGGATGACAAGAAGAGAAAATACTGGATAGCTTGGTGTCATGGCATGGAAAACAGTCAACAACAGAACTGATAAGATGCACTGTAGATTGAAGATTGTGGAAGGACATGACCACCTACGCCAACCGGTATGGCACATGATGATTTTATATTATTCTGTACTTTTTTTATGTTCAGTTTTTTGCCGAAACGTAGTTTGTCTTGTCTTTCTGTTATTTTGGCTGCTTCATACCATTATATGTTTATTTTATACGGATGCCCAGACTCCAGTGGGTTTAATGTAGGTCAACTTTGGAAAACAGAAGATAACATGCGAAACAAAACTGACCAAATCGTCTTTATATGTTGGACATAGTTCTGCGTGGCCATGGCATCACAATCCTGATACAGTCACTGCTGTACATCTTTAGTTTTGTAAATATAAACAGTTAGAGTTTCTGATCTACATACATGCATTAGAACATTTGACATGACATATGGATATGCAACATATACAAACAATAAATCACCAAGATTCTGGTGGTGTGGTGGAAAAAAATTGGGTTTAATCTCCTTCACTAGCACACAATTACCAGCAAAAAGGGGTAGAAAATATATTGACAACATTTTCTGTACTGTAAATGCACAAAAATGAAGTCACCATTTCATAAAAATGAGCTTATAAAAATATAACTATAATAGCACCATTTAAAATCCTAGAACATTGGCCATTATGTTTGTACTTGAAGACAACATTATATATTATGTTTGTACATGAAGACAACATTATATATTATGTTTGTACTTGAAGACAACATTATAGCCACTAAGACAAGTCATAAACATGGTTAACCATTCAACCTCTTACCTACTTCTCCTACCCACATGTCACAGGAAGTGCTGCGGAAAGCTACAGTTTTCTATCCTGGGCTAAGTGGGTCACACTGGCACTTAGAAGCTTGTTGAACACAAGTCATCAAATTGTTGATTTAATTTGGTTAAGGTGACAGATTGTCCTCATTGTACATCAAAGTCCATAATGATCTTTGAAAAAAACCTATTTAATGATTTAAGTTTTATTGATTTTATTTTTTTAATGGATGTATCTAGCATATGTCCAACTCTGGGTAAATGTCAAGTTTAGTCAGATAAGTTATTAGTTTGGAAGAGTAGTATCTCCTTGAGTGAACATTGTACTTTATTTGGTGGTTCTCAGTCTGTCATTAGAAGACCTCTAATTCTAGAGAAAAGAGAAACAATGTGAGGGTAAAGTCACATGTTTTTACGACACAGCTTTTTCACAATCGTGCTGCCCATTTGCGACAGATTTTTACAATATCGTTCATTTTCATTATCATCTGATGCCATCTCAGCATTAAATATTGACTCGTGGAGAAGTATCCAACTCCCATTGGCACAAAGATATGCGACTTAGAGATAGTGACTCTTTGTTCATCATCATCATCATCATGTGCCATACCCGTTGGCGTAGGCAATTATGTCCTTCCACAATCTTCTATTTTATAGTGCATCGTATCAGTTCTGTTGTTGACTGTTTTCCATGCCATGACATCAAGCTATCCAGTATTTTCTCTCTTTGTCGTCCGCGATCTCTCTTTCCTTTTATTTTGCCAGTTGTAACCAAGTATTCCAATTTTCCTCTTCTCATGGTTAATACTCTTTGTTAGTGTTATATATTATCACTGATATTTGCTCAAAGTGTGCATGTCCTAAGAATAGTAAAATGTTATATTTTCTCAACATTCCTGTATGGTGCAAAAATACAGACATTAGATAAAAAAAACAATAGTAAACTGAAGCCTTTGAAATGTGGATTTATAGATGAATAGAAAGAAATGGATGGAAAGAAAAGAAAACAAATGATGAAGTCTTAAAAGAACTAAAAATGAAAAGAGAACTACTAAACATGATTCAAACAAAACAAATGAGATTTTTGGGGCACCTCCAAAACGCACAGCAGCCTGCTAAAAGTAATCTTGAAAGGAAAAATACAAGGTAAAGAGGTGGACCAAGGATGAGTAACATCAAAAGATGGACAAGTCAGCCTATGACAACCTGCAAGAGACTCAAAACAAGAAACAGAACAGAATGGCGCTCCATGGTAACCAACCTCCGATGCGGAGATGGCACTCAATGATAATGTATGTCTGCATGTCCTAATGATCACAAATTAATTAGGACCCATATAAATTTGGACATGTTTCATTAGGGAAGCCCACTGGAACATACAAAGTGACATCAACTAAATGTCCACAGTTAATTAATAAAAGAAAAATAATAGCACCTGAATTGAAGTGATATAATTTGTGACTTTCAACAGTTTTTGAGAACCACTGTAGATTTTGTTGTGGTGTTAACTAAGGGGAGACAATTCTTTTGCTGAAATAATTTATGGAAGTATACTAGACTTTTGGGAGTCGCGATAGCTCAGTGGTTTAATGAACAGGACTACCACGGACAAGGGGTAGGGTTCGATCCCAACCGACGGCTTCCGGTTCACCCAGCCTTAAATGGGTACCGGATTTTTTTCTGGGAAAGTAAAGCAGCACGGCCGTAATACTGACCACATTACCCCAAAAATCATGTGCTGAAGATCTGTAAAGTATAGGGTCACTAACACCATATTTCCCTATACGCCACTTGGCGTGACGGGGGTACTTTACTTTTTTTTTTTATACTAGACTTTTACCCAACTCTGTATTGTAAGTTACAACTCTTTGCTCCCATATTGGACCGCAGCAACAAACAAGTAATCTCAACTTTGCACATGTTAAATACCTCAAATTTGTGACCTGTATATGTAGCTCATTAACTGATCATGACTTCACATACTTAAATCAACAAACTTTAATCAAAAATGGCCACATTTTGCTGTGTAATAAAAATAATTTATTGAGGGTAACTCTAGTAACAATGGCAAGGATAAAATATCACAGTCTGGGCAAGTAACGCATGCAAAATCTGGATATAACAGGTTCAAAACACAAGTCAAAGGTAGGACGGATCGGATGTGTAAATACATGACACGTTAAAACAATAATATCAATGTGATTAAAATGGATCACTTGTGCAAATACAGGGTAAATAAAATACTTGTACATTGCAAGGTTTTCTTATTTACAACAATTTTCAGTTGTACTGATTCTGTTTTGTTTAGCTCATTTTTTGGAGAATTGGGTAAAAAAAAATATCATCCTCAGGGGTGAGCCTCGCATACTTGACACTCTGGATAGTCTTTTTCTTTGAAAACTCCCTCTCTTTCCTTTCTTTTCATCTACATACACCACTTTTACTGTTGTTACCTCTTCTGCAGTGTTGTTTTACTAAACATTGCGCAATCATTGCCTTCCCTGTACATGTCTGTTGTCTCCATGTCACAGGTTCACTACCATACCTTTAGATCCATGCCATGAATAGACACAATTATCTAATTGTTATCTTTTCACTCCATCTTCTGGAGGTGCCTCACAGCAGCAGAACTGGAAGCTGTTAGCAATCCATAGCTGATGGCTTGCGCCAGGATCAGTAAACCAGAACAATCCAGACCCTACTCCACCTCTCGGTGGTACCTCCAGAAACAAACTAACCTGTCTAGTCTGGCCCACACCCACTTAACATCCTTTTAAGGGTGGATGATGAAGAGGTGTGATCCTCTAGTCATCGGGTGAATACAAACAAACGAACAAACTCCTTCTTTTCCTCATTTGCCTTTAAGTATCAAATTAAAATATATTTTGCAGTCTTTAAGCTTGTTTTCTTGATGTTGTCATTCTTCTGGCAGTCTCAGTGTTTGCTATTTGATCTTGTTTTCTTGATGTTGTCATTCTTCTAGCAGTCTCAGTGTTTGCTTTTTGATCTTGTTTTCATGATGTTGTCATTCTTCTAGCAGTCTCAGTGTTTGCTATTTGATCTTGTTTTCTTGATGTTGTCATTCTTCTAGCAGTCTCAGTGTTTGCTATTTGATCTTGTTTTCTTGATGTTGTCATTCTTCTAGCAGTCTCAGTGTTTGCTATTTGATCTTGTTTTCATGATGTTGTCATTCCATTTTACTCTGGATATGCCTCATGCTCTGCTTTCATCTACATGTGAATGTATTATGTATGTTTGTGTACGGTAGGGAAAAGTGAACGTGGAATCACAAGGAACCCATCCAGGGTGAGTAAACGACTTTATTTCTTGTCTCTATGTAGTCCCGTTTAGTTTTCCTATTGAGGAAGTCACATTTTTCTTTCATCGTTCTACAGGTAATCTATACCCCCAACAAAAATATCACGATAATTTCTCAATATATTCGATGGCCCTAGTCTACAAAAACATATACCTGCATATCTTTCAATTAAAAATAAAAATGTCAAGTCTATGTAGCTCATAAATTTAACCATAGTAAATACAAAAAATTCAGACTTGCAAATCATGAATGCTTACAATGAGACCCCTAAAAATCCCTGAGAATAATGTAGTTCTTGACTTTTCGAGGTATTGTGTTCAGCTGGTTTACCTGTCTCTGTTTTCCTGAGCCGAGAGCCCTCCTTACAATGCACCTGCACAGTGAAATCAATGGGACAGGGTTTGAGGCACTTTCAACCAGTAGCTCTCGTAGATTGTTCGTGTCGTGTGAAAGAAGAGCTGCAGGAAAGTCCCTGTTATGAATCCACTCCTCTGCTGTTGTGTTAAAGCCTGCATGAATCAACAGGTTGCAAGCGGACAGACTTGCATGGTTAGCTGCCACCCATAGAAGTGACCTCGGAACTGGAAACCGGAGGGTCGTCTTGGAGTTAAACTCTGTGTACATGAAACCTTGGCTGGACATCTGGAGGTCAAGGTCTGTGTAATATGGCAACAAAATCTTGATGACCTCAACACAGCAGGAAGTGACAGCATTAAACAGGGGCGTGGCTCCTACGCAGTTCAAGACACAAGCATGAGCTCCTCTGCCCAGGAGTCTCTGTACTGTATCTCTCTCTCCGTTATAAGCGGCATAGTGAAGAGGTGTGTCAAGGTCAAGGTCAAAAGTATTCACCTTACAGTCATAAGACAACAGCAGTTCTGATATGGTGTTGTGTCTGCAACAAAACAATTGTTATTCGTCAGATTCATCAGACACAAATATTTACAAAAATCACTAAGATAATTCTGACACTGATATTCTAATACTCATGTTCAGAAAACTAAATAAGACATCTGGTACCCTAATCTTCATGTTCATAAAATTTGTTCAGATATCTGACACTGATATTCTAATACTCATGTTCAGAAAACTAAATAAGACATCTGGTACCCTAATACTCATGTTCAGAAAACTAAATAAGACATCTGGTACCCTAATACTCATGTTCAGTAAACTAAATAAGACATCTGGTACCCTAATACTCATGTTCAGTAAACTAAATAAGACATCTGGTACCCTAATCTTCATGTTCAGTAAACTAAATAAGACATCTGGTACCCTAATACTCATGTTCAGTAAATAAGACATCTGGTACCCTAATACTCATGTTCAGTAAATAAGACATCTGGTACCCTAATACTCATGTTCAGTAAATAAGACATCTGGTACCCTAATACTCATGTTCATAAAATTTGCTCAGATATCTGACACTGATATTTGAATACTCATCTACAGAAAACTCAAGACATGGTTATGGTTAGTCGAAGGCCCCGGTATCACTGCTAGAAAATTAAATAATTGCCCATTCCATAATTGCCTGTGCCAGTGGAATCATCCGAATTAAAACACATCTCTTTGAAGGATCCAAACAAAGAAAGGCAGCTGCAGTCCCCATCATAGCAGCTACAACACATGCCAAAAGACATAAGGCCAAGAGGCACCGAAAGTGAATGTAGCTGAACTCCTTCATCATACGATACCATCATTCATCATAAGCAATCAGTATATCAAAACACAATCCGGATGAAAAACACAGCTGATGGTGTGCACAGAGCACTAAACTCAGTAGATCCGGCAGCAAGCCGGACTTGGAATATGAGGAAACTGCAACAAGGAACACTTTTCAGACTGAGCCTCAATGATTCCTGCTGCCTATGTGCCATATTGACAGGAAACTCAAGACATCAGGTACCCTAATCTTTGTGTTCATTAAACTATACATTTTCCTGGGGACTTGAATTATTTCTGTAAAGTTTATGTTTAGTTCTGAGAGAACATGCAATCTCCTTAAACAAGGAAGTGTAAAACATTGGTTTTAAATAATTAAAAAATGAAAAACTCTAACCACATCTATCCAAACGTGGAGTTTGCCATGTATTTCTGTAAACAATGAAGGAAAAAGATGAACGTACCCCATCAGATCAATGGCAAAAGGGAAATTGGTATTAGTGCCAATATTATTTTACCGCTGGCACAATTTTTATGGCCAGTTGATTGACATTTCTTACTAAGCAGAGTCTTTAAGGGAAGCCATGGTTTCTTTCATAGCACTTTATTTTTTATTGTCACAGTTTGTTCACAAAAATGTTATTACTCAAGTTAAAGGGAATAGTCATGTGATTCTTCATTTTCATCTGCTTGAAATGATACCTTATTGTCAAATGCTACTTCTTTATTATCAAATGCTACTTCTTTATTATCAAATGCTACTTTATTATCATGTTCCGGAGTCCCTCCGCGACCCCACCTTGGTGTGATAACGAATCAGCCAAAATAATGTACCAGTCATGAAAATAAAATATTTGCACTAAATCCTTTAATGTGTGGACAGGGCTGTTTCTCATCCACTGTAGACCAGCTCACAATCCATAGCTCTAATGTGGATCCATTAAGAATGAAGTAGGAAATGTTTTGACATCTGCAAACAAGGGCTTCTAAACTTTCACATAAAAATGATAAACTTTCACATAAAAATGATAAACTTTCACATAAAAATGATAAACTTTCACATAAAAATGATAAACTTTCACATAAAAATGATAAACTTTCACATAAAAATGTTTGAAACACCAGTTGTTTCCAACAAACCTGTGAAACACAGCCAAGGACAGTGGTGTGCTCTGACAGGCTGTGATTGCATTTGGGTCTGCTCCGTTGTCAAGTAGAAACTCTGCAACCAAGGGGAAGCCATTCATACAGGCAAAATGCAAGGCTGTCCAACCGCTGTCATCCTTCTGATTGGGGTCTTCCCCCATGTCTAGCAGATAGATCAAAATTCTCAAATGGCCGAGGTCAGCTGCCAGAACCAAAGCTGGGAGAGAGGGGTTAGCTCGAGGGTTAGCTCCTCCGCTGATTAGGAGGTCAAGGACATCCAACGCTCCTGAAATAAAATCAATTAACAACAATTTTGGATAGTTATAATTTCTGTGTGAGAGATCAGTTGTACTCTCTCTGATAGTTATGTCTATGTGAAAGATCAGTTGTTACTCTCTCTAATAGTTATAATTTCTGAGTGAGAGATCAGTTGTTGCTCTCTCTGATAGTTATAGTTTCTGTGTGAAAGATCAGTTGTTACTCTCTCTGATAGTTATAATTTTTGTATGAGAGATCAGTTGTTACTCTCTCTGATAGTTCTAGTTTCTGTATGAGAGATCAGTTATTACTCTATCTGTTAGATATAGTTTCTGTGTGAGAGATCTGTTATTACTCTCTCTGTTAGATATAGTTTCTGTATGAGAGATCAGTGGTTACTCTCTTTGATAGTTATAGTTTCTGTGTGAGAAATAAGTTATTACTCTCTCTTTGATAGTTATAGTTTCTGTGTGAGAGATCTGTTATTACTCTCTCTGATAGTTATAGTTTCTGTGTGAGAGATCAGTTGTTACTCTCTCTGATAGTTATAGTTTCTGTGTGAGAGATCTGTTATTACTCTCTCTGATAGTTATAGTTTCTGTGTGAGAGATCTGTTATTACTCTCTCTGATAGTTATAGTTTCTGTGTGAGAGATCTGTTATTACTCTCTCTGATAGTTATAGTTTCTGCATGAGAGATCAGTTGTTACTCTCTCTGATAGTTATAGTTTCTGTGTGAGAGATCAGTTGTTACTCTCTGATAGTTATAGTTTCTGTATGAGAGATCAGTTGTTACCCTCTGATAGTTATAATTTCTGTATGAGAGATCAGTCGTTACTCTCTCTTATAGATATAGTTTCTGCATGAGAGATCAGTTGTTACTCTCTCTGATAGTTCTAGTTTCTGCGTGAGAGATCTGTTGTTACTCTCTCTGATAGTTCTAGTTTCTGCATGAGAGATCTGTTGTTACTCTCTCTGATAGTTATAGTTTCTGCATGAGAGATCTGTTGTTACTCTCTCTGATAGTTATAGTTTCTGCATGAGAGATCTGTTGTTACTCTCTCTGATAGTTCTAGTTTCTGCATGAGAGATCTGTTGTTACTCTCTCTGATAGTTCTAGTTTCTGCGTGAGAGATCTGTTGTTACTCTCTCTGATAGTTCTAGTTTCTGCATGAGAGATCTGTTGTTACTCTCTCTGATAGTTATAGTTTCTGCATGAGAGATCTGTTGTTACTCTCTCTGATAGTTATAGTTTCTGTGTGAGAGATCTGTTGTTACTCTCTCTGATAGTTATAGTTTCTGTGTGAGAGATCTGTTGTTACTCTCTCTGATAGTTATAGTTTTTGTGTGAGAGATCAGTTGTTACTCTCTCTGATAGTTATAGTTTCTGCATGAGAGATCTGTTGTTACTCTCTCTGATAGTTATAGTTTTTGTGTGAGAGATCAGTTGTTACTCTCTCTGATAGTTATAGTTTCTGTGTGAGAGATCTGTTGTTACTCTCTCTGATAGTTATAGTTTTTGTGTGAGAGATCAGTTGTTACTCTCTCTGATAGTTATAGTTTCTGCATGAGAGATCTGTTGTTACTCTCTCTGATAGTTATAGTTTCTGTGTGAGAGATCTGTTGTTACTCTCTCTGATAGTTATAGTTTTTGTGTGAGAGATCAGTTGTTACTCTCTCTGATAGTTATAGTTTTTGTGTGAGAGATCAGTTATTACTCTCTTTGCAAAGCGCAGCAAGGCTAATGGCAAGTTGGTCATACGAATGTAACATTTTAGAAATATGATAATGAGATAAAACTGAATGGCCCATTTGATAAAAATAAGCACATAGTGCTGATAATGTGTACAGCTCAGACTTTATCATAGTGCTGATATAGTGTACAACCCAGACTTTATCATAGTGCTGATATAGTGTACAACCCAGGCTTTATCATAGTGCTGATATAGTGTACAACCCAGGCTTTATCATAGTGCTGATATGGTGTACAACTCAGACTTTATCATAGTGCTGATATAGTGTACAACCCAGGCTTTATCATAGTGCTGATATAGTGTACAACTCAGACTTTATCATAGTGCTGATATAGTGTACAACCCAGGCTTTATCATAGTGCTGATATAGTGTACAACCCAGGCTTTATCATAGTGCTGATATAGTGTACAACCCAGGCTTTATCATAGTGCTGATATAGTGTACAACTCAGACTTTTATCATAGTGCTGATATAGTGTACAACCCAGGCTTTATCATAGTGCTGATATAGTGTACAACTCAGACTTTTATCATAGTGCTGATATAGTGTACAACCCAGACTTTATCATAGTGCTGATATAGTGTACAACCCAGATGTTATCACAGTGTTGATATAGTGTACAACTCAGACATTATCACAGTGCTGATATAATGTACAACCCAGACTTTATTATTGTGCTGATATAGTGTACAACCCAGACTTTATCATAGTGCTGATATAGTGTACAACTCAGACTTTATCATAGTGCTGATATAGTGTACAACCCAGACTTTATCATAGTGCTGATATAGTGTACAACCCAGATGTTATCACAGTGTTGATATAGTGTACAACTAAGACTTTATCACAGTGCTGATATTATGTACAACCCAGGCTTTATCATAGTGCTGATATAGTGTACAACACAGGCTTTATCACAGTGCTGATATAATGTACAACTCAGACTATATACATATAAGTTCATGTTTAGTAAAGATACTTTAAAAGAATTAGATAAGAATAAATGAAGTTCACTTTTAATTGTTATGAATGATTAGTATTGTAAAATAGAAACAATGTTGTATTTTTCTGATTGAAAATTTCACCAATTGTTTATGAAATTATTGTTTTGTATTGATGTTGATGTATTTACAGTTCGCGTGGACAGGTAATTTCACCAGAGAAAATGAGTTTAATATTTTACGTAGACGTGAAACTCGATCTTCTCATATTTCATATCAAACAGCATGACTTATATTGAAAGTTGATACCGAATTACTGAAGTAATCACACATCAAACAAAATGGTTGTTTCAACAACTTACGATTTCTTACAGACATTGTTAGGGGAGATTCCCCACTGCTGGTTAGGCAATTGAGAGGAACCTTTGCATCAACAAATTCACGTACAACCAGATGGCCGGAATTGATGGATAGCATGACAGGCAGGGTTCCATCAGCTGTTGGGATGGAGTGGTCAGCCCCTGCAGCAAGGAGCTGCTTTACAAGCCGAGCGTTGTTCATCCTAACTGCGATAACCAGTGGAGTTTCACCTCTAAAGTTTGTCTAAGATTTAAAAAAATTCCAAAAAATAGACATTAACTACAATCAGAGTTGGAGGTCCCTGCATGAACAAAACAATAGAAGGAACAAGCATTTGATGAATTTTTGGGACAGCCATACAATCTTTCTCTTCATCCATCTTCCTCTAGTATCAATTAGGGTGTCAAGGTAGATACAAAATTCTGGTTCTCGCCCTTTTGGTGGGTTCAACCATTGTTAATTGATGTAGCATTTTTAAAAAAAATGTTATCTGTCCATCTTACTCTTGGTCTACCCCTTACTTTTCTCCCTTCTCCTCTTTTAATATATGTTTTGTTTGGTGAGGAATTACGCTGCATTTTTTTTGTAGACTTGACAAACCATTTTATTTGTTGTTTGTGTATGCAGCTTAGGATTGGTTCAATGTCTACTCTTTCTCTTATAATATCATTTCTGTCTTTTCTGGTCACTTCAAGCACTTTTCTCAGACATCTCATCTTTGTGTCGAGAGTTTTCTTTTATAAAAGGTAAAAAAACGTCAAGAGCCCCCGTCACGCCAGATGGCGTATAGGGAATATGGTGTTAGTGACCATAAATTTTACAGACCTTCAGCACATGATTTTTGGGGTAATGTGGTCGGTATTATGCCCGTGCCACTTTACTTTCCCAGAAAAAAATCCGGTACCCATTCAAGGCTGGGTGAACCGGAAGCCATCGGTTGGGATCGAACCCTACATTTTGTCCTTTGTAGTCCAATTCACTTACCACTGAGCTATCATAGCTCCTGTTTTATTTTATGTTTAGTCATAAGTGATCATGTTTGGCATTGGTAGCACAATGCTATCTAGCAAACAACTGACATTTTTGGGCTTTGTGAAGAAACCTAATATCCTTTTAAAAGTCATTTTGAGAAAAGGTACAAGGTAAACGAGGCAGACCAAGACTAAAGTGTACTGATAACATCAAAAGATGAACAAGTGAAGCTGTGACAACATGTACCATCAAGACTAGAGACAGAGTAAAATGGCGCTCCATGGTAGCCAACCTTCAATGTGGAGAGAGCACCCAATGAACAAATGTCATCTACATTAATTGATGTTATCTTAGTTCTACACATGTTCTACATTAATTACTGCACATATTCTAACATTAATTTCTATAAATATTCTAACATTAATTTCTGCACATATTCTAACATAATTTCTGCACAATTTCTAACATTAATTTCTGCACATATTCTAACATAATTTCTGCACAATTTCTAACATTAATTTCTGCACAATTTCTAACATTAATTTCTGCACATATTCTAACATTAATTTCTGCACAATTTCTAACATTAATTTCTGCACATATTCTAACATTAATTTCTGTCTAACATTAATTTATGCACATATTCTAACATTAATTTCTGCACAATTTCTAACATTAATTTATGCACATATTCTAATAATAATTTCTGCACATATTCTAACATTAAATTTTGTACATATTCTAACATTAATTTATGTAAATATTCTAACATTAATTTCTGCACATATTCTAACATTAATTTTTGTACATATTCTAACATAATTTCTGCACAATTTCTAACATTAATTTCTGCACATATTCTAATAATAATTTCTGCACAATTTCTAACATTAATTTCTGCACATATTCTAACATTAATTTATGCACAATTTCTAACATTAATTTCTGCACATATTCTAACATTAATTTCTGCACAATTTCTAACATTAATTTCTGCACATATTCTAATAATAATTTCTGCACAATTTCTAACATTAATTTCTGCACATATTCTAACATTAATTTATGCACAATTTCTAACATTAATTTCTGCACATATTCTAACATTAATTTCTGCACAATTTCTAACATTAATTTCTGCACATATTCTAACATTAATTTCTGTCTAACATTAATTTATGCACATATTCTAACATTAATTTCTGCACAATTTCTAACATTAATTTATGCACATATTCTAATAATAATTTCTGCACATATTCTAACATTAAATTTTGTACATATTCTAACATTAATTTATGTAAATATTCAAACATTAATTTCTGCACATATTCTAACATTAATTTCTGCACAATTTCTAACATTAATTTCTGCACATATTCTAACATTAATTTATGCACAATTTCTAACATTAATTTATGCACATATTCTAACATTAATTTCTGCACAATTTCTAACATTAATTTCTGCACATATTCTAACATTAATTTCTGTCTAACATTAATTTATGCACATATTCTAACATTAATTTCTGCACAATTTCTAACATTAATTTATGCACATATTCTAACATTAATTTCTGCACATTTTCTAACATTAATTTATGCACAATTTCTAACATTAATTTATGCACATATTCTAATATTAATTTATGCACATATTCTAACATTAATTTCTGCACATATTCTAACATTAATTTCTGCACATATTCTAACATTAATTTTTGTACATATTCTAACATTAATTTATGTAAATATTCTAACATTAATTTCTGCACATATTCTAACATTAATTTCTGCACAATTTCTAACATTAATTTATGCACATATTCTAACATTAATTTATGCACAATTTCTAACATTAATTTATGCACATATTCTAACATTAATTTCTGTCTAACGTTAATTTATGCACATATTCTAACATTAATTTCTGCACAATTTCTAACATTAATTTATGCACACATTCTAACATTAATTTCTGCACATATTCTAACATTAATTTCTGCACATATTCTAACATTAATTTCTGTCTAACATTAATTTATGTACATATTCTAACATTAATTTCTGCACAATTTCTAACATTAATTTATGCACATATTCTAACATTAATTTCTGCACAATTTCTAACATTAATTTTTGTACATATTCTAACATTAATGTATACACAATTTCTAACATTAATTTTTGTACATATTCTAACATTAATTTATGCACATATTCTAACATTAATTTCTGTACATATTCTAACATTAATTTATGCACATATTCTAACATTAATTTCTGTACATATTCTAACATTATTTTATGAACATCTTTAAGATTCTAAATTAACTGATACTTGTAGTATACCTCTTACCTGTCCTAGACAACATGCTGTAACCTGCTTTCATCATTTCTTATGTCTCTTATCTTCTTCCCTTTCTTGACCATTACCTCTAATACAGCAGTGGATATCATGAAACTCTACATAGATTAATTCTCATTATCTAGATGATGTACTTACAGCATTCAGATCTATGCCAGGTGTTTTAGTGAGGATATCAATAAGATGGAATTTCTGAGCCAACATGGCATCCACCAAAGGTGTGTGTTTCTCTGATTTAGATTTGACATTGGCATCAATGTTGGGCTGGTCACACAGCCAGCTCACCAAATCACCTGGTGTAACAACACAGATTGCACATAACAGACATCATATTTAATGATAAATTAGTGATAATCAAATACATATGTTGACATAAAAAGTAAAGTGCCCCCGTCACGCCAAGTGGCGTATAGAGAATATGGTGTTAGTGACCATAAATGTTACAGACCTTCAGCACATGATTTTTGGGGCAATGTGGTCGGTATTATGCCCATGCCGCCTTACTTTCCCAGAAAAAATCCATTACCCATTTAAGGCTGGGTGAACCCGGAAGCCGTCTGTTGGGATCAAACCCTACCTCTTGTCCTTTTAGTCCAGTTCACTAACCACTGAGCTATTACGGCTCCCCATATGTTGACATGCATGCATATTAATAATAGGAAACTCTTTATAAAGAGCTTTGCAGCAGAAGGCAATCTGATCATCATCATCAGAAGACCCCATTGAGCAAGTGTTTTGGCCTTTTAGCTTCTTAACTCTCTAGAGTAGGTGGGCCCACCTGGGTCATGACACCCAGGCTTTGACCTCCTTCTGTACTGAACTTGAAGGTTTACACTATATTCAGCATATAATAATTCAACTTATTATCTCTGCAACACTTCCGATTGAATCTACTGCCTATACCCAGTTGTGCATGACTAACTTAACTTTAACTAAGCACACTGATGACCTCTTCATAGTGGCAGCAGTCTACAATGGCTTGTATTTTTGTGATGTCCTTTATGAACTCACAAATTTGCTGCTTTTGTTGTGGAGTACGAATCTATGTTAATAGAAGTGAGAAAGAGAGTTCATCGGTGATATATAGAGCCATTTCTGACCAATGGAAGTGAATCGTAAACAAACAAATGAAAAGACGATTAGAGGCCACAGAGATGGGGTTTCTCAGAAGAATGTTAAAAGTTCCCAGGACAGCTAAAAAGACCAATGAGGAAATTATCAAAGAGGTCAACTCAAAAAGGGAGATCCAAAGAAATATCAGAAAGGAACAATCAACATTTTTCAGGCACATCATGAGAAGAGAAAAGTTAGAATATTTGGTACAACTGGCAAAATACAGGGAAAGAGAGATTGCGGACGACAAAGAGAAAAAATACTAGATAGCTTGGTGTCATGGCTTAGAAAACAGTCAACAACAGAATTGATACGATGCACTGTAGATAGAAGATTGTGGAAGGATATGATCGCCTACACCAACCGGTATGGCACATGATGTTGATGAGGTTATGGAGTAATTAGGGAGATTTGGCGGTGGGTTGGTAGTTGATAATTAATATGTGATAATGATATGTCGAGCTGGGAACTTCACCCCTTTGAACTGTCAGTACTGCAAACAAGGGGTGTGGCTTATGCACAGTTGATGTTACAACTATTTATTGCCTTATAGTCCAAGTCTAGGATATTCAAGGATTAAATTGTTGATGAGGTTGTCTGATAAGACCACCAAAGAAGAACTTATGGACAGAACCAAACACCAGAAGAGAGAGAACTGAAAGGGAGACAATGGAAATAGCTACGTAAAAACCAGGTCACAATTTAGCAAGACCTTATTTTGAAATCAACAAGGATGTAGATCAAAGGAAAGCTAAATATTACTTGAAAAAGAGAGGTTGAAAAATAAATTGAAGGATTATCTCCTCCACTCGTTAGGTCAAGGATATCCAATGCTCCTGAAATAAATTAAATTAACTACAATTTTGGATAGTTATGGGGGCCACAGTAGCCTATTTTAGAAAACCACCTAACTGGGCTACCGACTTTCGGACAACCCTTGTCTGATTCCTGCTGGAAGCAGTGTGAATTGTACTTGTGGTTAGAATAAAAATATCCCCGTGGTCAACCTAGCCATTGGCAAAAATGGGTACCAGGGTATTACTCTGGGAAGGTGGATAGGCTGCCGAGCACATAAGGGTGAAAAACTCGCGTGCTAAGATGCCAATTCAAGCCTTGTACTTTACCTTTACTTTGGATAGTTATAAAGTGTCATGGATAGGACTACAGACATTAGCTCAAGATATAAACAAATATCAAATGGTGAAGCTATCTCCCATTGAGAGCACAAAGCTTGATGATTATGACAACAGAGGTGTGATATTTTCTCAAAGACTCATCACAAGTTTAGCATCCCTAAACTAAAGGTTAAAGACATCTTGTTACCTGTAACATCATACAGGAATGAAGTGTCAAACTTCACTATATTCATCTTTATCAGGCCACACGTCCTTTGCAGAACATTGCATTCATCACAGGTCATCTGAAAGAATCTCTGTCTCTAGCCAGATCTCCCACAGAATCTTGCATTCATCACAGCTCATCTGAAAGAATCTCTGTCTCTAGCCAGATCTCCCACAGAATCTTGCATTCACCACAATTCATCTGAAAGAATCTCTGTCTCTAGCCAGATCTGCCACAGAATCTTGCATTCATCACAGCTCATCTGAAAGAATCTCCGTCTCTATTCAGATCAGATCTACCACAGAATCTTGCATTCATCACAGCTCATCTGAAAGAATCTCTGTCTCTAGCCAGATCTCCCACAGAATCTTGCATTCATCACAGCTCATCTGAAAGAATCTCTGTCTCTAGCCAGATCTCCCACAGAATCTTGCATTCACCACAATTCATCTGAAAGAATCTCTGTCTCTAGCCAGATCTCCCACGGAATCTTGCATTCATCACAGCTCATCTGAAAGAATCTCCGTCTCTATTCAGATCAGATCTACCACAGAATCTTGCATTCATCACAGCTCATCTGAAAGAATCTTCATCTCTAGTCAGATCTACCACAGAATCTTGCATTCATCACAGCTCATCTGAAAGAATCTCAGTCTCTAGCCATGTCTCCCCACTGCATTCACCACAATTCATCTGAAAAAGTCTCTGTCTCGAGCCAGATCTCCCACTGCATTCACCACTACCCATCTGAAAGAATCTCTGTCTCTAGCCAGACCTCCCACAGCATTCACCACAACCAATCTGAAAGAGTCTCTGTCTCTAGCCAGATACAATGTCTTGAAACGACATTCCTTTTAGTCTGCTCCTGTCTTGTCATCCTGGAACCAAGCCTTTCATTACTGTTCCCACCTGGTCTCTTCTGAGGACCTAGCCAACCAAATTACAGTAAAATCCACTTAAAACAAGACCGATTATAACAAGAATCCTGATATAATATCAATTTTAAAAATACCAAAATAGTTTCTTCTTTATCCTATATTTAAAAAAATGTTTTATAACACTATTATCCAGCCTGCAAATCTGTATGATATCAGCAGCAAATGTGCTAAAGGTCATGGCAATAATATGGCTTATACTTCTTCACTTTCTCTTTTACCCAATTGGGTGTCGAGGGAGATACACAATTCTGGTTCTTGCCTTTTGGCGATTTCACTTATTGCCAATTGATGATATAGAGCTTCTTTGATGTTGTCTGTCCATCTTACTGTGGGTCTGTCTCTTGCTCTTCTTCATTTTCATTTTTTACTAATTTATTTGTTGTTTCTGTATGTAGCTTAGGATTGGTTCAATATTTACTTTTTCTCTTATAATGTCCTTTCTGATTCTGTCTTTTCTGGTCACTCCAAATGCTTTTCTCAGACATCTCATTTCTGTAGTGACAAGCTTCCTTTTATGCTTAGTCAAAAGTGTGGCATTAGTAGCACAATGTGGGAATGAATATACACTATATAACATGTTAATAGGTGTTGCTTTGTGTTGAAGTATAGGGGATAGCTGTTTCAATATTTGGTTTGCCTTGTTGCAGTGGATGTCTATTTCTTTATAGATTTCACCATCTTTAGAGAATGTTGTTCCCAGATATTCAAAGTGTTATTTTATAACTTGATGTTCTATAGCTATGTTTAATGTCCTCTTTTGTCTTTCTATTGATAAGACTTCTGATTTTTTCAGTGTTTATTTTCAATTTATTTATCTTACATTCTTTATTGAAGGACAAATATTGTACAGTGAACTTAAGGACGGACAGAGACCAAAGGGCAGACCAGTGCTGAGATATGAGGATGTTTGCAGGGCTTCCTTGAGGGACTCTAACAGTGAAAAAAACAGGGAATATCTGGCTGCAGATCATAGCACATAGAGAACAAAAATTAAAAAAAGGCAAAGCAAATTTTGAGGAAATAATATCAAATTTAGAAAACAAAAAGTGCAGGAGAAAGGAAACGAGGCCAGGCAGCACGAATACATCTTGCTGATTCTGTAAACAGATCTGTCTAATATTGGCAGACTCAGCCACAAGAGAAGCTGTTCAGCAAAGCAGCATAGGGCAGTAATATTTGATCAAACTATTAACTTATGATTACTTTCAACCAACCATGTGTCAAGAAGCCAAAGGTCATATATTCAAGGACAGCAGATGTTGAAGTTGCTTCTTTGAAAGCTATTAGGGTCTTATCATCAGCAAAAAAACTAGTTCGTTTATATCTTCACTTTGTGATTTGGTATACTTTAAATATTTTGTCAATGGCACCATATTTCCCAAATGAAGCAAGCAGTAGTGGCTACTGTATTTTTCCCCCACTAACTGTTATAAGTGGGGCTCATATTTTTAAACATTTCATATATTTTTGAAATCCAAGTTCAATTTCAACTAGTTTCATGCCTTTCTGAACACCCTATCACTGTTGTTTTTATTGATCATATAAATGCATATTTTAACCATAATTTATATTTAGGTCATATTTTGACAAATTGGGGACACAAATGCATATTTTTGGTTATATTTAGTCATATTTGTCTTCATTTTAAGTACAATAAAACATTTAATTTAGATGACCCTTTATTAAGTGGAAACAATTTGGCTTTGTAATTTGATTGCTAAGAAGCACATAAACTTGCCGGAATAAATAAAACTCGGACAATGTAATTCAAAATAAATATTTAGATGGTAAATTAAAGAACACTTTTAGTTGATTTACTGCATGTGAAGATAAATGTTTGGAGTTCAAATAAAAAGAGACCTTTGACCAAAACACTACACAGAGCAGCAGTGCACAGGAGTGACAGTACTGTCAAGAAAGTTTGTTCTGAAGTGAGACCTCAAAAAGGGATACTAAAGTGGCTTAACTGTCTGGAGTGGAGACAATATGGCCAGACATTCCTTTAGTGTGAAAGTTTTTGCAGACACTGAGGGAGAATAAATGTGTCCAAAAATTGAAACAAAAGTGAAAGTCAGAGAGATGCGTGCTTCAGAAAATGCTCGTCAAAACAGACAAAAACATGAAAGCAGAGCCTGACGCAAAGGATGTAGACACCTTAGCAGATAATTTAACATCATTTTAAATATCTAATGAATAATTAATAATGTCATATTTCTGCCTATTTTTTATATTTAGGCCATAAATGCAAGCACATTTTGATTATTTTTAGGCCACTTTTGACATCTTTTAGGTAAAACAAAATCTTAGCCCTAGTTATAAGTAACACTTGATCAATGAAGTCAAAATAACAAAACTTACTTTTGGTCTGCATGACTGAAAGTGACAAAGCAGTAAACTGGTACAACGATGTTGTTGCATTGACGTCTAGCTTCACTTGTACCACCAGAAGTTGCACCAGTTCCTGGCAGCCCAGGGCAGCAGCTACATGAAGCCAGGTTTTGCTGGACAGCCTCTGGCTGTCTTGGCAGTCTGATGCAGACTTCAAACATTTACAGAAACCCTGAGTAATTGTCTGCAGAAAAGCCTCAAGCCGTTCTTCCTCTGTGTCTTCAATGATAGTCGGATGCTGCTCAAAGAAGCGCCCACAAGAGCAGTTAAATTTCACCACTGGTAGAAAAAATACATAAAAATCAACAATTATTGAGTTATTAGCAGGTCATCATCATTGCACTCCGAACATGATCAACAATTTGTGTCACTTTCATTTTCAGAGTATGTATTTGTATGTTTTGTCTTGTATGACAATAAAGGCTTACACTTTAAATGAAAGAAAAATTCTGCCAAATTTCTACAAATTATTTTCTGCAGTAATTGTCTGCTGTAGATCTGTGGTCACTGAACTGGACTACTAAGAATGAAAGGTCCGGTTTGATCCCGATCAATGACTCCTAGGTTCACCCAGCCTTAAATGAGTACCAGATCTTTTTCTGTAAGGCTACCTGGCACCACCACATCACCTATAAAATGTGACATTGATCACTGAGAAATATGGGCTCTAACACCTTATTTCCCATGCACCCGAAGGCAATATTCAATACTCTGACTCAATTTGGATGAAAACTTTCTCTTTTAAGTGTAGGGACCAACTCAGATTGCATAGATTGCCATCTTTGATACTGAGCAACTCAGATTGCATAGATTGCCATCTTTGATACTGAGCAACTCAGATTGCATAGAATGCCATCTTTGATACTGAGCAACTCAGATTGAATAGATTGCCATCTTTGATACTGAGCAACTCAGATTGAATAGATTGCATCTTTGATACTGAGCAACTCAGATTGCATAGATTGCCATCTTTGATACTGAGCAACTCAGATTGAATAGATTGCCATCTTTGATACTGAGCAACTCAGATTGAATAGATTGCCATCTTTGATACTGAGCAACTCAGATTGCATAGATGCCTTATCACATGGCCAAACCATTTTATCTGTTGTTTCTTTATGTAATCTATGTAATTAATTATTCCTAGCTTTTTTCTTAGTTCTTCATTTGTGATCTCTTATCTCTTTGGCTGTTTCCTGTCATTTGTCAAACACATTTCATCTCGATAGTGGTTATATTGTTTATGTTCTTGCACCTAAGGTCCAGGACTGGCATTGGTAGCACAATGTTGGAATGAAGATTGTTTTGTAGAGTGCCAATTTTCCCTGTATAGTTATTTCCTTGTTGGACAATAGTAGTAAAGGCTGTCCAAATATTTGGCAAGCTTTGTTGTATCTTGAGTCTATCTCTGCTGCTTGTGAATTGTTGTTTGTCACTAGACGATATTTAAATTTCTCTACTTATTTTAGTTGTCTCCCTTCTATGGTTATGTTGATGTTCAGTTTCTCTTTTATGATATTCATGACTTCTGTTTTGTTGATTTTCATGTTATATTGGCTGCCTATGCTGTTGAGTCTATTTAAGTGTTCTTGTAGGTCTTCTATTTTTCCACGTATTAGTGCTTGATTCTCAAATAGAAAGAAGTTTGTTGATCTCCTCTGTCTCTGAGTGGTTAGCTAACTTACATATATATATTCCATGTACGTAATAAACAATAGTAAAGAATAGTGACACTGTGACCTTCCAGGCATGTCGTAAGAGGCGACTAAGGATGTTGATCGATGGCTTGACAAGCTGTCATTGTAAAAAGTATTGTTATGGAAACAGGACCATACATTTTAGAAGCAGTGATTTTTGCAATATGTGCCATTTTGGCACGCAAGGTTTCTGTTTTTGAGATTGTGGTTCTGCCCTATGTGCCGTCTTCAGCTCGAAAGGACAATAGATAGATAGAATAAACAATAGGAGAGATAGTACGCACTGCTGTTCTAACTTCAAAGTGATCTATGCAACCCACTGCTGTTCTTACTATTCCCCACTCTCTATGTGACATAATTTGTTTCTTCTTAGTGTTGATACAGGGTAAAGGGAGTTAACCTGGCTGGGAGATAGCTTCAAAAAGTGTGAATGGAAACCACTAGTATCCTGGCAGTGTTGATACAGGGTAAAGGGAGTTAACCTGGCTGGGAGATAGCTTCTAAAAGTGTGAATGGAAACCACTAGTATCCTGGCAGTGTTGATCTCTACCTTTATTACTGAGTTGGTGTCAATACCAAGTGGTAATCTTAGTAGCTTGTTGGGTCATAACATTTGTGTCTGGTTAACTGAATATCCTGATAACAAGAGTTAAGATAAATGAGATTCTATTGTATTTCTTTGTACTGATAGGCACTGTTTTGTGTTATAGTAGAGGGGCTAGTTGTTTCAATATTTGGTTTGTCTTACTACATCTGATATTTATTTCTTTGTCCTTAATAGCAATCTTTAGAGAAGAAGATACAAAATATTATTAGAAAAAGCTTGATAATATTCATCATCATGTAGCATGTCTGCTGGAGTAAGTGATCATGTCTCTCCACAACTCTCGATCTTAACAGTTATTTATCATTTCTGTTGTTGACTTTCTGTCAAACCGTTCTCTTAAGCTGTCTGGTTTTTTTTTCTCTTTGTTACCTCTATTTCTTTGCCCCTCAATTTTCACAGTTGTCACAATTTATTCCAGCTGCTCCCTTCTCATAACATGGCAAAAAAATGATGATTGTTTCTTCCTAATATTGGAAATTAGCTCTCTTTTTGCTTTGACCTCTTTCAGAACATTTTCATTACTCTTCTTAACTGTCCATCTTCTTCTTCTTCTTCTATCCTTCCTCCATTGCTGTTGGCGTCAAGGGAGATACAATCTGCGATTCTTTGCTCTTCTGTTGGCCTCTTCTGGTGTTATCCTTCCTAATGACTCTAGTATTCCCTTTATCCATCTCTTTCTCGGTCTTCCTCTTAATCTGGCATTTTCGTAGCGTTTGTTTATGGCTCTTTGAGTCATTGTTCGTTCTTTTTGTCTTGTTATGTGGCCGAACCAATTTATCTGTTGTTTCTTTGTGTATTTGATGGCTGGTCCAATTTCGAGTTTCTTCCTCAGGACGGTGTTTCTTACTCTGTCCCTTAAGCTGTTTTCTGTCATTCTTCTGACACATTTCATTTCGGTGGTCGTTATCTTTCTTATTGTTCTAGAGTCCAGCGTCCAATTCAGGCACTGATAGCACAGAGTTGGTAGAAGAATTGATTTGTATATTGCCCTTTTTGCTTCCGTAGTTATTGCTTTGTTTTTCAATAGTGTCAATATTCTTCTGTAAAACCACATTTCTACAGACTCCAGTGACTTTTTTGTCTGTTGTCCATGATTCACATCCATATTTTAAGACCGGCTTTACATAACATTTAAGAACTCTTTTTCTTGTTTATACGTCAAAATAGATTGCACAGTATCCTCCTCATTCTTTGGAAAGCTGTTTTTGTCTGAGCCATTCTGCATCTCACCTCTGTTTTACATCGACAATCTGAAGTTAACATTGTTCAAAAGTATTTAAATTAATTTACTTGTTTTAATATTGCTCTACATGTCTTTATTGTGCATTGCAGTTATGTCTTTCTCTTTATTGCTACCATTACTTCTGTCTTGTTGCTATTGAGGCTCATATATATACTATAATATTACAATGTATTAAAATTACCTAATGTTATAGGTAAGCTCAAAAGATCTGTGCCAGTTTCATGAACAAATGTAGCCAAATTACTTGGCCTGTACTTAGTCCGCGCAATAAAACCCTCATACAACTGGCACTGTTTCAGGCGCACAACTTCACAGGACATCCTGGCAACATTCAATTTTCCTGAAGTACAAGGTACACATAAAAAAAGTGGGGTTAAATTCCTGCATGGAAAAAATAGAAACTGTGACTGGTAACAAAGATAAATTTGGCTGTAAATTGTAACTTTTACAAAATAATTAAAATAATTGTTCACTGTAACTGTGTCACAAATTTTGCAAACAACCAAAATGAATAGTTAAATATATCTTCTGCAAATGGTTCTCTTGGGTATCTCTCAAACTATCACACAAATTATTGCAATTTAAATCATCAACATTAACCAAACACAGTGTGATACCAAGAAACACAGAGTAGTAATGATGGACACATGAATTACAGAACTGGAATTCTATAAATAATTGTACCCTATCTAAAACATTCTCTCAAATATAAAACCCTATCTAAGGGAATTTCATAAATATAAAACCCTATCTAAAAAAATTTCATAAAATATCTATCTATTGACCTGTCGAGCCGTAGCCGGCCCATAGGGCGTAGACCAAGATACTCCTTCTCTTATCTAAATTTTTGTTCTAGCAGTTTTAAATTATTTTAATGATATTTTATCAAATCTCGCCATTTGTCTCTGTTTCTGTGCAAGCAGCTATATCACATTGAGGGAGCTGATTCCTACTGCTCTTGCTTCTCTCATCAATGTTCTTTTCAGCGTCTTTCTGGGTCTTCCACTTTTCCTCTTACCTGTTGCTTCCCACATGAGGGCTTGCTTTGCTATTCGGTTATTATCTCTTCTCATCACAAGTCCAACATATGACCATCGTCTTTTCTTTATGACTGAAGATATTAGTGGTTGATTGACGATTTCTCTAATTTTCATAAAATATAGGACACTATCTATAGAAATTTCATAAAATATACGACCCTATTTAAAAGAATTTAATAAAATATAGGCCCCTTATCTAATGGAATCAACTATTATGTCCTATCTAAAGAAGTTCAATGCAGGACTTCAATATGTCATAGTTCTTTTCTTGCCATAGTTTTGCTGATGTTCTGAACAATAAACTCACACAAGTGTCTGAAGATTAGAGAATTACTTTAAGCACTAGTGACAGCAGACATAAGATCAGAAGGCCTTACTCTAAGTACTAGTGACAGCAGACATAAGATCAGAGAATTACTTTAAGCACTAGTGACAGCAGACATAAGATCAGAGAATTACTTTAAGCACTAGTGACAGCAGACATAAGATCAGAGAATTACTTTAAGCACTAGTGACAGTAGACATAAGATCAGAAGGCCTTACTCTAAGTACTAGTGACAGCAGACATAAGATCAGAGAATTACTTTAAGCACTAGTGACAGCAGACATAAGATCAGAAGGCCTTACTCTAAGTACTAGTGACAGTAGACATAAGATCAGAAGGCCTTACTCTAAGTACTAGTGACAGCAGACATAAGATCAGAAGGCCTTACTCTAAGTACTAGTGACAGCAGACATAAGATCAGAAGGCCTTACTCTAAGTACTAGTGACAGCAGACATAAGATCAGAAGGCCTTACTCTAAGTACTAGTGACAGCAGACATAAGGTCAGAGAATTACTTTAAGGACTAATGGCAGCAGACATAAGATCAGAGGGCCTTACTCTAAGCACTAGCGATGGCAGACATAAGATCAGAGGGCCTTACTCTAAGCACTAGTGATAGCAGACATAAGATCAGAATGCCTTACTCTAAGTACTAGTGACAGCAGACATAAGATCAGAAGGCCTTACTCTAAGTACTAGTGACAGCAGACATAAGGTCAGAGAATTACTTTAAGGACTAATGGCAGCAGACATAAGATCAGAGGGCCTTACTCTAAGCACTAGCGATGGCAGACATAAGATCAGAGGGCCTTACTCTAAGCACTAGTGATAGCAGACATAAGATCAGAGGGCCTTACTCTAAGCACTAGTGATGGCAGACATAAGATCAGAGGGCCTTACTCTAAGCACTAGTGATAGCAGACATAAGATCAGAAGGCCTTACTCTAAGCACTAGCAATGGTAGACATAAGATCAGAGGGCCTTACTCTAAGCACTAGCAATGGTAGACATAAGATCAGAGGGCCTTACTCTAAGCACTAGCGATAGCAGACATAAGATCAGAGGGCCTAACTCTAAGCACTAGCGATAGCAGACATAAGATCAGAGGGCCTTACTCTAAGCACTTGCGATAGCAGACATAAGATCAGAGGGCCTTACTCTAAGCACTAGCGATAGCAGACATAAGATCAGAGGGCCTTACTCTAAGCACAAGTTAAGATGAGCACAGCCAGAAATGAGAAACTTAGTGGGCATGTAAGAAGACTTATCAACCAACACAGAACTGGAGTCGTCAGTCGCTGGACACTGCAGTTCAAGCATTTTGAATGAAACCCACCAAACGTTTTGAAGCCTTATCCTCAAGGCAGTCACAAACTGCAACAAAATACTGTCGTATAATTGATTTAAACAGAGCAGGATGACCATCATCATGATAATGATGATATAGAATAATTGGGTCAGAATAATTCTAATTTATAATAATAACAATAAAAAGTGGCTGACTCACTGCTACAACATCATGCTACTAAATTATACTAAATATTCTTATCTATACATTTTTTTTTGTTAACGTAAATGTCTCACTTTTACTCTAACTCAAAGTCAAATAAGCTTGAAGTCTTTAATATGTGGATTTATAGAAGAATGGGAAGTATTGGATGGAAAGAAAAGAAAACAAACGACAAAATCTTAAAACAATTAAAATGAAAAGAGAACTACTAAACACAATTCAAACAAGACAAATTTGACTTTTGAAGCATGTTAAAAAATACAGCAGCCTATTAAAAGTAATCTTGGAAGAGAAAATACAAGGTAAAAGAGATAGACAGACCAAGACTAACATGGACGAGTAACATCAAAAGATGGACACATTAACCTATGACAACCTGCACCATCAAAGCAAGAGACAGATCGGCTGAGAGTGGAATGGCGTTCCATGGATGCCAACCTTCTACGCGGAGATGGCACTCAATGATGATGATGAAAGCAAGTAAGATTGGGTAATTTATTTTAATGTCCCAAATTATTTTTGCTAAATGAGTGATCTCCCATCACTGACCAGACATACTTCAATTATCAACTGTTTATCATTTTTGTGCAATTAATTAAATTTTTTCAACAATGTTTATTTATTGATTGTTTAGGGTTAGGTTTGGATTGTAGACTATTCCAAACCCTAAACCTAACTCAGAGGTCTTCTAATGACATTAACAGATTCGAGAGCAACTGAATAAAATGCACGGGGACATTACTCCGAGCAGAAAGAATTTGGGACACTAAATTCGTAAATTTCAATTACCTGAGATTGTTATAACTTATTTTAACTAAGACTGACTAAGGTTAAAAGGAATAGGATAACATTAACAATAATATTAATAGCAAATCAGTTTAGTTGAGTTGAGGGTGACACTCCGACTGCCGACTGGGTAAATTTATGAGTTACTTCGTAAATTATCGACTGTGTGTCAGTGAGCGAGTGCGTCCAAGATGAGTTCTAAGTAACTCTGTAGCTAAGTGTAACGTAGACTTTACCCAGTAACTTGAGTAACTTGCCTTTCCTTTTAAATTAACAGAACGTTTCAACATGGATGTCAATGTGAATATGTCATCTGGATGAATAATAGATAATGATGATTATCATTTATATTATAATCAGAGTGAACATCAGAGACTCGAGACTGACTGGTCATCATCATAAAAAAACTAAACAAACTCAACTGTAAACTGTAAACAAACATTCATTCATTACAACAATTGCAATAATATCAATAACCGTCCCGTCACAAGTAGTCAATTTAAAAAAAAAAAAAAAAAAAACTTAAAAAAGCAAGCCTACCTGAACTGACAATTATTATACAATATATAAATAGATAAAATATGTAATAACGAAATTCATTTCTTCAACGCTATTAGTTTCAGATAACAATAATAGCTTTGTGACCATTGTCATTGAAATGTTTCTTGTTGCTGTTTTCGTGTACGATTGATTACTTTGTTCTGCTGATGCTGATCAACAAGGGTTCTCACATTATAGTGAACAAAGACACCTCGGTACCATATTGAGGAACTCGGCAGCGAGGCCGAGGCGAACCTTTCACGTTAAGACTATTGTACATCTATCTGATAAAGTATATTTTCATTTTGAAGTTATTCTAGTAAGCTGTATGTAGCTGAGAGGCAGATGCACAATGTTTAGGCATTTGTTTTTATTTATGGCTTCTGTTTAAAAAATATATTTATATATATGGACTAAGAAACAATCTAACATTATGCCTTTCTATTTGTGAGCTATTTTTCTTTGACCATGGTCTAATCTGTGTCATTTTGAAGACAATCCTCCATTGATGCTCAAATCTGTAATACCATTAACTGCTTGTGCATTGAGAGCACATATCTTTCCATTTGTCAGAGTATTCCTCTATCATCCATTCTCTTGTACAATGTTGCAGACTTTGTGATTGCACAGACATGATAAGATCATACTCTTAGATATGCTGTAAATTCTGAAGCAAAGATAAAAGAGAAGTAGATAAATGGCAAACTGATTAAAGAACAGTTGATGTAGAGATTAAGTGTGTGCAAGAATTGGGGCACCATGTGCAAGTTGTTTATGATCTGAGTGAGGTGGATAGATTTTGTTGCAGTTGTACAAAATGCTTGCTACTTCTTCTTCTGCTTAACCAACAGTTGCTCCTCTTCTTCACCCACCTTTAAAGGACATTAAATTGGTGTAGATATTTTATGACTTTACAGAATGGGCAGTCGAGTAAAGTAATGAAAACGTTATGAAAGAGGCCAAAGCAAAAAGACAGCTAATTTCCAATATTATAAAGAAACAATCATTTTTTGGCCATGTAATGAGAAGGGATCAGCTGGAATATATTGTGACAACTGGGAAATTGAGGGTCAACAATAGAAAGGATAAATAACTGTTGAAATCGATATTGTGGAGAGATTAGATCACCTATGTCAGCAGGTATGGTACTTGATGATGATGATCTATCAAGGGTGCTCACATTTTAATAAATGAGAATACAACTTCTTTTTGATTTACTCATTTGGTTATATATTGATTTTCTCATTTCTTCAGTAACTTTTTCAGTCTCATCATGAGCGATTGGTTTGAAAACACATTAAAAAACACAAAACAAAACAAAGAATTTATAGAGAAAACAACTTTTATTTTTCTTTATTTTCACAACCAATTTCACACACATGAGAATTCTTATAATGTTTGCATCAGTTTATTTCACATTGTATATTTCCAATATATTAAGTTTGTACCAGTTTATCTCTCCTCATGTTATTGTATCTCCACCTTGCTGTGGTGATGAAGATTGTGTGTCCCATCGCATGAAGAAATATGCCAATGGCAGCAATGCAACTATGAGAGCTTCTCCACACAAATATACTGAAATCAGATGCACGTGGCAACAGAACTAAACAAACATAATCTTCTCTATTTTGATGTCACAAGTTACAAGAGAGCAGTATGGTTATCATCTAATGGAGCTTACATAATATGGCAGTTAGAATGCTGGAACCCCTGCTTTGAAAAGGTCAAACCAATTTTACTGGCAGTCACTTTCCTCTACACTATGAAGTCATGGCATGAAGGGAAAATCCCAGGCCTCTTAATAACAATATCAAGATTATTGGACATCTCGTCTAGTAGCATATTTTTTGCAGAAAATTGCTGTCTCTACTGGACCAATAAAAGACTTATTGTCAATAATAAAAGAGCAGAAACTGACCTGGTATGGACCATCACATGTCCCATAGGCTACCAAAACCATTTTGCAAGGCACAGTACCAGGCAAAAGAAGACAAGGAGGACAAAAGAAAAGATGGGTGGATAACATCAGAGACTTAACAGGAATGTCTTTCATTTTATCGCTGAGTGCTGCTCTAAGTCATGAAGATTGTAAGCAAATTGTGAAAATGTTATTTATGGTGCCCAACAACTGTCAAGTTTATGGGATAATTGATTTAAATTGATATTGATTGCTCTTACCACAATAAAGACATACATTTTGAGGATTGACACAGTAATAAAAGAAACAAACATAATAATTATAAACTTACATGGCCTACCAAACAAGAGCTTTTACTATCAAGTACTTTATTCTATTGTTGTATTCTTGCTGTGTTCATCCTCTAAAAGGAGATGCACATAATGATATAGGCATGGTGTTGGAGTTGGCTAGGTCATATGCTTAAAAAAAATTCTGAAAAAAATTCAAGCATGACCAAGCTGTGGAGGAATGCTAAAAAAAGATGCAGCCCAAGAACAACCTGTCAGAGAACAGTAGCAATATAGACAAGTAGTGTGCACTGAGATGAGATTTCTCAGAAGAACATTGAAAGTTCCCTTTGACAGCTAAAAAGACCAATGAGGACATTCTCAAAGAGGTCAACACAAAACGAGAGCTCCTAAAATACATCAGAAAGAAACACTCAAAATTTTGTCACATTCATACAGCCACTCACTCCCAAAATATCTACAATCTGATCTGTTTTTCACATACACAAAGAGAAATTACCATAATTACCAGATTTTAATTACAAAATTAATTGACATAATACATTTATAGAAGGTACATTTTATATTTAATAGAAACACATTTTAAAAATGTTGATGAAATAAGTGGTTAATCTTCCTTTCTAAAAAGCGGGATTTCCAAATCCATATCGTGCTTGCTCACCATGAATCTCTGCCAGTAGTGGCCCTTCTTCAAGGTTCAGCTGAGAACGGAAGTTATGATGTAAATGTTAGAGCTTGGAACCAAATTATGAAGGTTGATAATTAGTAAGTGTTTGCATTTTACACAGAGAAATGTTGATACCACATTTCAAAAGCAATATATGTATGTGCTGCTGCTGGTGTATGTTTGCATGTACACGTGCATACATGTAATTGTTTTGTGCTTTTATGTGGTATTTAGGGCAGCAAGAAAAAGCTACATAAATCTTTACCCAAAATATTACATAAATACTGTGAGTTTTACTACTAGAAGAAATCACACTTTAGATTGACAATACAGCATACTATGTGCAGATTTTTTCAAATGAAAATCTATATTTTAGTTGAATTGATGGAATATTAGAAGCACTAGGAAACCTAACAGCAGGAGAAATAAACAAAAGAGCAAAAGACAACAAACTGTATCAGTCTTTACATCAAGCTTGGGTAGATGGTGCTCATAAACCTGGGAGGGCCGACCATCTAAGGGCAGAATCCCCCTACAGAAAAGACAATCTGCTGCCTTGCAGGAAGATTTGGGACAATCAAAGGCTAAGGAAAGCAAACCTGAATAAAATGCTGGCTAAAATCGGATGCACTGAGCCACTGGTGCAGAACACAGTGCAACGTCTTAACAAGTAATCAATCAGACTGGATCTAACAGACTCTAATTATGATAGAAACTGCTGACTTCATGAGATAGTCTGGAATCCTACTCTGATTGAGTCTTGATCGCAGAGAGAGAGAGAGAGAGAGAGAGCATCAGTCTTTGATGATGAAGCGCTAATAAGGAAGGAAATAAAAAGAAAGTTTTAGTAATTTAATTTAATTATTTCTGTATAAAATATTTGTAAATGCTTATTACTTTCTCATTAATTTTGTTTTCACAGATTTTTCTTCTTCTACCTTTTAACTCCCTGTGGAGCAATGATCTACAACAAACACTTTCCAAGGCATTCTGTTTCTTGCCATTCTTTTAAGATCAATCCATGTTTTCCCCATCATCTTCATCTTTGCTTCCATCTGTTTTATCCAAGAATATTTTGGTCTTTCTCTTTGACTTTTTTCCTTGAAGATTCCAAAAAAGGTCCTGTTGTGTAACACTCTCAGTTGGCTTCCACACTGTGTGTCCTATCCAGCGCCATCGTCTACGCTGTATCTCTTTATGTACTAATATTTGACTGGTACTTTTCCTTAATTCTATTTTGTGATTTTGTCCTTCCATTTCTATCCCTTTATTCTGTGCAAGCATCCATTATGAAGGTCTGCATCTTCATGATTGTCATTTTTGTTGTTCTAAGCCATATAATCGGTGAACCAAACCATCCAGACCCTGCTCCACCACTCCGTGGTGCCTCCAGTAACAGACTAACCTGTCTAGTCTGGCCAAGCGTGCAGGGATCGAAGAGGGAAGACAACCCGGTACTCAAAAAATGTCGTGCTGAAGTCGGATGTGTTGGGCCGAAAGGCACAAATATAACAGCTATACTGCAAACCACAACACAATGCAGACACGTCCACTACGTCCTTGCAAGGGCGGATGATGAAGAGGAATATTCTAGTCTGCCACGATACTCTAGAATACTTTAGTCATCTGGCGAATGCAACCAACCAACCACCACCATTTTCTGAAATGCACTTTGGCCTGAGCTATTCTGCTTTTTATTTCTGTGGTGTGTCTTCCATCTGATGTTATTATTGTGCCCAAGTATTTGACATGTTGCACTTGTTTCAGATTTGTCCTGTTTATTTTTATGGTGCATGATGGTGATAATTGTTTCTTTGATATGATCATTACTTCTGTTTTCTACTATTCAGACTGAGACATTTTTTGTTGCTCTCTTTTACTATTATGTCTATCATTTCTTGTAGTTCATTCTCTGTCTCTGCTATTAAGACTGTGTCATTCGCATATCGCAAATTATTTATTTTGTGACCATTGATTTCAATTCATTTTTTTGTCTACTATTGATCTCATAATAGTATTTTGACATGGTTAGTCTAGGCAATATAAGAAGGTAGTTTGCCATTCCTTTCCTTCACGGCAGTGACTGTACTAGTCGGAGATCGCAGCCATTGTCTCTATACATGAGATCCTCTGCTTTGTGGGGACTATAACTGGCACTACTTGTCGGCTGCTCCCACAACATCATCCACCATCTGCTCTAATGGCTTCACATAACCCTGATAGGGGGGCTAAACAGGATCTCCACCTTGCCCAAGGGTGTCCTGAAGACTAGCGGAAGAAAGGAGACGTCTTACTCCTCCTTTGGTAGGGCAGAACTCTACCCTGCCAACTCAACTAACTAATTATACTGCTCACTCTGTACAATTAGTGTGCTTAGCAAAGTGTTGTATAATATGCTTAGCAAAGTGTTGTATAATATGCTTAGCAAAGTGTTGTATAATATGCTTAACAAAGTGTTGTATCAATATGCTTAACAATGTATTTTTCTATCGATATGCTTAACAATGTATTGTACCGATATACTTAACAAAGTATTGTATCGATATACTTAACAAAATATTGTATCGATATACTTAACAAAGTATTGTATCGATATACTTAACAAAGTATTGTATCGATATACTTAACAAAGTATTGTATTGATATGCTTAACAATGTATTATTCTATCGATATGCTTAACAATGTATTGTACCGATATACTTAACAAAGTATTGTATTGATATACTTAACAAAGTATTGTATCGATATGCTTAACAATGTATTATTCTATCGATATGCTTAACAATGTATTGTACCGATATACTTAACAAAGTATTGTATCGATATACTTAACAAAATATTGTATCGATATACTTAACAAAGTATTGTATCGATATGCTTAACAATGTATTGTATCGATATGCTTAACAATGTAAGGTTGACTGCTCTAACTACCAGAATGGCTACTGTCCTGACCTTGATTGCATACTTGTAGGCCTGTTCAGCCTGAAGACATCTGTTTGTCTTAAGACACACCAAGGAGAGGTAGGCCCATACTTCAGGATCATTATTGTTCAGAATATTTGCTTCAGACAATGCATCTTCGGCTTCTGTGAATTCCCCAAGCTGTAGAGTAGAGTTTGCAGATGGTTGTCAGAAAAATGACATGAAAAATGTTATTTTCTAAGGATTTCTTGAATTTGAAAAATGTTCATAACTGACTTGAATCTTTGTAAACTGTACCAGATATGAGTTTTCTTGATCTATACTAGAGTTAAGTTTTCTTGATTTATACTAGAGTTGAGTTTTCTTGAAACTATATCAGAGTTGAGTTTTCTTGAAACTATACTAGAGTTGAGTTTTCTTGATCTATACTGGAGTTGAGTTTTCTTGATCTATACTGGAGTTGAGTTTTCTTGATCTATACTGGAGTTGAGTTTTCTTGAACTATATTGGATTTGGTTAAATAATTTGTATGGCATTATGTTGAAGTAGATTGGATTTTGTTAAAAAGCAATTTTTATGGAGGGGAGGGGAGGAATGTAGCGGTCTTGATTTTGTATAAGAAAAACCAACAATGATTTCTGTATATTTCTAGTTATATATTATTAACAAGCAATTAGAGTACATGATGATCTTTTGACAATTGCGAAGAAGCGCATAACAAAGTGGTTTTACCATGTATCTCAATCATCTGGCCTAGCAAAGACCATTCTGAAAGTAAATGTGAAAGGAGCAAGAAGGAGAGGTAGTTAGAGAAAGAGACTGGAAGATAACATCAAAGAAAGGACAGGTCTTGACTTTGCAGAGTCCCACAGAATGGCTGAATCTAGAGAGGTTGACCATGTCTGTAATGGTGTGCCAAGGATCCCCAAGGTTATGGGGTGAAGAAGATGTAATATATAAGGCATCATTCAAATATTTTATGAGATTCTCTTTAAATCAGGTGAAAAAGATTTAAACAGATATTTTCAGAAGCTGGCTTGAAGTAGTTTAGATATTGTAAGTAATATTTCTTGGGAATAATTTCAAATACATTGGATAAGGTGGACAATTTTAATATTAACATTTGATATATTTTAAAGTATTGATCATCAACACAGAAATCACAGCTTAGAACCATACCCTATAGCAGGCAATACCAACTCCTAGCCATGAGATACAAGATGGGGATTTCTTGCATGCCATTAGAAAAATGTTCTTGGCATCATGGTACTGTACAAACAGGACAATTAATAAACATTGTTAATATTGTAGTCGCATTTAAATAACAACATGCAATGCTAAGTATTTTAGAAGGATGGACAAAACAGTGATGGGTAGTTACTATTGTAGAACAGCATCTGTCTGTTTCCGACTGTTTGTGAAGACACAAAGGTGCTCTCTCTCTCTCCATCTCCCTCTCATATATATATATATATATATATATATATATATATATATATATATATATATATATATATATATATATCATTGATTACCGTCTCCGCATCTAAGGTTGTCTACCATGGAGTGCCATTCTGTTGTCTCTTGCTTTAATGGTGCAGGTTGTCATAGGCTGACTTGTCCATCTTTTGATGTTACTCGTCCATGTTAGTCTTGGTCTGCCTCTGTCTCTTGCTTTAATGGTGCAGGTTGTCATAGGCTGATTTGTCCATCTTTTGATGTTACTCATCCATGTTAGTCTTTTCACTACAGTATCGTAACAGGAAGAGTTACAGATAGGTATCATAATTAAGAGTTAAACAAAGAAATCCAAGCCAGAAAACACAAAACATTGATATAATATCTAATATTTGATCTTTTTATTAGTTTAGCTGCTTTAAACTGTTTTATGTTTTTACATGTTCTCTACAGCTCTACTTGTGGCCCCGTATAGTATTTAATATTTTGTATATTTCATATAACAGGTAAATGAATTTAAACACCTGGGAACAATGTTAACCTCAGATGGAAGATGTACTAAAAAGGTGAGAGGCAGAATGGCTCAGGCAAAAGCAGCTTTTAAAAAAATGAGGAAGATACTATGCAATTAATTTTTGACAACAGAAACAAGAAAAAGAGTTCTTAAATGTTATGTAGAGCCAGTCTTAACATATGGATGTGAATCATGGACAATGGACAGCAGACAAGAAAATCACTGGAGTCTGTAGAAATGTGGTTTTACAGAAGAATGTTGAGATACCATGGATAGCTAAGAAGAGTAATGAAAACATTCTGAAAGACGCCAAAGCAAAATGAGAACTAATATCCAATATTAGGAAGAAACAATCATCATTTTTTGGAGCCATGTAATGAGAAGGGAACAGCTGGAATGTAATGTGACAACTGGAAAAATTAAGGGATGAAGAGATAGAGAAAAGCAAAGAGAAAAGATACCAGACAGCTTAAGAGAATGGCTTGGTAGAAGGTCAACAACAGAAATGATAAATAACTGCCGAGGTTGAAAATTGTGGAGAGACATGATCACCTACACCAGCAGGCATGGTACTTGATGATGATGATGATATTTGATATGGTATATACATTCAGACATGTGTTGAGAAGAGACTACAAGAGAACTCCAAAATAGGCTCTTGCATCGGAAACATCAGGATACAGAAAAAGAGGAAGACATAGACACTAAAAAGAACACTGATAAGAGAAGCGAAGTTGGCAGGTATAGACTCATAAAAAAAAAAAAAAAAGTAAAGTACCCCCGTCATGCCAAGTGGCGTATAGGGAATATGGTGTTAGTGACCATAAATTTTACAGACCTTCGGCAAATGATTTTTGGGGTAATCTGGTCAGTATTATGCCCATGCCGCTTTACTTTCCCAGAAAAAATCCGGTACCCATTTAATGCTGGGTGAACCGGAAGTCGTCGGTTAGGATCGAACCCTACCTCTTGTCCTTTGTAGTCCAGTTCACTAACCACTGAGCTATCATAGACTCATTAAATAAGATCAAATAGCTTGCCAAGAATAGAGATGGAAAGTGAAAAACACTACAAGTCCTAGCGATGTCTAGCGAGCGGCACGAGAAGGATCAAAATCAAGATATTTGTTATTTGTGCTTATCTCCAAGTTAAAACATAACTGACCCTCTGCTCTTGTAAGTAGATGGAGGCTAGCCGAAGATACACTGAGTGGGTCTCACTAGCATCAGTGACAAATGCAAGGGTTCTCTCATAGCAGTGCTTTGCACTCTGAATGTCTCCTGCCATGTACTTTACATGTCCATTAGTGACCAGGCATCTTGGTTCTGACAAGGTTAGAAATAATATCACTCTACAAGTGAAGCAATAATGAATGTATCACTGGCTGAATTATGAAGCAATTACAGGGATAATTATTTAAATATTGTTAATATAATTATTTTATTGTCACTGATATGGAACTATCACTGTGAGAATACGAAACTATCACTGAGAGAATTACGAAACTATCACTGAGAGAATTATGAAACTCACTGAAACAATTATACTATCCCTTCAATAATAATGAAACTAACTTTCACTAAAAAAAATGAGGAAATTAATTATTTCTTATTAAAGAATTATTAAACTAACTTTCACCAAAAAATGGTGAAACTAACTATTTCTTAAAGAATTATAAAACTAACACTGAAAGAATTATGAAAACCAAACTGAATGAATTATAATGCTATAATTTTAAGAGTGTGATACTATAATTTAAAGAATTAAATTATCTTTCACAAGCATCATGAAACTATCATTAAGACAATACTAAAAACTCTGCTGAAAGATTTATGACACTGTCTCAGTCAGAGCTATAAAGCCATAGGTGACAACAATGATGAAACTGATAAAATTATAAAACTATCCCTACAAAATTATAGCAGTATCTGACAAAACTAATCTAATCTAAGGTATGCTGATGATACAGTATTAATCGCTAAGAGTGAAAATGAGTTACAAGAAATGTTGGACATTATAGTGAAGGAAAGCAAAAATAAAGGACTCAGCCTTAATAGCAAAAAGACAGATGTAATGGTAACAACAAAGAAAAAGACATCACCTCAGTGCAAAATAAAGACAAGTGGAACAATATTAAAACAAGTAAATGAATTTAAATATTTGGGAACTTTGTTAACCTCAGATGGAAGATATACAAAAGAGGTTAGATGCAGAATGGCCTCAGGCAAAAGCAGCTTTCCAAAAAATGAGGAAAATACTATGCAATCCATTTTTGACAATAGAAACAAGAAAAAGAGTTCTTAAATGTAACGTAGAGCCAGTCTTAACATATGGATGCGAGTCATGGACAATAGGACAACAGACAAGAAAATCACTGGAGTCTGTAGAAATGTGGTTTTACAGAAGAATGTTGAGAATACAATGGACAGCTAAGAAGAGTAATGAAGAGGTTCTGAGAGAGGTCAAAGCAAAAAGAGAGCTAATTTCCAATGTTAGGAAGAGACAATCATCATTTTTTGGCCATGTAATGAGAAGAGAACAACTTGAATATATTGTAACAACTGGAAAAATTGAGGGATGAAGAGATAGAGGGAAGCAAAGAGAAAAAATAACAGACAGCTTAAGAGAATGGCTTGGCAGAAGGTCAACAGCAGAAATGATAAATAGCTGCTGAGATCGAAAGTTGTGGAGAGACATGATCACCTACGCCACTAGGCTCGTTACTTGATGATGATGATCTGACAAAGTCATTAAAATATTAAACAAATTATGAAACAATCATTATTAAAATTATTCAGAAAAGAAGTACCTTGATATCCATCTGTACTGCTTCATTTAGATTATGTTCTGCTTCTGAGTAATCCACCTTCTGCAGAAATAGTTTTGCCATTGCAATGTAAAAGTCTATGGTGGGACCACCTGGGCATGTCAGCAACTCATGACCAAGTGCTCGCTCTGCAAACTGAAATACAAATCATTGCTTGACAGATAAACACTACGCCCCAAAAATTTGACAGTCTGTAATTTAACTATAGATTACGATACTTATCAGTGAGTTACATTTGTACAAAACACTTGTCAAAATTACAATCACTAATTTTTGCATTAGGAGTTAGAAAAATAGTATTTTTTTTGAACTTTTGCTACAGAGCTGTGCGTTTACACAAGGAGAGACATGAAGATTGGATGTGGTAATCAATTTCTTGGCTTAGGTTTGATTTATGACCTGAAACCAGGAGGTGTTACTTTGTCTATTTACATGACATTAGTCCGTCAGTCAAGCCAGTATGTTTGGCTTCCTCTTAGTGTGATTCGCTGCCTATCCCTTGTTACAAAGGTTTGTTTGATGTTTTGCCGATAGCTAAGAAAATTTCCCCCATCACACGAAAAAAGAAAAGAATAGAAATGAATTTCTTGAAAATTGGCCAAATGTATTTTAAAAAAAAAACAGCCCCATTTTATGATAGCTTTGTACTCTTTATAAAGCACATGTTTAGGGTTGCCATCTGTCCCGCTTTTTCCGGATTGTCCCACTTTTTCATAAAAAATTAATTGTCCCGCCTAAGGGTCTGGGGGACAGCAATTTGTCCCGCTTTTTAATCCAGCCAAATTTTTCACCTACAAATTTTAATATTTTCTTAAATTATTTATTATTGGTTTGAGTTTTGTTACAAAATGAAGCTTCTTAGTCCGAAACGTCTATTTGTAGAGTCCTGCGCTATCGCTGTTTAATAATAAAGTTTGTAGATACAACTCATAAATACTCATTTGAGAATATCCAGCACAAAATTGTTAGTGCGGAAGGCGGTATTATTTAAAAATTTACAAAAGATGACGTCTTCGGCTTCGTCTTACTCTTAGGCGACTCTTAGCCGAGGCGCTGAGCCTTACTCAACCCATCTCACTGCTCACCGCTCACGTGATCTGTGCCTACGTGACAATCTGCATGCTTTTGTCCTTGTCGTATTTCTGTAGGCGCTAATAATTCATTCAACAACATCGGCCATCCTCACCAGCAGCAAGAAGAAATTTTGGCTTCATTCTTTCTTTATGTGTTGGAGGCTGGAGGTTGCTTCCAGGAATCCAGTCTGTTGTTACCGGTGGTTGTGAAATATTAAATTTGTTCATTTTTAATTGAGCATTCTAATTTTGTGAATTCTTTTTTTGGATTTATTTTTATTTGGAAATGCCGAAGAGAAAGTGTTTTTTCCAAGAAAACTATTCGGATGAATGGTCTTTCATAAAACAAGGTAGAAGTGAGAATGAAGCAGAATGCAAAATATGTCAATGTTACATTTCTATCGCGCATGGTGGGAGAACTGACATAACAAAACATATAGGAAGTGTCAAACACAAATCTAGAATGTATTCTGCAAACACTTCACGTACTATGGACAATTATTTTTTGACTAAATCGTCAGAGCAAGGTAAATTAGTGGCAGCGACAGAACTGACAATGTGTTATCATATTGTAAAACATCATATGTCTTTCAAGTCAATGGACTGCATAAGTAAGCTAAACTCAAAACTGTTTAAAGATTCTCAAACTGCACAATATGTGGAGCTCGGAAGAACTAAAACAACAGCAATAGTAAAGTCAGTATTAGCACCTGACACTACGAGGCAATTGTGTAATGAACTTGCTGGTGTACACTACTTTGGTATTGCTACGACGCAGGTAATCACAATGCTGAAAAAATATTCCCATTAATTGTTCAGTATTTCACTCCAGCGAATGGTATGACTGTAAAATTACTTAAACTGGGTTCTTTACCAAATGAAACATCCTCTGAAATAAGCAAGTATTGTATCGAGGCTTTAGAAGAAAACAACATTGATAAGAACAAGTGTATTGCGTTTTGTGGCGATAATGCAAACTGTAATTTGGTGGAATACGGCGTGCTGGCACCAACAATGTGTTCGCGAGATTGAAAAGTGAACTTAATGAAAATCTTCTTGGAATTGGATGCCCTGCTCATATCATTCATAATTCTGTAAAGACAGCCGCCGATGTTTTGAGTGTTGATGTGGAAACAACAATAATTAAATTATTCAATTACTTCTCTATATATACTGTACGAACGGAGCGATTAAAAGAATTTTGTGAGTTCGTGGAATTAGAGTATCATGCATTATTGTCACACACAAAAACAAGGTGGTTATCACTTTTAGCTGCAGTAGACAGAGTATTAAAATGGTATGATGCCCTGCAATCATTCTTCTTATCTGAAGAAAAAGCACCTAAAGTTTTGCTAACATTATTTCAAAATCCAAAAAAGCGAGCCATATCTATGGTTTGTCCATAGTCAGATGAGCGTGTTTGAAAGACAAATACTTAAGTCGGAAAAGACTGATATCAGTGTAATAGAGGTAGCAGTAATTTTGAAGGATACCCTCAGGTTAATAAATGAACGTAAAGAAGAAAGATTTATCCCTATAAAGGTGAAGTCTATTCTTAAAAGAATAGAAAATGAAGTGTCGACAGATGATATTCAGAAACTTTATGCTGAGGTGGATGAATTTTATGAAACAGCGGCCGCTTATTTGCAAAAGTGGATGACGCATTTGAATGAATTTTCCACCATCTTTACTTGGATGCTACTAGACTCTAAACCAGAATGGACTGCAGTTCAGGGAACATTAATGTTTCTACAAGACAAAGGTGTGTCAATAGATGATTCATTGTTGTTTGATCAGTTCACATATTTGAAAGAGTTTATTGAATTAGAACTTTGTAAAAATGGAGATAGATGGAATAGTAAATCATGTCAGGAGAAATGGGCGTTTTTCTTAAGACAATGTAAATGTGCGGATCAGTATTCCCAGTTATTACATTTATGTGAATTCATCTTCAGCGTTCCAGGACACAATGCTAATGTGGAAAGAATATTTTCTTTAATGAATGTGCAGTGGACAGATGAACGAAATCGGTTGCACGTAGCAACTGTTGAAGCAATAATGAAATGTGTGTTTAATTATAAACTTAGCTGCACCGAGTTTTATGACTACGTAATCCAGCGACAAGATCTTCTCACTCAGAGTCTGAAGTCAGACAAATATGAGATGCAGCCGACACCGACTTAAGAAGCTGGAAATCAAGGTAAACATTTTTTTTATTAATTAAAAAAATTACTGGTACATGTATTAGAATTATAATGTAATAATAATTAGTCTATGTGTGTGCTATCTCTGACTTTTCCTATGGCTATTATGCTTTCCGGTTTCCGGTTGTTTCCAAAATGGAGGAATTATTTTTCTCCGGCTTGGTATAGAACCGTTGATCAGAGGTTTAACAAGCCGCTATCGTAAAAACGATGTTGTTAATGAAACGTAGACCTGATACAGAATGTGTAAATTAGCAGTAGATAGTAGTGATAGTTTTTTCGGCCCTAAAACAACAACAAAAATAGGATTCTGGAATGTGCGAACAATGGCCGCTCCGACGAAACATGCACAGGTCGCGAGCGAGATGGACAGATACGATCTAGATATTTTAGGATTAAGCGAAATGCGCTGGCCTGGAACAGGTAGGAGATCTATTGATAATAAAATAGTAGTTTTTTCTGGAAGGGAAGATGGAAAACACCGTGAAGGAGTAGGCATAATGATGACAGACAAAGCTGCAAGAAGTTTATTAGAATGGGAACCGGTAAATAGCCGTCTGATACGAACACGATACAAAACAAAACATGGAAGACTTTCAATTATTCAATGTTATGCGCCTACTAACGAAGCTGATGATGAAGTTAAGGATGATTTTTATAACCAACTGCAACAACTTATAAACAAAATACCAAAAACACGATCTTTTAATTGTAATGGGAGACTTCAACGCCAAAGTAGGACAAGATAACGCAGGAGTGGAACATGTGATGGGGAGAGAAGGCTGTAATACAACAAGTCAGAATGGAGAAAGATTAATAGAATTATGTTTAATAGAAAATTTAGTTATAGGTGGGACATTATTTCCACATAAAAATATCCACAAAACAACATGGATATCTCCTGATGATAGAACATCAAATCAAATTGACCACCTATGTATTAAACAACAATTCAGATCATCATTAATAGATGTAAGAGCATACAGAGGTGCTGATGTTAATAGTGACCACAACCTGTGCATTGGGAAAATAAGATTAAAATTTAGAAACCAACAGAAGAGGTCAATTACACATAAAATTGATAGTCATAAACTGAAAGATGAAGCAATAAAGGAAAAGTTTAACATAGAGCTAAGTAATTGTTATTCAGCACTTGGTGAAATAGACTTAGATATCAATGAAATGTGGGACTCACAGAGCAAAATACTAATGACAGCAGCAGAAGCAAGTGCTGGACTGAAGAAAATGGAAAAACGAGCTTGGATCTCAGACACCACATGGAAATACATCAAAGAAAGAAGAGAAGCGAAGAGAACCATGACTAATGTAAAGACAGATCTTGGAAAGGTTCTGGCAAAAGCAACATACAAAGAATTAGACAACAAAGTGAAAAGTTCGGCAAGAAGAGATACAAGAGCTTATATAGACAACTTGGCAGAGAAAGCAGAGACAGCTGCAATTACAGGAGACAGCAGAACTCTTTATACTGTACAAAAGATGCTGACAAACACCTATACATCCAGTGGAACACCAATTCTAGACAAATCTGGATTAATGCTAACAACAAGCGCAGACATAAAAGCCCGTTGGGCGGAACACTTCAAAGAAATTCTTAACCGTCCACTACCTCACAGTTTAATAGATTTTGAAGCTGAAACACCAGCAGCAGAATTAGATGTAAATTTAGATGACTTCACCTTGAGTGAAATAGAAACCACCTTAAAGCTAATGACCAATAACAAGGCTGCTGGAGAGGATAAGTTAACAGCTGAGATCCTCAAGGCAATTGATAGCCATAATTTAATACATCTCCAAAAAATGTTCAACATCATTTGGAAAACAGAGAAGACGCCTCATAAATGGAAAAAAGGAATCATTGTTAAGATCCCAAAAAAGGGCAATCTTAGAGATTGTAACAATTGGAGAGGCGTGACACTTTTGTCAGTTGCCTCAAAATTATTCTGTAAAATCATCCTAAATAGAATAAAGGATTCAATAGATACAGTAATGCGTGAAGAACAGGCTGGGTTTAGAAAAGGGAGAAGCTGTCTTGACCACATTTTCACTCTACGACTTATATTGGAGGAACACATTGAAAAGCAAAAACCTTTTGTACTTAACTTCATCGACTTCAAAAAAGCATTTGATAGTATTCATAGAGATTCTTTGTGGAAAATTCTGAAGCAATATGGCTTACCATCAAAAATCATAAATATTATCAAAGACATGTATGATGGTTACACATGTGCAGTTCGAACAGAGGAAGGACTGAGCGAATGTTTCCCAATAGAAACTGGGGTTAAACAAGGATGTATTTTATCGCCCTTGTTATTTGGAATTGTTATGGACTTCATAATGAAGAAATGCTGCACTGGTAATAAAGGCATCGAATGGATACAAGGAGACCATTTGGAGGACCTGGACTTTGCTGATAACATAGTTCTCATCAGCAATCAGATAAAAACGATGCAGGAAAACACAAATGAACTATCATCAATAGCCAGCAAAATTGGGCTTGAGGTCAATCATGAAAAGACTAAAGTCATGAAAAGTTTAATTCCAACAAGTGACAAAATATACATGGAAAACAAACCAGTAGAAGAGATCGATCACTTCATCTATCTTGGAAGTCACATTGATCGAGAAGGGGATACGAGCAAAGAAATTAGAATCAGACTGGCTAAAGCAGCAATGTCTTTCAGAAGCCTTGAAAAGTTGTGGAAATCAAAACTCATTAGCACAAACACAAAACTTAGGCTATTCAAATCAAATGTACTATCAACCCTTACGTATGCGTGTGAAAGCTGGAAAACAACAAGAGATATAGAAACAAAGTTGAACGCATTCGAAAATAAATGTCTAAGGAAAATACTTGGTATAGAATGGAACGAATTCAAAACAAACGAGGAAATTAGAGAAATCGCCAATCAACCACTAATATCTTCAGTAATAAAGAAAAGACGATGGTCATACGTTGGACATGTGATGAGAAGAGATAATAATCGAATAGCAAAGCAAGCCCTCATATGGGAAACAACAGGTAAAAGAAAAAGAGGAAGACCCAGGGAGACACTGAGAAGAACATTGATGAGAGAGGCAAGAGCAGCAGGAATCGGCTCCCTCAATGAGATAGAACTGCTTGCACAGAACAGAGACAGATGGCGAGATTTGATAAAATATCTTTAAAAGAAAACTGCTAGAACAAAAATTCATATAGGAGAAGGTGTATCTTGGTCTACGCCCTATGGGCCGGTTACGGCTCGAAAGGTCAATAGATAGATAGATTATGCTTTACATGATGTGTCCCGCTTTCGCGTCTAAAAAAGTACCATTTGTCCTGCTTTCTGCTTCGAAGGTTCTGGCAACCCTACACATGTTAGTGTTTCATTCAACATCAAAGGAAACAAATTCAACACTCAGGGGCCACCAGAAGTAATAATTAGGGAGGGGTGAATTGTTTGCCCAAACTGTCAAATTCCCCAACAATTTTATTTTGAGGTCATCATTTTTTCAAGGGTATCATAATCCAGTGCTAAAGAGAAAAAAAAATTATTTACATTCTCTTCTTCTTCAATCACCCAGTGGCTACTATGGTCATCCAATGCTTTTAAATGCATGTTAAAAGGCCATAGATGTGTTGTATTGTGGCTTTAAAAAGTTGCAATATATGCAAAAGTAGCAAAAGGCCTATATGCAAAAGTTGCAATATCAGCAACATCTGACTTTAACATGGCTCTCATCTTCATGATTCATGCATAGTTTATAACACTGAAATGATTTATTTCTTCAGTAATAGTTAATCTTTATACAATTTATTACTTCAGATCCCCATAGATATCCAGGTCATCTCGTCAATCAATCTACAAGTGTGATTTCATTATGTTGTAGATATTTCCCATTGTTACAGTGGTCTTCAGGCAATCCCTTCTGCTTATGTGTCCACAAAATTGCACATGTCTTCATTTGTACTTTATTTAGACTCAAACCCAATCCAAATAAAATTCAAATCAAATGTATTATCCATCCTTATTTCTGCCTGTGAGAGCTGGAAAACAAGTAAAGAAAGAGAAAAAAAAAACGGGATGCATTTGAAAGCAAATGCATCGGGAAAATACATCATATACAATAGAATGAGTTCAAGACTAGTGCAGAAATAAGAGAAATGACAAAGCATCCAAAAATATCAACTATAATCAAAAGAAGAAGGTTGTCATATGTTGAGAAGAGACAACAAAAGGATCTTGAAGCAGGCCCTCAAATGAAAACCAGAGGGTAAAAGAAAAAGAGGCTGACTTAGAGAAACATTAAAAAGAACATTAAAACAAGAGGCAACAACATCAGGAATCAGCTCTCTCACTGAGATTGAACAACTTGCACAGAACAGAGCTCTGTGGTGAGATATAATGCAGATACTGTACAAGTTCTGACAGCTGAAAGATCATCAGACACAAGAGTCTAGAGTTTATATGCCATCTTCAGCTCAAAAGAACAATCAATAGATAGAAACCCAATGCAATATTTAATATAAATAAAAATGATTAGATTGTCTGAAAATGTTGTTACGGTTTCAACTAGTCTTACACATATGATTTTTATGCTGCCTAAGTCCCTTGTGTCCAGATAAGTCAAAATAATGTGAATGATACTTACTGATATAGCTTTGACCTCAAGTAACCAATCGGTAGCCTCCATAAAAATGCTTGTGATAGGAATAGGTGTGGGTTCCTTTACTGGAGGCTGTTCAGGCTGCGGGATAAGTTGACTTGTTTAGCTGTTGTTTGATGCTTGGCGTTAAACTCAAGTTTGGTGTGATTTGTCCTGGTGAGTAGGTGGAAACATTAATGTTGGGATTAATGCTGGAATAATGATAACAAAAATAAGGTGATGGAAACAATTATAGTCACACAGTAATATATTACTAAACACTTGTGATACAAGGATGTTATTGGTAGGGCTAAATGAAATACTGGGGTCGCTAATTACACTTTTCCATTCTATTCTTTTCTATCCAACCAGGAATCAGTTTTATTGCAGTCAGGGCATCCACATATCTGCTCTGCTGCCTGTCCCAGAATGTCTGCAAATGTGGACTGATTGTTCCTGTACATAACACCTATGTCTTTCATGCGATAATCAACAAATGTTTAAGGTGTTCAGTAGCATCATAACATATTTATTAACGTTTCTAGTTTACAGCATCATGGACACAGTTCACACGACTATAATTGCATGATTATCTTATCGGCACATCATTATTCATTATAAGTCAATACCAGCTGGCAGTCTTCACAACTGCTTGAAACCCTCCCATGCTTTGAAACACATGACACTTCATAGCTCTCATGCTAATGTCTACTTCAGCTCTAACAAAAATGTTCACACAAAGTCCTATTGTGGAATCTAACTAAATATGCTGCTCTAACTTTGATCTAACATTGGTCTTGTTCTAACATTTTGTTTATCTTCACCTGTTGTTAACTCTTTCCCTACAGAAGCTTTTTATCAATGCACCGTACGAAACTTCAGAGACAAAATTTTTAATGGTTTTAATAATCAATCTACATATTTATCTAACATATAACATATTATATATGAATTTTTAGATAATTGAACAAGGTATTAGATTTCACCAATACCAAGATGATACAAGAGATATAAAAAGAATATTGTTTGATTACAGTTCACAGTAATCAAATCAAGAATGGCACACCATGCAGCGAAACATATGTGGCCAAAATCAGCATGGCACACAGTGCTGCGAAACATACGGAAAGAGTTAACAGTGTGGGTTGGAGCATATTGGCAGCCTTCTGATGGAGTCTTCTAATTGCTTTCTCCCTCTACTCTGTGTCTGGTCTAGATCTTTCTTCTAACTTGGGTGATGAGATACTATTTTTTATGTAATAGCCACTTTTAGCAATTCACCTGTTGACATATCTTAACTTATTTCTTTTATTTTCTACACCCACACATTCCGGTGGTCAATCCTTACTGACCTTGTTTACTTGTTTGTCCACCCACACTGTCTGGTCATCTATCTTTGACCTATTCTGCTGTGAATTATTCTTTAACAACTTTAATTTTCTCCAACTCTACTATACTACATCTCCACAACTTTCTATCTTTATAGTTGTTTATTAATACTGTTGTCGTTTTCCTACCAAATCTTCTCTTTAAATTGTCTTGAATAATTTCTCCCTTTTCTTTCCTTTTTCTCTTCTTCCCTCATTTTTTCCAGCTGTCATTGAGTATTCTAGTTGTACCCTTCTAATTACATGGCAAAAAATGATAATTGTTTCCTTGTGACATTGGAGATAAACTTTCATTTGCTTTGGCCTCTTTTAGATCACCCTCATTACTCTTTTAAGCTGTCCATTATTTTCTCAACATTCTTATGTAAAATCACATTTTAGTATTTTAAATAATTTTCTTGTCTGTTGTCCTATTGTCCAAGATTCACACCCATAAGTCAAGACTGGTTCCACATAGTAACTTTGAAAAACTCTTTTTTTTATATTTCTATTGACAAAAATGGATTGCACTATATTGATCTTATTCTTTTAAATATTAACTTTGCCAGAGCTATTTTGCACCTCACCTCAGTTGTACATCTACCATTCAAAGTTAGCATTGTTAAAAATAGGATCCTGTTTTTAATTGTATTACTATGTTAACTAATATACAGTTGACAAAATAAAACTAAAAAAATATGATTCCATTATTTTGTTCTTTTCATTTATTAAGCTAGACACGCACATGGACAGTTGTTAAATTCTTACAAATGCACACAATGTGAGTTGGGACGGCTTAACCTTGGATTATAAAACTTATCTGTGAGTCACGTTCTGACAATATCTTTGTAAAAATTACAAACACTTACCCTAGATTACAAAACTTATCCGTGAGTCGCGTTCTGACAACACCTTCATAAAAATTACAAACACTTAATTGTTACATTTGAAGTTTGGAAAATAATATTTTCTTTGAACTTTTGTCTACACAACTTTGTGTTTACCCAAGAAGAAACACAGGAATTGGTTGTGGTAACCATTTTCTGGCTTAAGTTTGATTTATGGCTTGAAATTCAACAAAATGGTGCCATGGCTAACGGAGGTGTTATGATGTCTATTGACATATTGGCCATCAGTCCATCATTCCAGCCATATGTTCAGCTTCTGCTTAGCATTGTTCGCAGTCTCTCCTGTACTACAAAGGTTTGTTGATGTCTTGACAACAGCTAACGAGATTTTCCCCATCATAAGATACAAAAAAAAAATTGATGAAAATTCGCCAAGTTTATTAAAAATAATACAATCAAGTTTATACAACACCTTTATAATTTTTATGAAGTGTGCATGGTGTTTGGAAAAAAAAAATTCAACATCAAAGGACAAAAAATCCAACAATCAGGGAAGCAATATCATCAGAAGCAATAATTAGGAAGGTATAGGGAGGAGGGAAATGTTTACCAGTGGCAAACTTAAATTCCAATAATTTGAATTTTGAGTTCACACTTTTTTTCAAAGATGTTGCAATCTAGGGTTAAAAACAAAGAAATAATTTCACAACACACAAAAACAAGTGGCACATCCTGATAGGTTCCAGAAACACATACCTGATTTGATCACAATGGATTTAGACTTGCCTGCAACAGACCCATCTTTGTCTAGAGTTGGAGACTGGGATTCCACAATTAGGCCACCTTCCTCTGCTGCTCCCACGGCTTCTTCTTGTTTTGGGAGAAACAGATGTTGGTCAGTGAATGATAAATAAGGTTCCATATAACCATGTTTTATAAAACGTTTTATGCTCAAAGAAAACAAAGGAAAAAATGGAGATAGACCACAAATATAAAATGGTTTGGCTATGTGACAAGACAGAAAGATCAAAACACAACACAACGAGCCTTCAATAAAAGTTGTGAGAACACCAGACCCAGGGGATGATCATGAAAAAGATGGATTGACTGAATATTAGAAACACTAGGAAACATAACAGCAGCAGAGGCAAACAGAAGAACGAAAGAGTGCAAATTATATCTCCCTTCAACGCTGAAAGGCAAATGAGGAAGGAAAGTAGAAGAAGATATAATCACAATTTTGTAAAACATTAATTGTATATGATTCTGTAGTTGTTATGATCATCCCCACTGCACACCAGATGATTCCATTACAATGTTAAGTAAATGTGACTATTCCAATAGTATTGGAAATTAAAATGACTGAATGACTATTTGAATTATTAAAAAGTTAAGAAGACATAACTATATATTAATTAAATAGACAAAAATTTCAAGTACTGAAAATAAAATAAATACAAAACAACTATTTCAATTGTTTTAAAGTTAAAAAGATAAAACAATTATTCTAATTATAAGAAAGTTAAGAATAGTTATTTCAATTATTAGAAAGTTTTTTTTTTCTGGACTACCAACACATCGGCTCCACTTATGAAGGTACTATGGAACCAAAACCGACACATCGGCTCAGACCAAGCACAGTTTAATATTTTAAAGTAAAGTAATGATTCTGTATAAATATTCACCAATACTTGTATTCAATGTCTAGAACAAGCTTCATAATTACTTCCTTCGATTACCACATGGTATTTTCTTTGTTAAGTAGATAGAATGATTGAATTTTTTTATGAAAATGTGTTTTTATTTCTGACAAATAGTGGCCACACCCACTACTACTTAGTAGTCTACTATTTTTGTTTGTGTGCCTAATTTAATTATTTGTGGACATAAATGCATCAATTAAAATGTATTTTGAGGAACTTTGGATTCTATCTATCTATTGACCTTTCGAGCCGTAGCCAGCCCATAGGGCATAGACCAAGATACTCCTTCTCTTATCTGAATTTTTGTTCTAGCAGTTTTCAGTTCTTTTAAAGATATTTTATAAAATCTGGCCATTTGTCTCTGTTCTGTGCAAGCAGCTCTATCTCATTGAGGGAGCCGATTCTTGCTGCTCTTGCCTCTCTCATCAGTGTTCTTCTCAGTGTCTCTCTGGGTCTTCCTCTTTACTTTTACCTGTTGTTTCCCACATGAAGGCTTGCTTTGCTATTTGGTTATTATCTCTTCTCATCAAATGTCCAACATATGACCATTGTCTTTTCTTTATTACTGAAGATATTAGTGGTTGATTGGCGATTTCTCTAATTTCCTCGTTTGTTTTCTTTTTTATGCAAAAATAGTTTATGTAAAATTTCTAGAAGATGGATAACAGCACACTTCTAGTCAGGAAACATAGAGGTACGTGAAATATTATATTTTGAATTGAAAATTATCTACCTTTGAATATTTTTATACTATTTATAATAAATAATATTTTTTTTCCTTCAGATATCATCAACAGATTGCTATTTTTATTTTCTTCAACATTTTCCTTTCTGGTGATGTATAACATGTACCACTTTTATTTATATTATTGCACCAAATTGTAAAATGAAAAAGACATGTGATGGAATTTTCCTAAATTGAAAATTGATCTGGTCCAAACCTAAAGTCCAGCCATTCAGAAAAATGTAATAAGTTAAAATAACTATTAGAATTAATATAAAATTAAAAACAAACCAACTATTTAAGTCATTAGAAAGTTAAAAAGACAAAACAAATAATCCAATTATCAGAAAGGTAGAAACAAAAACAAATAATCCAATTATTAGAAAGTTAAAAAGACCAAACAAATAATCCAATTATTAGAAAGTTAAAAAGACCAAACAAATAATCCAATTATTAGAAAGTTAAAAAGACCAAACAAATAATTCAATTATTAGAAAGTTAAAAAGACCAAACAAATAATCCAATTATTAGAAAGTTAAAAAGACCAAACAAATAATTCAATTATTAGAAAGTTAAAAAGACCAAACAAATAATTCAATTATTTGAAAGTTAAAAAGACCAAACAAATAATCCAATTATTATAAAGTTAAAAAAGACCAAACAAATAATTCAATTATTAGAAAGGTACAAGGACAGAATAATGATTGAAATTAAAGTTCACCTTGTTGTTGTGATTCTGCTGCAATCTGTTCTGCCTCCCTCTTTAATGCCTCCTCATCTTTGATAGCTTGTGCTAAATCCATAGCCTTGGCCATATTTAATTTATTGGCTTCTGTGTAGGCCATCTCAGCTCCAATTTCATTGGAGACAGCATCGTAGAATAAGCCTTACAAGTACAATAAAATCCATGACTGCAAGAATTTTTTACACAAGGGAGATAATTATAAACTAAGAATTTATGCTTTCATTGTTAAAGATAATTTTTAAAATAATATAAAAAAAAAATAAAAATAAAAACGGCAAGTTATAAAAATAACATTTATCAAACAATGAAGAAACTGTCATGAAACTGGTAGAAAAGTTAGAGTAGAATGGTGGCATGTAACAGGCTAATTAGCAGCGTATGTAAACAGCCAGCTGCAGTGGCATAAAGAAGGGTGGAGGTGGAGGGAGTCAAAAGGGCGGGGACGGGGGGGGGGGAAGGGACAACTGTCCCTGGGAACACAAATTGACCAGTTGATTTAATTATTATACTTTTTTCATTATTTTTACACCATATAAGTATGTTACGAAATGCAGGTTTTCATGTTCTAAAACTAAAAAATTTCAACAAAGCATGACAGACCCACTTATGGCTTACACCTTGTCACAAGAGGCGCCAGGAAAACGGACTTTGTTCCCAGGTGCTGAAAGAAATCCCTAGCTATGCCTCTGGTCAGCTGCTACATGAGTCATCAAAATGTGAAGTTTGCACTATGTTTTGAAAATGACTGATTACCAATGAGCCTGCACAATTTGCTGCAAGGTCTTTTGTATTAGTTGGTGATCAGAAATAATAAACAGTAAAATACTGGCCTTAAAATAAATTGTTTTTGTTGTAAAAAAGACTATTGAACTACAGATATCAAACTATTGGTTGATGCAGCAAAATTGGAAATTATTGCAAACACACAGAACTGTTTCTTCAAGCAGGGAGGAAATAAAACCTTACATCTGAACACCTACAGGACAATCTGCCGTTATTCTCTGGTCCCATATGTCCCTAAGGCAGACTAGGAAAATGCCATAAAGATAGTTTTTAAAATTAAAAAAAATTATAAAAGATAAAAGAAATATATATCTCATGTGCGAAAAGGAAACGATAACAAGCATGTTCCAATTTACTTTCATCATCACACACATTTTTTTAAACTAAATAATTATTATCTCTAGTATGGTTATCATCAAATACAACAATTTTGGAAAACTAAAAAGTGTGTGCTTTTTGTTTATTTTGTTGTTCACGTTGATAGCCTCTTTGATGTAAAGTTGATATGTTTATCATTGTACTTTCTACATGCTATCTATCTATCTATCTATCTATCTATCTATTGACCTTTCGAGCCGTAGCCGGCCCATAGGGCATAGACCAAGATACTCCTTCTCTTATTTAAATTTTTGTTCCAGCAGTTTTCAATTCTTTTGAAGATATTTTATCAAATCTCGCTATTTGTCTCTGTTCTGTGCAAGCAGCTCTACCTCATTGAGGGAGCCGATTCCTGCTGCTCTTGCCTCTCTCATCAATGTTCTTCTCAGTGTCTCACTGGGTCTTCCTCTTTTCCTCTAACCTGTTGTTTCCCACATGAGGGCTTGCTTTGCTATTCGGTTATTATCTCTTCTCATCACATGCCCAACATATGACCATCATCTTTTCTTTATTACTGAAGATATTAGTGGTTGATTCTACATGCTATAAAAAACAAAAAGTAAAGTACCCCCGTCATGCCAAGTGGCGTATAGGGAATATAGTGTTAGTGACCATAAATTTTACAGACCTTCGGCACATGATTTTTGGGGTAATGTGGTCGGTATAATGCCTGTGTCGCTTCACTTTCCCAGAAAAAAATCCAGTACCCATTAAAGGCTGGGTGAATCCGAAAGCCGTCGATTGGGATCGAACCCTACCCCTTGTCCTTTGTAGTCCATTTCACTAACCACTGAGCTATCACGGCTCCCTACATGCTATACTGATCTTTAAATAATTTTAATTTAAAGTATTATAACTTCATAATCTTTAATGATAATATAAACTTGACTTTTACATACCAAGCATGGTCCATGCAAGGATACTTTTGGAATGGATACATGTAGCAGCTTCAAAAAAGGTTTCAGCTGTTTCATTTCTCTCTGACAGTACACACACCACCCATACAGTAAAGGCTGCAGATGCAAGGAATTCACTTAGAAATTTGTTATGAAACAGATAAATTTGTTATTTTTTATGACAACTTTAATCTTTAGATTATGATGTTTTCTTTTTCTTCTTAATTTAAACATTAGCTATTGCTAGATAGCCATATATTTTAGAAGCAGTGATCTCTGCAACATGTGCCATTTTGGCACGCAAGGTTTCTATTTTTGAGAGTGGTTCTGCCCTATATGCCGTCTTTGGCTCGAAAGGACAATAGATAGATAGATATTGCTAGATCTTAAGAAGGATGCCATATTAGCAAGGTAGTTAACATTCTGATCTGCTGTTTAGAAGGGTCAAGATTCAAATCCCAAATGTGGCACATACGACAATGTGGGGGTAAGAGTTCATTTTAGCACATACCATACTATGAGACAAAATGCGGCTCTAGTAACTGACGTGAGAAACCCAGGAGCAATGTTTTGCAACTTTTAATATTTAGACCTATACGCAATTATTTCCACTAGAAACTTTGTAATTCTCTTATTTAACATCCTTTTGGACTTCCTGAACAAATTGTGTGTTTAAGTTGATCTTCATTAATCTTCTTGCTGTTATTTCACATTTTTTATTTTATTAAAAAAAACAGCATGGTAAAGCATGTTAAACCACTTGATAGTAAATGTGGAGTTGCTATCAACTTCATAATCAAGAAAAGTTGCACCTGTAGCAAAGGCATTGAATGGATAAATGGAGACCAGTTGGAGGACCTCGACTTTACTGATGACATAGTTCTCATCAGCAGTCAGATAAAAATGATGCAGTAAAACACAAATGAACTATCTTCAATAGCCAGCAAAATTGGGCTTGAGATCAATCATGAAAAGACTAAAGTCATGAAAAGCTTAATTCCAACAGATGACAGAATATACATGGAAAACAAACTAGTGGAAGAGATCTATTACTCTATCTATCATGGAATTCACATTGATCAGGAACAGGATACAAGTAAAGAAATTAGAATCAGAATAGCTAGAGCAGCAATGTCCTTCAAAAACCTTGAAAAGTTGTGGAAATCAAAACTCATCAGCTCAAAACAAAACTTAGACTATTCAAATCAAACGTACTATCAACCCTTACATATGCATGCAAAAGCTGGAAAACAACAAGAGACATAGAAACAAAGTTAAACGCATTTGAAAATAAATGTCTAAGGGAAATACTTGGTATAGCGTGGAATGAATTCAAAACAAACGAGGAAATTAGAGAAATCGCCAATCAACCACTAATATCATAAGTAATCAAGAAAAGATGCTGGACATATGTTGGACATGTGATGAGAAGAAATAATAACCAAATAACAAAGCAAGCTTTCATGTGAGAAACAACAGGTAGGAGGAAAAGAGGCTGACCCAGAGAGACTCTGAGAAGAACATTGATCAGAGAGGCAAAGGCAGCAGGAATCAGCTCCCTCAATGAGATTAAGATGCTTACACAGAACAGAAACAAATGGTGAGATTAGATAAAAGATCTTTGCAAGGATTGAGACTGCTAGAAAGAAAATTTAGAAAAAGAGAAAGAGTATCTGGGTCAATGCCCTATGTGTCGGCCAAGGCTCATAAGGTCAATAAATAGTAAATGTACTAAATACTAGGCAGGTACAGTTCGAATGGTTATTTCTGTCTGATCTATAAGTAGAAGTAATTTTGTAACGCTGGATAAGACTTATTTTGATAAAACTGGATAAGAGTTGCTTTCATAAAACTGGATAAGAGTTATTTTGATAAAACTAGATACAGAGTTGCTTTCATAAAACTGGATGAGAGTTATTTTGATAAAACTAGATAAAGAGTTGCTTTCATAAAACTGGATAAGAGTTATTTTCATAAAACTGAATGAATAAAAGTTATTTTCATAAATTTGGACAAGAGTTATTTTAACACAGATGTTTAGTGGAGTTAGTTTTTGTTAAAATGTTTAGCAGGATGAAACAAATACAGAAATTTCAAATTTTGTGCGTTTTTCCATAATATAATTTATATATATAAAAGTAAAGAGCCCCATCATGCCAAGTGGTGTATAGGGAATATAGTTTTAGTGACCATAATTTTTATAGACTTTCAGAACATGATTTTTGGGGTAATGTGGTCGATATTACGCCCATGCCGCTTTAATTTACCTGAAAAAAAATCATGTACCCATTTAAGGTTGTGTGAACCTGGAAGCTGTCAATCAGGATCAAACCCAACCTCTTGTCCTTTGTAGTCCAGTTCACTAACCACTGAGCTATCGCGGCTCTCCCTCTCTCTATATATATAAATATCTATCTATTGACCTTTCGAGCTGTAGCTGGTCCATAGGGCATAGATTCAACTATTGAATTTGTTCCACGCTATACCAAGTATTTTCCTTAGACATTTATTTTCGAATGCGTTCAACTTTGTTTCTATGTCTCTTGTTGTTTTCCAGCTCTTACATGCATACGTAAGGGTTGATAGTACGTTTATATATATATATTATATATATTTTTTTTTTCCTAGGACACAATTACTGTTTTTAGTAATATAAATTGTGCTATTTATTATTTCTTCTTCTACCAGTTGTCTGATCTTGACAGCACTGTCTGTGACTATCAAATTCACTGTCTGGTGGATGACTCAGGAGAAATTGTGGAATTAAATCCAAACAGTAAATTTGAAGAGAGAGACCCTAAGATGGTTGGTAGCAATGCTTGTTCTACTCCAATTTTGGTCTCCCCTACAACTTAGCTTTTATTTAGAATATTTTACTTGGTCCCTCCTTTATAACTCTTGAAAGATGAAACAAGTGGGTGTTAGTGTTACGTGGACAAAACACTAATTCCATAATAATCATCCAGGTGAAGCATGTAGATCAGTCTATTTTTAACACTTGAAAAAGACCATATGTATGTTATAAAGAATGGCATGAAAACTGGAGATGCAAAGGGACAACAAAGATGGCTAGAAAAGAAAAGATGCAAATACAAAAACATAAAAAAGAACCAGTCTACTTCATCATCCAACTACATCTGACCTGCATGTAGATGAAACTCATTCTAGAATAGAACTTCAGTCATAACAAACACTATGTTCACTTTTGAGTGAACTGCTAAGACATGTTAAACTATGACATGTTAAAACTATGACATGTTAAAACTATGACATGTTAAACTATGACATGTTAAATCTATGACATGTTAAACTATGACATGTTAAAACTATGAAAGGTTAAAGATCTAATTATTTCCTGAGATAGAAAGCTGTTAATTTTATTATTTTACACACACACGTACAACACATGCATGCACACACCCTCACACTCACACAAACATGACATAATTTATTTTTATAAAATTACAAAATACAGACACATTAAATGATCTATCTCACAAAATGAAACAACAAATCCTACATCAATAGAAACAGATCCTACATCAATAGAAACAGATCCTACATCAATAGAAACAGATCCTACATCAATAGAAACAGATCCTACATCAATAGAAACAGATCCAACACTTAGGGGTCACAAGAAGTAGCAATTAGGAGGGTACATGGAGGGGGTCCTGCTTGGTATAGAACCATTTATCAAAGGTTTAAAGGTAATCAAGAAAAGACGATGGTCATATGTAGGGCATGTGATGAGGAGAGATAATGATGAGGAGAGATAATAACTGAATAACAAAGCAAGCCCTCATGTGGGAAACAACAGGTAAGAGGAAAAGAAGCCACGCCAGAGAGACACTGAGAAGAACATTGATCAGAGAGGCAAGAGCAGAAGGATTTGGCTCCTTCAATAAGATAGAGTTGCTTGCACAGAACAGAGACAAATGGCGAGATTTTATAAAAGATCTTTACAAGGATTGAAAACTGCTAGAATAGAAATTTAGATAAGAGAAAGAGTATCTGGGTCTATGCCCTATCATGGGCCGGTTACAGCTCAAAATGTTAATAGATAGATAGATGGAGGGGGTAATGTTTGACCACAGCAAGCTGTCAAATTTGTGAAAAATTAAAGTTTTCATGTGGTAATTGTTATAACAGTATCCTAATCTAGGGTTAAATACAGACAGCTTACCCATGTAAATGTTTTTGGTTGATTGATATGCACTCTTTAAAACATTCTTCAGCCTGTAACAACAAAATGGAAATAACATTGAAAATAAATATGATTATAATTTGTTACAGTATCAGTAGTGGCAAATGTCTGGACACACATCAAAGACTATAACTCTGACGTTGATAGAAGTGTTCTTTACATAAAATCAATAAGAGCTAGAGCAGTTGCACTGTAGGAAACTTAAAAATATAAAAGTATATCATTTGGTTGGGTTGCAATTTGTTCAATTTGGACAAAGATATTTTGGTAATTTTATTTGTCAGATTTTTATAGTTTATTTTACAAAATCTTTCTTATTATTCAATTGACAGGAACTTAGTGGGGCTAATAAAGGCCTCTTCTCAAAAAATGTCCAGACAGTGTGTATGTAACTGTGTCAATTGTTAGAATATTTTCCCTCACAAAAATGACTAGAGAATTGAAAGTTGATTTAAAACCTTTAATTAGCAATCCAATAAATGCAGATTAAATTTCCTGTAAAATGAATGTTCTTTTTATATCACTGTTAAAAATAAACACTAACAAGCACATGAGATGACTACTGTGGGCATGTGGCAGTTTTTTCACTGGTCATACAGGAACTCCCCAGGAGACATGAGAAGTAAAACAAGTACTGTGATAGATATTTTATTTTAATTTCAATTTGCCCCTCTTATTTTAACTTACCTTTGTTATATCATTGATGTACAAATTGAAAGTTCCAAAATCAAACCAGCAATCCGCATCATTTCTGTTTCTGGCAATCCTCTGCAAGAAAATAAAAACACCAATCTCATTTAGTAGTTATATGATGTTAAACAGAAAAGAAATACAGCCAACAAGTTGCATCGAACATAAACTTAAATAAAATACAGCCAACACGTTGCATTGAACATAAACTTAAATAAAATACTGCCAACAAGTTGCATCGAACATAAACTTAAATAAAATACAGCCAACATGTTGCATTGAACATAAACTTAAATAAAATACTGCCAACAAGTTGCATTGAACATAAACTTAAATAAAATACTGCCAACAAGTTGCATCGAACATAAACTTAAATAAAATACAGCCAACAAGTTGCATCGAACATAAACTTAAATAAAATACTGCCAACAAGTTGCATCGAACATAAACTTAAATAAAATACTGCCAACAAGTTTCATTGAACATAAACTTGAACAAATGAAGAGTTATGATGTTAAACTGAAGAAATCATATGCAAGCAAAACAAAGAGGTAGCAAATACATTCACATACTTGGTAATCATAGCAACAATTGATTGAAGGAAATGGGATTTTCCAGTTAGAATATCAACAAAAGCAAGATAGCTTTTGACAAGCTCAACAATGTTTAAAGATTTATCCAATGCAATGTGGAAACCATGCTAAGGATAAATGATGGCTGCATGCTCAATGATTTTATGTTATCTGAATGTCAAAGAGCAATGGAAAGGAAACATTAAGATGTTATAATTTCATAAAACCTGCCTTACATAAACTTGCTGAATATTTTGGCAAAACAAAACTAGCAACCAAAACCTGATCAACATGTACAAACAAAACCTGATCAACATATACAAACAAAACCTGATCAACATATACAAACAAAAACTGATCAACATATACAGCCAAAAACTGATCAACATATGCAAACAAAAACTGATCAACATATACAAACAAAAGAAAATGAACTCATTGATAAGACAGCTGATGAGATTGGATAATCATACTCATGGCTAGATCTACATCACAAAGACTACCATGCTATGAACTCAGCAAGAAAGCAATAGTGAGGCAGTCAAAAAAGACTATCTGTCTGAGAACAGAAGTATTAAAGATGCCCAGTGTGGACCAGACTTGTAGCATCCTCTGTAAGATTAGAATGAATTAACAAGTTAGAAGAATATTGACTGCACTCCTAACCTACGTAGACAAATAGAAGATGAATACCCCAGGTCTTTGTGGTACTATAAAAGTTCCTAAAGATCTAAGCATTTGACTAAGAACTTCACACCTTACTACCAAAATTCTAAGAAATTCAAAAGAACCAGAGGGTGTCCAAAACTCTGATATATAGATGTGTGTAAACATGACATGAAGACTCTGAATATAAATCCTACAGCCTGGAAAGAAATAACTGCAGACCATAATCTTTGAAAACACACTCTAAAGCTTCAACTCAAGCAAGAAGCAGACAGATTCATAGAAAACAAGAATACACAAATAACATTTCCAAGGGGTGCTGTTAAATAGTCAACTATGACTGATGGAGACTGCTACTGCTACTGCTGCTTCTGCTACTGCTACTGCTACTATTACTACTACGATGTTCATTAAGACTTGCTGCAGCTTCTGGTTGATGCACATGTCAACAAAAGCTTGCATTATGTTTATTGCTACTTTCCTAATACACACATGTTAGTTAGTCATATGTTTATTATAGAATTCATTATGATAAGAAAAGTTACTTAGTTTCTTCTGAGCCAAATACAGCATATAGGAGAGAAATAAAATAACTCTTCATGTTCTGTGATTCATTGCTGTTATTCTTCCAGCATTGTCAGATTTTGCACAGAACCAATATTGTATATTACCATACGTTCCTGTTCTTGGGAAGCTTCTTACTTTGATAAGGAAGTTGATGCCTGCTGTTATTGCTTCTCACCTCAGTGTTCTTTTTAGTATCTCTCTAAGTCAGCCTAGTTTTCATTTTGCCCACTGTTTCTTATTTACGAGCTTGCTTTGAGATTCTCTTGTTATCTCTTCTTTTCACATGGTCAACAAATGCCACCTTCTTTTCTTGATTATAAATGATATTGTTGGATACAAGGCCATTTCTTTATTCCTGCATTAGTCTTGACTTTTCTTCATAGTATCAAAGTATTCCTCAGACAATTATGTTTTCTTTAAGCATCTAATTTATTTGTAACTTCTTTTATATTTTCAGCTCTCGCACGTGTAAGTCATGGTGAATGTAATATATTTGATTTTAATATTTGAAGTGTAAGAAATTTAGAAGTTTAGAAGTTTAGCCAATTATTATTATAGATATTTTTTTTAGAAAAAAACTAGGTACATAAACATGTTTATTAATATCACAATGAAAAAATAAAGACAAGAAACAGGAAAAAAAATAACTGCATCTTCCTTATTTAAAAAAAAAAAAATGACACACTTGTTAACACATTCACTACCAAGGAATTTAACAACCTGTGACCGCAACCGTTTAAAAAAATTTTTTTTTAAATTTGAAATAACAGTGATATAATAAATGAAAATTGATTTAAAACATGCTTTTTGTTGGGTTGATTTATTCACAAAATCGGAAAAGTGGGTAATGAGAATTACATGGGTTTAGTGTCGATAAATTAAAGCTGCAAATCTTGGCTTTTAGGCTCAATGCACAGGCTACAGGAGCCAGTACTTTGCAGCTCACAGTACAGAATGTGTTAAATTTTATGTGCAGAATTTCATTACTTTTGTTTAAAATACAAGTAAATTGCAATGAAAGTTAGTTGCAGAATGAAAACAGAAATACATCTTCTGTACCTCTTTGTAATATGTGGAAGCCAAATCAAAGTTTTGATTCACTACAGCCTCATGAGCAAAATGTTTGAGTTGGTTGATGTCTGTGAGTGGTTTTGGCACTGGAGGCTGGTCTTCTAGAGCTAGAACTTTGCCCAGAGACACATGCATCTGATCAATGAGGTAGACGTACAGCTCTGACAGGAATTTCTGTAAAGTAATTGGACTTGAAATGTGAAACAAAACTTCTTAAAATATAGTTGTTGTGTCTCAGAAGTGTGTATACCCTCTACTTTCTATTCTATTCTATTCTATTCTATTCTATTCTATTCTATTCTATTCTATTCTATTCTATTCTATTCTATTCTATTCTATTCTATTCTACTCTACTCTACTTTACTCTACTCTACTCTACTCTACTCTACTCTACTCTACTCTATTCTATTCTATTCTATTCTATTCTATTCTATTCTATTCTATTCTATTCTATTCTATTCTATTCATGGAACCAGTTTCATTGCAGTCAGGGCATCCTTATATCTACACCCCAACCTTCCCAGCATTTCTTGAAGCGTAAACAGACTGATTGTTCTTGTAAGGTGTTGATTACAGATACATCTACTTTTCCCACCAAGCACTCCAGATCGACTAGATCCCTTTTCCAACTAAACTATTATCTTTAACTATAACTAAACTATTACCTTCAACTATAACTAAACTATTACCTTCAACTATAACTAAACTATTACCTTCAACTATAACTAAACTATTACCTTCAACTATAACTAAACTATTATCTTTAACTATAACTAAACTATTATCTTTAACTATAACTAAACTATTACCTTCAACTATAACTAAACTATTACCTTCAACTATAACTAAACTATTACCTTCAACTATAACTAAACTATTATCTTCAACTATAACTAAACTATTACCTTCAACTATAACTAAACTATTATCTTTAACTATAACTAAACTATTACCTTCAACTATAACTAAACTATTACCTTCAACTATAACTAAACTATTATCTTTAACTATAACTAAAGTATTACCTTCAACTATAACTAAACTATTATCTTTAACTATAACTAAACTATTACCTTCAACTATAATTAAACTATTACCTTCAACTATAACTAAACTATTATCTTTAACTATAACTAAACTATTACCTTCAACTATAACTAAACTATTACCTTCATCTATAACTAAACTATTATCTTTAACTATAACTAAACTATTACCTTCAACTATAACTAAACTATTACCTTCAACTATAACTAAACTATTACCTTCAACTATAACTAAACTATTACCTTCAACTATAACTAAACTATTATCTTTAACTATAACTAAACTATTACCTTCAACTATAACTAAACTATTACCTTCAACTATAACTAAACTATTACCTTCAACTATAACTAAACTATTACCTTCAACTATAACTAAACTATTACCTTCAACTATAACTAAACTATTACCTTCAACTATAACTAAACTATTACCTTCAACTATAACTAAACTATTACCTACAACTATAACTAAACTATTACCTTCAACTATAACTAAACTATTACCCTTCAACTATAACTAAACTATAGACAATTTAGACATTATAGTGAAAGAAAGCAAAAATAAAGGACTCAGCCTTAAGAGCAAAAATACAGAAGAAACAAGAAAAAGAGTTCTTAAATGTTATGTAGAGCCAGTCTTAACATATGGATGTGAATCATGGACAATAGAACAACAGATAATAAAATCACTGGAGTCTGTAGAAATGTGGTTTTACAGAAGAATGTTGAGAATACCATGGACAGCTAAGAAGAGTAAAGAAAACATTATGAAGGTGGCCAAAGTAAAAAGTGAGCTAATTTCCATTATTAGGAAGAAACAATCATCATTTTTTGGCCATGTAATGAGAAGAGAACAGCTGGAATATATTGTAACAACTGGGAAAATTGAAGGACGAAGAGATAGAGGGAAGCAAAGGGAAAAGATACCAGACAGCTTAAGAGAATAGCTTGGCAGAAGGTCAACAACAGAAATGATAAATAACTGTCAAGATTGAAAGTTGTGGAGATACATAATCACCTACTCCAGCAGGCTTGGTACTTGATGATGATGATGATAACTAAACTATAACTAAACTATTACTTTGAACTAGAACTAAACTATTACCTTGAACTATAACTAAACTATAACTCAACTATTACTTTGAACTAGAACTAAACTATTACCTTGAACTATAACTAAACTATAACTCAACTATTATCTTTCTTTTTTCTGGTATTTCCCAGACCACTACCCCTCTTTATGATCTGCCCTGAAAAAGATTGTTAATCGGGCGTTGATGTGTTGTGTTGTGGTTTGCAGAAAAGTAGAAATGTCAGCACAGGTACCAAGGGCACTATGTGAGGTGAAGCAGAGTATATCAACTCTACTGTTCACTGATCTTGATGCAAAAAGTCAGCTGTGAGTTGCTGACAACTGCTGATTGGTGGCTTAGCCCTCAACTAATGTATTATAAGTTTCAATTAGCAAATCTTTGTCAAACATTTTTCCTGCAACTCTGGGGTTAGGTGCTCACCACCTGTTAAAAAAAAATCACCTGTTTGAACATTTAAAAAAATCACTTGTTTTAACGCATGTGGAATGAATCAGGTATATTCCATCTTCATAAATCTTGATCTTAAAAACATAAAAAGTCCTTGTAAGTGGAAAATTGAAGAGTAGGTGGTTTAAAGTCTCAGGATTAAATTGAAAAATAAAATGCTGCCAATATTGCCATTCCATTCATCACTTTTCTAAATTCACCCCAAGCATTTTTGTTGCTGCTATAGAGTGTGTACCTGCGGTTGAGATCTTATTGTTTTACCAGAAAGAGATTGTAGTAGTAGTTAGTCGAAGGCCCCAGTCCGGTGTAAAAAAACGTACATAGTGAAATAAATAACTTGGTTATGGGTAATCGAAGGCCCTGGTATCACTGCAAACAAATTAAAATCCATAATTTCTTAATCACCCATGCCAGTGAAATCATCCAAATTAACCTTTCATCTCACTGAAGGATCCAAACAAAGAAAGGCACCTGCAGTCCCTATCATAGCATCTACAGCACATGCCAAAAGACATAAGGCCAAGTGGCACCGAAAGTGAACACAGCTGAACTGTCCTTCTTCATACGATATCATCATTCATCGTAAGCAATCAGAATATCGAAACACAATCTGGATGAAAAAACACAGCTCACGATGTGCACAGAGCACTAAACTCAGTAGCTCCGGCAGCAAGCCGGACTTGGAAAACAAGGAAACTGCAACAAGGAACATTTTTCAGACAGAGCCTCAATGGTTCCTGCCACCTATCTGCCATATTGACTGGAAGTCCCTGATTGTTGTATTATTGGAGTTCAATGATGATGGCATGTCTATTATAACAGGAATTGTTAGTCACTGAAAATACTTCATAAAATAAGTAATACTTCAACAATTCAACTCTTTTATTGCTGTCTACTTCTTTGGTATTTGAGAGCCCAGTAGCATTGTAGCTAGTGCACTTGCCTGCTAATCTGAAGATTTGGGGTTCAAATGTCAATTGAGACATAATTTTTTTCTAAGCTAAAAACAGTTGCTTGCTTTAATCTAAAAGTGGCATTTTAATTATAACTTTTAGAAAATTTTGATGCCACATGCCAAGCATAAATTTGTTTTATCAAAACTAAATATTTATGTATGAATTATATTTTAGGAGAATAATGCTCAAAACAAAAAAGATCAATGATTAGCAAAATGTGAGACTTTCTGGTGTACAGTTTTACATATTTAACAATAAAAGTTTTTTAATTTCAAGATATAAGCTCCTTATAATAAACTTTAATGTATGAAGATGCATGCGCATTTTATATTTCTGAAGAGACACAAATGAGCAAAACAACTAAAGCATCAGTGACAAACAGTTGAGTAAAAGGCTCCCAGGGTCCACTCAGCCATTAAAATGAGCAGCAGAGATATTCTTTGGGAAGGAAAGGCCGAAAGGAAGGGAACTGGCTATCCCTTCTCAAAAAGTTGAGGCTTAGTGCAATGAAGTCACTAACATTTCAATACCCAATAGCACTTGCTATGGGGGCCACCTTTACCTGTTATTTGTTTGAGAGTTATTTACATCTTCATTACCATTTGGGTTTAGCAAGTTGACTTTATGTAACAGTTTCTTTACATATTGACCCTAAATTTAAAAAAGAAAAAAAAAAATTGTATTTCTCAAATAATTAAAATTAATATTAAATTTCTTAAAAAATTGTAATTCTCAAAAAATTAAAATTAAAAAAGCAAGAGGCTGGGTTAACTGTCACTTAATATTTAAACTGGTGCTCTTAGTTGCTGAAGATACTTTTGGTCCAAAACTTCCGGTCAATATGGCGGATAGGCGGCAGGAACCGTTAAAGGCTATATCTGAAAAGTGTTCCTTGTTGCAGTTTCCTCATATTCCAAGTCCAGCTTGTTGCAGGAGCTACTGAGTTAAGTGCTCTGTGCACACTGCGAGCTGTGTGTTTCATCCATTTTGATTGTGTTTCGATATTCCGATTGTTTACGATGAATAATATCGTATGATGGGGAAGAGTTGGCTGTGTTCACTTTATGTGCGGTTTCGCCTTATGTCTTTTGGTGTGTTCTGAGACTGCTATGGTGGGGACTACAGATACCTTTCTTTGTTTGTGAGATGAGATAGTAATCCGGATGATTCCACTGGCACGGGCGGTTAAGCAATTATGGATTTTAATTCATTTGCAGTGATACCAGGGCCTTCCATAACCATAACCATAATTTTTGGTGCTTGATTTTTAAAAATTTGCTATGACATGAAATATATCACGAATAAATCCATTTTTTTAAATTAATGTATTTATTAAATCACAGATAGTATTTTTTATAAACTGAAAATTGTCATTTTAAATTAAACAGGCCCTCTATTTTGTGATTATCTGTATTATAAAATTATAGTAATTATGATAATTCACAATAAAATATCTAAGAATAATATTAAAGTAATTGTATTACACAAAAATTGTCTACACTGTGGCCACCACATAAATGTAATTTTCATAAAAGCATCAAGTCACAATACTTACATCTGTAATCAGCAAAAGCTCAAGTAACATTGTTTACATCAATTACTCACTTGTAACTCCTGTTTGTTCTCAAAGTCAGTGGTGCGGAGATACTTCTCCCGAACAATCTTCACGACAGAATGTTTGAGCTGCTCCTTGATTGAAAAGTATTTGCCTGAAGAGTTGAGTTCATAGACGAGAGTTTGTCTTCTGGAATGAGGATCAGTGCAATAAAGTTGGAGCAGGTCAATTGGTCAAAAACATTAAGTATTTAAGATTCAGTGGACAATTTTGAGAAAATTATTAGATTTACAGTCTGTGATTAAGAGACATATAGATTCCTGACTTCCAACATTGTGATGGTGCAATGTAAAGGTAAAGTACAAGACTTGAATCAGCATGTTAATATGTGAGTTTTCACCCATATGTGCTCAGCCGCCTATACAGAAGTGTATGGAGAATTCTGGACAGTGTCACTTCAAGCATCGATACTCATGATGCGAGGCGGCATTCCTCACTTTCCCAGAGTACTACCCTGGTACCCATTTCTGCCAACAGCTGGGTTGACCTCGAGGGGGGTATTTTTTTTTTCCAATCACGAGTACAATTCTCACTGCTTCCAGTGGGAATCGAACACAGGTTGTTCGAACATTGGTTGCTTAGTTGAGTGGTTTTTCCCAACTAGGCTACAGAGGCCCCCTAAAGTATTTTAAAATAACATTGCTATAATGCATCATTCACAAATGAGGAGGCCTGTGCTTATCTTTGCTGCTATTTTTTTCCTAACATTGTGAGTCAGATGCACACATGTACAGCCAGGCTTACTAGAGTTTTTACATTTTGGAACTAACCTACAAAATATTTGAATCATGAAACCAGTGCCAGGTGAAACCTTTGCTCTTGAAATGGAGGCTGCATCATGAACAGCTCTATCCTTTATAAGACCTCTTTGTTAACTATTTATTTCATTTCAAATCTACTTACACAGAAAGCAGACTAATTATTGTTTGCTGCTTAAAATCACACCCATCTTAAAAATATTATAAGCTTCATGTGGAATTTTCCAGTGTCTTTAAAATTATTTTGTTAGAACCACGTAACTTTTCCTGGAACACAGAGGGATATTTCTTTTCCCCCTATATAGGTCTAGTTAACTAACCTGGATTCCATAGCTTCATTGGTTTGCAGCCCACTATTTTTGAGTTCCTCGCCGAAGAGTTCCCTACAATAAAAGAAGATCAATGAATGTTTCAAGGATGTAATCAAGTTTTAGATTATGTGGAATGCATTGAAGCTTGCCAATATTAATAAATAAAACATGGCTAGACAAAGAATGGGCTGAAAGCTGTTAGTGACTCAAAACAAGCTACATGCAAGGAGATCAATACATCAGAACAGATCAATATTCTACTCTACCTCCCTGTGATGACACCGAAAACAGACTAACTTCTTCTGCTATTACTTATATTTTTTATTGTATAAATTATAGATACTTCTTTTAAAAAACTGTAAATAGTTTTGTATATGTTATCATATATGTTATTATATATGTCATTATATATAATAATATTATTATTTATAATATATGATATTTTTCTTTCTGGAAGTTAAATTTCTTTTATATCAGTTATTATTTCTTTTATTTAGCTTTGTCTTGTTTGTGCTTGACACTGTGTTTACATCTGCTACATTGAAAAGTTTTCAGAATTTTGCTGAACATTTTTTCAATAACGTTTTTCGCTACAACCCTATCCATTGTTTATAACGTTGTCATAGTTACCTGAACTCATCCAGAATAAGACCAGTGACAGTGGCAACTTGGGAATGAAAATCCTCTACAGCCTGTGGGGTAATCATGGATTGTGTCTTAGTGAGAATAAAAGTAGTGAAGGAAGGAAGGATGGAATGGAGAGAGAGAGGGAGGGGAGGTGGAAGGGAGGGAGGGAGGGAAGGTAGGAGGGAGGAAGGAAGGAAGGAAGGAAGGAAGGAAGGAAGGAAGGAAGGAAGGAAGGAAGGAAGGAAGGAAGGAAGGAAGGAAGGAAGGAAGGAAGGGAGGCAGGAGGGATGAGGGAGGTGAGGAGGGAGGGAGGGAAGGAATGAGGTAAGAAAAGAAAAGGAGGGAGGGAGGGAGGGAGGAAGGAAGGAAGGAAGGATGGAAGGAAGGAAGGAAGGAAGGAAGGAAGGAAGGAAGGAAGGAAGGAAGGAAGGAAGGAAGGAAGGAAGGAAGGAAGGAAGGAAGGAAGGAAGGAAGGAAGGAAGGAAGGAAGGAAGGAAGGAAGGAAGGAAGGAAGGAAGGAAGGTGGGAGGAAGGGAGGGAGGGAGGGTGGTGCCCCTAGAAACAGACTGGCCAGTTTAGTCTGAACAAGTGAGTAGAGATCAAGAAAGAAAGAACCCGGTAATCAAAAATGCAGTGTTGAAGTTGGATGTGTTTAGCCGAAAGGTGCATTGTCACAGTTTCACTGCATATGTCAGCACAAAGCAAAGAATCCAAGCCCACTTAACATCCTTGTAACCCTAGATTACGATACCTTCATTAAAATGATGACCTCAAAATACCCATATTTTAAAATTCAACAATTTGCCATGGGTAAACATTTCCCCCTCCCTATACCTTCTTAATTACTACTTCTGGTGAACCCTGAGTGTTGGATTTGTTTCCTTTGAGATTGGATCAAATACCAACACGCATTTCGTAAAAAGCTATTCATATGACGCTATTGTAAAAATGGTGCAGTTTAAAAAAAAATAAATAAAGTCGGCCAATTTTCAAGAAATTTGTTTCCTTTCTTTTTTTTTCCTTATGATAGGGGGAAATCTCTTTGGCTATCGGCAAGACATCAAACAAACATTTGTAACACAGGGTAGGCAGTGAATGAAACTAAGAGGAAACATGAACAAATGGACTGGACCGATGGCCATGCGAATAGACAAAGTAACACCTCCTGGGTATTCAGGCCGTAAATCAAACCTAAGACAGGAAATAATTACTGCATCCAATTCCCATGTCTCTCCTTGTGTAAACACATGGCTGTGTACCAAAATTTCATAGAAAATACTATGTTCATAACTCCAAATTGTAACAATTAGTTGTCCGTAATTTTTATGAAGGTATCATAAAAACATGACTCACTGATAGGTATCGTAATCTAGGGTTAAGGGTGGATGTTGAAGAGGTCTGATTATTTTTTCTAGTGTGGATGAATGCAAGCAAACAGCAGGCATCAGTAGTTGTATGAGAATATGGGGAGACTGCTAAAAAAATGATAAAGGTGGTGTTGGAGAGATGTGGTGTGGAGGAGGGCTTACTGACTCAGATGGACATGAGCAAACACTAGAAGTGAGGCTTACTAATGTAGGGGGAAAAGAACTTCAAACAAATAATTGTGATTAGGTGTTTAACAAACAGAGGAAACACACCCACGTGAACTATCAGACAGTTATTTACGATGAACTACGGTAAAACAAGGAATATGAGTTTGTTTGCCTGTGATATATATAGTTTACTGGTGTTCTTGTGATCAAAAGAGCTATTGTGAACAACCACAAGGGAACTGACATTGTGAGAGATGTCACAGAGGTTCTCATAGAAGGAGTCCCCCAAGGATCTAGTATATCACTAACTGAAGTTTTTGTGGCAAAGTTAGAACACAGTGAAATTGATAACATTACAGAACATGCAAAAAAAAGTCTTCTATAATCTCTATGATATCTTCATGAAAAGTGATTAAGTTAATCTGATGAGATATATACAAGTCTTGCAGGCTTTTCATCTGCAAGAAACCTTTCCACAATTATTGTGACTTGGGTTATAGAAGCAGTAACAAATAAGCAGGCGCTTCAAGCTTATGTTTTGTTTATAGAGAAATAAATATAGCTAAAGGTACTAAAACAGTCATTTGGTAATGAAGTGTTAGTGATTTCATTGTGCTAAGCCTGAGTTTCATGAGTTTGGTGGCTCTCCTTCTGAAAGTATATCTGGTATCCACTTTTAAAGATGCTGGGTGGACCCGACAACCCATAGATTTGAAACAAATTTGGCTTCATTTGGCATTTAAACTCCAATTCTTCAAGTCGGCAGTTGACTGCTTTATCACAGTGCCACTGGACTCTTCAGTAATATATAGCATATCTGAAATATAAAACTGGATGCATGGTAAATGTTTGATTTGATGAGGTGTCTCATGTAATGCTGCTGTTGATAATGATAGTATAATACCTTCTGAGCTCTGTCCGTTCTCTTTGGAAATAAAGCACGGGGAGGAACCAATTCTGCAACTCTGGAAGGTTGAATAAGCAAAATTAGAATGATCTCAGTGTTTAGTGTGGATGTTCTAGGATGATATAAAGGGTGTGATGTCATAGAATGATCTGTGTTTAGTTTGGATGTTCTAGGATGATATAAAGGGTGTGATGTCATAGAATGATCTGTGTTTAGTGTGGATGTTCTAGGATTATTTAAAGGGTGTGATGTCATAGAATGATCTCAGTGTTTAGTGTGGATGTTCTAGGATGATGTAAATGGTGTGATGTCATAGAATGATCGGTGTTTAGTTTGGATGTTCTAGGATGATGTAAATGGTGTGATGTCATAGAATGATCTGTGTTTAGTGTGGATGTTCTAGGATGATATAAATGGTGTGATGTCATAGAATGATCTGTGTTTAGTGTGGATGTTCTAGGATGATATAAATGGTGTGATGTCATAGAATGATCTGTGTTTAGTGTGGATGTTCTAGGATTATTTAAATGGTGTGATGTCATAGAATGATCGGTGTTTAGTTTGGATGTTCTAGGATGATGTAAATGGTGTGATGTCATAGAATGATCGGTGTTTAGTTTGGATGTTCTAGGATGATATAAAGGGTGTGATGTCATAGAATGATCTGTGTTTAGTGTGGATGTTCTAGGATTATTTAAAGGGTGTGATGTCATAGAATGATCTCAGTGTTTAGTGTGGATGTTCTAGGATGATATAAAGGGTGTGATGTCATAGAATGATCTGTGTTTAGTGTGGATGTTCTAGGATTATTTAAAGGGTGTGATGTCATAGAATGATCTGTGTTTAGTGTGGATGTTCTAGGATTATATATAAAGGGTGTGATGTCATAGAATGATCTGTGCTTAGTTTGGATGTTCTAGGATGATATAAAGGGTGTGATGTCATAGAATTTTCTCAGTGTTTAGTGTGAATGTTCTAGGATGATATAAAGGGTGTGATGTCATGTACAGAAAAAGAGTACAAAGACTTTAACATTTAATCAATCACGGTAATCAGCAAAAGCTCATCAGTTATGTCTGCACAAAAGGTGAAGTAATATATCAGTGTAGAGTTTCATTAGTAATATATCAGTGTAGAGTTTCATTAGTAATATATCAGTGTAGAGTTTCATTAGTAGTATATCAGTGTAGAGTTTCATTAGTAATATATCAGTGTAGAGTTTCATTAGTAACATATCAGTGTTGAAATATCAAGTTGTGCATCACACTAACAATAAGTAAGTAAGTAAAGTAAAGAGCCCTGTCATGCCAAGTGGTGTATAAGGAATATAGTGTTAGTGACCATAAATTTTACAGTCCTTCAGCACATGAATTTCGGGGTAATGTGGTTGGTATTATGCCCGTGCTGCTTATTTTCACTTTCCCAGGAAAAATCCGGTACCCATTTAAGGCTGGGTGAACCCGGAAGCCGTTGGTTGGAATCGAACCCTACCCCTTGTCCTTTAAGCTAACAATGAAATATATTATTATGTTACTGTGGAGGGTTAAGACCTGCTGACATGCACAGAGGGTTGATGCTTTCTGCTTAATGAGAAGACCACTGTACCCTATCCCCAACAGGCCTGTGGTATATCACATTGGTACAACTGGCCCAGGATGTGACGATCCTCTGTCAGTTAAAATGGTTTACATATACCCTTGAAAGAACGGATCACGTGCCTGTAGCCAGTAGGTGGCGGGGAATGGGCCAATGTGAATCCTGCCTGACTCCATGGCCTGGAGGAATTAACATATGGATGGTCATCATATCAGCAGAGGCAGAACCACAGTGTGCCACAGAGGGAAGTTGCAAAGAGAAGAGAGGAAGTGGGTGCAAATTTCATCCTGGGGTGGGCGGATAGTCCACAGGCCCCCGAGACTGACAATGTCATGGAGGGTTAAGATCATATTGTGTAACAAAGATTAGTATTATATCAGGAGGGATTATCACATATCAATGTGAGAGACTGGTACCAGGAGGGATTATCACATATCAGTGTGAGAGACTGGTACTAGGAGGGATTATCACATATCAGTGTGAGAGACTGGTACCAGGAGGGTTTATCACATTTCAGTGTGAGAGACTGGTACAATGTGAAAACTAAAACTATAAGCAATCATCTCGTCCCAATATTACCACTCATTTATCATCTCCAGTCACTTTATACCATCAGCTAAAAGAAAATATTTGTTGAATGTAAAATTATTAAGTTTCCACCAAAGTACAGCTGACTTACCTCTTAACCAAATCTTCGTGCGTTCGCTTTGGTATGAGTGGTTTATCAAGGCGGATTTCAAGCATGATGTAGGACTTTGCATCTGTGTACTGGACGCTATCAATAGTGGCTTGTGACATTACATCAGGATCTAGTCCCACATCTGATTTGGCTTGAGTAATCTAAAATTTGCATTCAATAATGTTTATTTAATTAAAAATGTGTGTTTAGAACATAAATCTCTCAGTTGAATTAAAACAAACAAAAAAGTCTAAAATAACCAGTTAATCTTAAACCTATATTATATATTATAGTATATATATAGTAATTATCTTATGTTATAGTATATATATATATATAGTAATTATCTTATGTTATAGTATATATATAGTAATTATCTTATGTTATAGTAAAAGAAATACCATTTCAAAACACAAATTCTTAAAAATTTGATAGTTTGCCACATTCAAACATTTCCCCGCCTCTCCATGTACCTTCTTAATTACCACTTATGGTGACCCCTGAGTGTTGGATTTGTTTCCATTTGAAAATTTCCTTGTTCACTGAATGACATCAACCCTTTGTAAGTCAGAAAATGCAGCAAATAATGCTATGAGCCTAACATATGAGTGGACTTACGGCATCTGTACCAATAGACATTGTAAAACGTCTAACCCCTGCAGTCAAATTCAGATCATAAATCAACTTGAGACAGGAAATCAGAGTTCCCCATGTCTCTCCTAGTGTGAACACACAGCTGTGTGTAAAAAAATTCATAGAACACTAATTTTAGTGCTCCTAATGTTACAATTAAGTGGTAGTAATTTTTACTACTGTATAGTAAATACATTGGCCACAGATAGATATCATAATTAAGGATTGATAGGTACATTGGATTTGTACCTGAGAAAATGATAATGTATAACTTCTAGAGAGTTTTATCACTGGAAAGATTAATCCAAGTCAAGAGTAAATTGACAGAATTTGAAAAGTATGAGTTGTATGTTTAATAACATATCCACATAAATAGGTTAATTTGTAAAACTGCAGTAATGGAAAATATGTTAGGAGGGAAAAACTGTAAATGTAAAGATCTTTGTAACACAAAATGAAACTAAAATAACAAACAAGTGACACTGAAGATGTAAAAGATCAATGATTAAGTGTTTTCAAAATAATAACTACTTTGTGGATATAAACTTTTGATAATATGGAAAAAAAACACATTTGTGGTATGGAAATAATGGGGAAAATAAAAATATTTATAACTAGAGCAAATAATATGGCATGCAGTTTGAACTTAACACAGGCATGGAACGGAGTTCTCGGAAATTTTAAGACTAGAAAAAAAAATGAACATAACACAAGAATAGAAAAGGAATTCTAGGAAATCTTAAAACAATAAGAAAAAATGAACATAACACAAGAATAGAAAAGGAATTCTAGGAAATCTTAAAACAATAAGAAAAAATGAACATAACACAAGAATAGAAAAGGAATTCTAGGAAATCTTTATGAACTTGATGCTTTTGTTTATTTTTATTCCTCCTTTCACATGGTTAAAATGGATGAACTTGTCTGTTTATGATCACAGAGTGTTTGGTTATATTACAAATATTATCACTTACTTTTTTAGTTTCTCTCTTTTCTGGTTCCTTGCTTGTTCTTTTAAGAGAAGAAACACTAAATTTGTTCATCCAGGCTGAAATCTTTCCAACTTCTTCAGAAACTCCAAACCTTCTGTTGGTCTGTTCAGTTCAATGATTATTTTCCAAATAAAAATAATGGCAACACAATTTGTTGATCTACTCATCAAATTTCTAGTGGCAGATATTATTGTCAGATATACAGGGTGTCCCTAAAGTCTGGACACCTAGGCAAAAAATACATATTTTCAAGAAATGAAATTTATTAACAACATTTTATTCAATTAGAATATTAAATAACATCTTCAATATGATTTCCATTATTTGTGATGCAAAGGTTGATTCGCTTTGCAAAATTAACATGAACTCCATGTAATAAATCCACATTGGCACCAATTTTAGCCCATTCACTCTTTGTGTGTTCAATCAAGTGTGTTACATTTGTGATGTTCATTGAGTACATCTTCTCCCTTAGCTTACTACAGAAAATGAAGTCAAGGGGGCTAAGGTCAGGTGAACAAGGAGACCACTTCACATAACCCAAATGCCACAAAAAAACCCATTTCTTATAATCCAGGTAATCAAAATTGTCATTTGGCCAATCTCTATGCATTTTTGCTTATGTGTTCAGACTTTAGGGACACCCAGTTCAGTTTATAAATCTTTTATTGGATAATTAACACTTTGTATGAATGATACTTTCACAAGAAACTCTTCCTCTTCTTTGATCTGCCAAAAAAGGGCATTTTTGTTGTCTTTTGTTTGCAGCTGACACAAAAGCTGCAATATCTGAAGTTCTCAACAAGACACATTTGACTTTGTGACATCATATCGTACTGACCATATTTGTCTTCTCTTTGCAGTCCCTGTTTACCTCACAGTTGTTAGTGATACTTTAACTGATTTTATCATTTGTGTTCAGGAAGATAAAATTGCTTCTTCTTTTAAACATTAAAAGTGATTAGAAGAAGCTGTATCTTAACATTTATAAACTTTTGTGATTGAAAATTGAATATTGTGCCCTTGAAACAAATCAGATTTGACAATCTTTGATCTTTTTGTCATGGGCATTAACTACTAAAATATCATGCATGCATATATTTTTACTTTCATCATCATCAGTTGCATTTCCTTTGTAGATTTGCATTCACCACAGCCCGTCTGAAAGAATCTCTATCCCACTTCTTACGTTGTCATGTTATAAGTCTCCTTGATGTCTTGAAACCACCTTCTTCTTGGTTTTTGCTCTGATGCTTCACCCAGAAACCATGCCTTCCATTATTGTTCTTTCTAGCCGTCTGTGCCTTCTGATGTGGCTATAATATTTCAATCTCCTTTGCTGAACAGTGTTTAGAAACCAATTTTTTTTGGTGTTTAAATCGTTTAATATTTCTAACTGCAATTTTTTCTTCAGTTAAAAATTTTACTTTGTTTATTTATGGTGTCACAAATTGAAACCACTTCTATAAAATATCACTTTTAAAGAACGAATGGAATGTTTTAGACTCAGGATATTTTTATCTATAAAAGATGCAAAATTACCTAAATTATAACTAAAGTGTCATCTTGAGATAAAAACAAGCAGTTGTGTCCTGGTGAGGTCTATTATAACAAAGGTTTGCTTCATTTTCATGCCAGGGCATGCAGGTGTAAGAGGTAATGAGCATGCTGATAGACTTGCCAGTTTGGCAAATGTTGAGTGTGGAAGGGAAATGGACTGAACTGACATTCTGAATGCCCTCTGGGATGCTGATGAAAAAGCACTACCCAAAAAGTGACCCTGAACCCAAAACAACTTCACAAATGTCATGTCAAGGTGGGAGATGCCAGATATGAGCACTATACAGGAATCTAAAGGAGACTTTCCCATCACAATGTCTGTGTCGTTAGTCATTACACATTGAGGGATATACTGTGGAGGACATCTGAGCATGTAAGGACTTGACTGACATTCAATAGGGATGACTTGTTGACTAAACTAAACTGAACTGAACTGAATTGAACTAAACTAAACTAAGCTGTGTCTTGGTCACATTAAGTAGTCTGTTTGCAAGATAACTACAAGAAGGATTTTGCCAGTCAGGACACAAACAATGAGTCACAGACTGCTTTCAGCTCATTTCCAGATGTCTTCATCATCATCGAGTGCCATCTCCGCAACGAAGGTTGACTACCATGGAGCACCATTCTGCCCTGTCTCTTGCTTTGATGGTGCAGGTTGTCATAGGCTAGTTTGTCCATCTTTTGATGTTACTCGTCCATGTTAGTCTTGGTCTGCCTCTGCCTCTTTTACCTTGTATTTTCCACTCCAGGATTAGCCAGATGTCTTAGTCCAAATAAATATTCAGAAAAAAGTTGAACTTGAATTGAACATTTATGTGGGGGATCAATCAGAAGTGTTTGGGTGAAGAAATAAATGAGACTGACATGTTTACTTCAAGCTCAAACTCACAAGTTGATCACTATTCAACTATCAATTTATTTTTATTTATCTCTTGGGGATAAAGATAGCACATAGGGTGGATGTCATAGTTCTTCCTGCCAGATGAACAACTGCTATCCCTTGTAGTTCATGGTTGTTTCTTAATCCCATGATTGCACCTTTTCTAGCAATTGTTCTTTCCAGCAATCCTCTTGGTTTACCTTGTTTTCTTTTACCAGATGGTTCCCACATGAATGCCTGATGGGGAAGTTTTTCTTCATTCATTTTTCAGGACATGACCAATGCATTTCCAATGCCTTCTTCTTATAAAACTTTACAAATATTCTTGATTTTATTCATCTCTTATCTGTTCATTTGATGTGTTTCTTTCCAGCATATGTTTGAGATCCTCAAAAACATTTGTTTTCAAAGCCATTTAATTTCCTATATAAGATCTTGGTGGACTTTCCAACTTTCACATCCATATGTTAGCACTGGTATCACACAGAAGTTAAACAGTTTTATGTTTTGTTTGTCAACTATTAATTAATTATTTATTATTTTGACAAATTGCTGAATGTCTGCTGAACAGATATCTTGAGTTCTAATGAGTAAATTATTGTTTCAAGTTCCAAATGTAGACTTATTTAATCAAGATAATTTATAATCTCACCTTATCATTACATTGTGCCATATTTATATGTTAACAATACGATCTCAATTAACCAGCTGAGGTTTTTGCTTACTTTTTCAAGAAGGAGAGACTCTGAATAGCTTATTACTTTAAATGCTCCTTTGATGGATGTTACTGAAACAGAAATAATATGTACAAATCAAGTACAGTAAAGTCTCGATTATGCGGTACTCAATAATCCGGAATTCTCAATTTAACGGACTTTTTTTTTTTTTAATTATTATAGGGAGAAAGCTTGAATCATGTTTTGTTCAGTTAAATTAAATGCCTTTATCCGGAAATCGAAAACGCTACAACACGGTTTGTGCGCTGCGCTTACTTCTACAGGCTCTATCATTACACAATATTGCGTTTACAATAGTGTATTTACAGTAATATACTTCAAATAGGAGCGAACATATTTTATTCAATCCAGACATTGTGTCTCCAAATATTCCAAGTAAAAGCGACAGACAGTCTATATCTTCACTTTTTCCCCGACTAAATGTTTTTGTCGGGAAATCTTAGTCGTGCCAAAAACACTTATCTACATGATTTTACAAATTTGCTTAATTTTCTCATAGCCTGCTTTAGATCTAAAGTTGGTCATGAATTTGTCAAAAATATGGCGTTTGACAGTCTGACCGAACATTAGAAGCAGACGTATTGTTTGTGAAAATTGAAGAGCCCATAACTTTGATGATTATAAATCAAAGGTTGAGCAGCCGGCGTGCAGTGACATAGAGATGGTGAGAAGAAAGGGGGAGGGGTTAAAAAATTACCGACTGGAAATTCAAAAAGAGTAAGATACAGAGTTTGACGTTAGTTTGTCTCAGACATTTGTGCAAGCTGAAATTCGTTCCATCAGTATAAATTATACATGATATGCTATAAACGCATGTGTGCATACTTTTTAACGGAATACATTTTTGTGTTAAATAATGGCCTCTGCGAGTGCAAACCACACCTCAATTTCCCGCAAAGGTAAACGCAAGCGAACTGTATTGACACTGAACCAGAAGATTGAAATCGCTAGTAGACTTGAAAAAGGCGTTAATCGCAATGTTTTGATGACTGAATTTGGCATAGCCTCTTCAACATTATATGACATACGAAATAAAAAAGATGAGTTGTTTAAGTTTGCGTCGGAGTCTGAAAGCAGCAACAATATACACCAGAGACGAAGTATGAAACGGCCAAAATTTGAAAAAACTCGACGACGTCCTTTATGTGTGGTTTTTAGAAAGAAGAAGAAAAGGAATGCCAATATCAGGACCCATGTTGATAGAGAAAGCTAGTGAATGTCACACGAATTTAAATATTTCTGAGCATTGCAATTTTTCAATCATGTTTTTCATAAATTTTGAGTTTGGTTTTCTTACTCTCGATTATCCAGAAAAATTCAATTATCCAGAATGGGTTCTTCCCCGAGCATTCCGGATAATCGAGACTTTACTGTACCATATTTTAAAGAAACATTGCGCACACACACACAAACGCGCGCATGCGCACACGCACACGCATGCACACACGAGCGCGCACACACACACACACATACATATATATAATTTATATTTTGTAAGAAACATGCAACAAAATTACAACATGATTTCTATGTTTCATTCTCATTTTCAAGAAACTTGCACAAAAATTAAAACATAATTTCTATGTTTCATTTTCATACCTTTCCATACTTTAGAGCACTGAGGAAAAAGGAGTGTTCCTGACAGAGTCATTTGCTTAATCTGTAAGAATTTGTGTTTAGCTTGTTATATTTGACTAATCCAACTTTTGGAAAATTTCCCTTTCTTTCTTTAGTTGCATCATCTAGTTGCTAATGTGTTTTTGGAAACCATACTATAAATAAAAATAATTTAATTTGTTGCATTGGGATGTATTAAAGGACTTGTGCTATACCTATTCTTCTAGTATTTTCATCTCTGATTCTGCATCTTTTTTATTTCATTTTAATATCCATGTATTACTTTAACTTTACTGGACCACTAACCAACACATCAGCTCTACTTATGAAGGTACTTCCTTACCAAAACCGACACATCGGCTCGGACTGAGTACAGTTGAATATTTTATCGTAAAGTAATGATTCTGTATAAATATTCACTAATACTTGTATTCGATATTTAGAACAAGCTTCATAATTACTTCCTTCGATTACCACATGGTATTTTCTTTGTTATGGAGATAGAATGGTTGAATTTTTTATAAAAATGTATTTTTGTTTCTGACAAATAGTGACCACACCCACTACTACTTAGTAGTCTACTATTCGTTTGTGCCCTATTTCATTATTTGTGGACATAAATGCATCAATTAAAATGTATTTTGAGGAACTTTGGATTTGTTTGTGTAAATTTCTAGAAGAATGGATAGCAGCACACTTCTAGTCAGGAAACATAGAGGTATGTAAAATATGATATTTTGAATTGAAAATTATCTGCCTTTGATATTTTTATACTATTTATAATAAATAATATATTTTTCCCTTCAGATATCATCAATAGATTGATATTTTCATTTTCTTCAACCATTTTCATTTCCGGTAATGTATAACATGTACCATATATAATTATATTATTGCATCAAATTGTAAAATTAAAAAGAAATGTGATCACATTTTTCTAAATTGAAAATTGATCTGGTCCATACCTAAAGTCCGCCAAAGTCTGGAAGGAGTTAAACATTAATTTCATCTACTGCCAACTTGCTGGACCTATTGCACCAGTTACCACCACTGAGATTATTTGGATTACCATAATTATAAATACATTTTTCTTTAACAGATAAGAGGCTGTCTCTGTTGCAAAGGCTGCTGCAATCAAATTTCAATTTTCTTTAATTTCTTGCAAATTAATTTGTGATGAATTTAGAAAAGGAGCCACTGGTAAACATTAAATAGCAAAAAAGACTAAAAGTAAAAAATGGTAAGAAGTAGACCTAAAAAGAAGGAAGATCTTGAAACTGAATGCTGAGAAATCTGAGCAGTAGAAGCAATATGTTAAAAATACAAAACAAACGAGTAAATGATGAGTATGTTAATAATATAATACTGTGGAAAGACTGACTGATCATCTGATAGCCATGTATCATTTGATAAAAGAATGTAAGAATATCACACCTATATACTGTAGAAAATAACAAAAGTGATCTACCTCCTGGGTAAAGGAAAGGACTTAGATTCATAAGAGCCAAACCATGAAAAGCAACACTTGCCTCTTCTTCCTGAAATAAACAAATAATAAAAGCAAGATTGTGTGTGCGTGTTTATGGTCAGAAGATTTAAATTTAAAAGCAACAGAAGTGACTCATTCACAACAATCTCCCAAACATCCGGCTACATCAAATTTGTAACTTTCTTTAAGATGGGCATCTCCAATGTTAGCTGGGCCCTGCTTTTAGAATATATAATAAGATATAGATGTAAAAACCTCTTCTGTCAGAGAAATAGAATATTTATGGATAATTATTATACTTCTTTTCATTTATTTATAAATTTATTAAAAGAAAAAACATTAGCTTGTGGTACCATTTTAGAAAATCATAGAGGTCTTCAGCAGAGTTAAAAATATGTGGTAGCAGGGAAAAGTGCAAGATGTTAGATGAGATGGGTTAGTAGGAACAATACAGAGATTATTTAGTAGAAGGATAATAAAATTGCTAATATGATTACCACTATGCTCAAATCTTTAAATTCTAAAATATCATGCATATGTAGAACAAAATGTAATAGTATCTTTGAAAAAAAAATGTTGACCTGCCAATTGTTGTTATATTACATATGTGGGTGGAAGTAGAAATCAGGTCTGATAAAATAACTTCTAGATACAAATCCCCTTGGAAAACCATTAAGTTCTGGAAAACCTTATTTTATAATTTTATAGACTTAGCTAGGGTTAATGCTTTCATATATATTATATACCTTTGGTGTCTTGACAGACGGTTGGTGGCAAGCAATCATAAGTCAGCAATTTTAAATATATTATTGACATTTATGCTGGATGCTGTTTTGCTGAACAGCTTCTCTCATGGCTGAATCTGCCAATATTGGATAGACAGATTCAACCACAGAATGAACAAGATGTATTCATGTACCTGGCCTCATCTCCCTTCTCTGCACCTTTGGTCTTCTGAATTTGATATAAATGCTGCTTCAAATTTTGCTGTGCCTTTTGTTATTTTTGTTTTTCATGTGTTACGATCTGCCGCCAGATCCTCCCAGTTTCTTTCACTGACAGAGAATTCACTCAAGGAAGCCCTGCAAACATCCTTATATCTCAGCACTGGTCTGCCCTTTGGTTTCTTTCCATCCTTAAGTTCACCATAAAATATTTGTTTGGGAATAATATTGCTTGCCATTCTTCTTACATGACACAGCCACCTTTGTCTACACCTTCTAAGTGTTGCAATGATGGATGAGAGTTTGGCTCATTGTAAGACATTAGAGTTGGTTACTTTGTCTTGCCATTTGATGGTCATAATCTTTTGAAGGCAATGCACATCAAAGCTGTTTAACTTTTTCTCCTGCCCTGCATTGGTAGTCCAAGTTTCTGATCCATACAGAAGTCTACTAAGCAAATAACTTTTGTATATTTGAATCTTAATCTTGAGTGTTAGATAGGCGTTGGCCCATGCTCTATCTTTAGTTCTGAATGTAAGATCCTCGTCCTTCCTCTTCTTCAAAGAGGAGCTGAGAGAGAGATAGTGCATTTTAGGCAAAGCACTATCTCGATATTATTCACTTTGAGACAAAATCTATATTTGTATCACAAGGTATTTATGAAAATTTGAAGTAAATAAATTATCTTCTATGTTAGAGAGCTGGCTCAAAAACTTTCCCTTCAAGTGGCTTTACAATGTACATGATGTAGCTCAAAATAGAAAGTGCTGGATTGACTGGAGTATGTCCACATTTGGGAAAGACCTTCATATTCATTTTATGCTATGAAGTCCGAGAAACAAAAACGAAAGCTAAATACTTTTGCTATCTATAATAGTTAGCACGTACATTGTGACTCACGTTAAAATATTTTTAAATTCTTTATATTTTGTTTATAGTTTAATTTCTTGATGTCTGTGTTTATGTTGGAAAAATCTGTTTATTGTTTTCTATATGTTCTGTTTAAACAATTGTAGGGGTAGAAAGTTGTAGGGAGATAGACCACCCACACCAGTAGACCTGGTATTTGATCATGATGATTATATGTTGTGTTGACATTTATTTTAAAATATGTGTACTATTTTATTGTACTTTGCAATCACCAATTTAAATCTACTTTTGACTTATTTTTGTTTGCCTACTTCTTCTTTGAGTTCACCCATTGAGTGGGCATGGACCCGCAATGTTGCCAGTTTACAGCAAAGTCACAATATTTGTTCCATTAGGCTCGATACAGATCTATTTTTGAAATGGGTAAATTCACTTAACAATTTTTGCTCAAAGCAGCAGCCATTTTTTGTTTACTCTTTTTGAATTTTAGCTGCAAAGGATTTTTTAACATATGCAGGTGCACACTGAAACTCCTGCTTTTATTTACAATTAGCTGAGAGGGGTAGACATTGAATCTCACTACCCAGAGATGAGGGGTGGATGAGGCCATGGGAAGTCATGGATTTGAAGTGAAATGTTCTCATACCCTAAAGCGGAATTCAAACACGGGACCTTGCTGTCCAGAGGCTAATGTCTTACCTCTAGACCAGTCCCTTGTGTACTTTTAATACTCATGATTGAGATCAGTGACTTGAAAATAAAAACTAACTGTGTGGGTTGTTTTCGAAATTCATCAAAATGCTTTTAAATTATTAAATTATCTCATGACCACAATTTAAATTTGAGATGCATATCAAAATTGTATTTAATAACATACTATTCAAACCACAAACAGAATGTCCATGAATTTGATTAATATTGCACAACTGTTCTATACTGATGATAAAATAGGAAAATGCAACTCTGATGACATAAAATTACTATAACACAATAACAAATTAACAAGAACTGTAAGTTAGTAAAATTTAAGAAATAATGTGCTTTAGTTTATATTTATAAATGAACAAATAACAGTTACAGCTAAAGTTTAGTAGTTAAAACATGATCACACTCAAATAGTGGTTAAATAAATACAAACGAAGTAGTTCATTAAATTACTAAATATATAGGTGTTCAACAAGTTGTGCAAAGAAGATAATGAAAGAAAAAATTGTAAAAATGGGAAAATCACATGAAGGATGAATAAAAAAATTGGCATAAAAGTCTGAAGATAGATAATAAACCATAAATGAAAAAAAGTTAGCAAAAGGACACAGCAAGCTACCAGGATACAGGATGATCTCTTAACTGTTGTGAAGAAGCACAAAATTAAATTTGTTTGGCTGTAAACTCAACCATCAAGGCTGTAATCTCAACCATCAAGACTGTAATCTCAACCATCAAGGCTGTTATCTCAACCATCAAGACTGTAATCTCAACCATCAAGACTGTAATCTCAACCATCAAGACTGTAATCTCAACCATCAAGACTGTAATTTCAACCATCAAGTCTGTAATCTCAACCATCAAGACTGTAATCTCAACCATCAAGACCGTAATCTCAACCATCAAGGCTATAATCTCAGCCATCAAGGCTGTAATCTCAACCATCAAGACTGTAATCTCAACCATCAAGACTGTAATCTCAACCATCAAGACTGTAATCTCAACCATCAAGACTGTAATTTCAACCATCAAGACTGTAATCTCAACCATCAAGACTGTAATCTCAACCATCAAGGCTGTAATCTCAGCAATCAAGGCTGTAATCTCAACCATCAAGGCTGTAATCTCAACCATCAAGGCTGTAATCTCAACCATCAAGACTGTAATCTCAACCATCAAGACTGTAATCTCAACCATCAAGACTGTAATCTCAACCATCAAGGCTATAATCTCAGCAATCAAGGCTGTAATCTCAACCATCAAGGCTGTAATCTCAACCATCAAGGCTGTAATCTCAACCATCAAGACTGTAATCTCAACCATCAAGGCTGTAATCTCAGCCATCAAGGCTGTAATCTCAACCATCAAGGCTGTAATCTCAACCATCAAGGCTGTAATCTCAACCATCAAGGCTGTAATCTCAGCCATCAAGACTGCAATCTCAACCATCAAGGCTGTAATCTCAGCCATCAAGGCTGTAATCCAACCATCAAGGCTATAATCTCAGCCATCAAGACTGTAATCTCAGCCATCAAGACTGTAATCTCAACCATCAAGACTGTAATCTCAACCATCAAGACTGTAATCTCAACCATCAAGACTGTAATCTCAACCATCAAGGGGTAAAAGCACAAAAATGTATAGAAATGTGAAGCTGCAGTAAAGCTGATGATAAGAATGAAAATTTAAAAAAAAAGGAAAATGTGGTATGGTAACAGCCTTCACGTAGGTGAGAAACAAAACAAAAGTAGAACAACATTTCGGCCCAGTAGGCCTTCAGCTAGAACAATAAACAACATTGTCTCATCCAGCTCACTCCAGAGATTCAATTCCATTTTCTCAGTTATTATGACTTTGTCATATTTGCCAGGACGATAACGATTTTCTTCAACAGGCCCATCTGATGTTCAGTTTCTTTAGGCGTCACCCTCTATTCTGAATCAGTTCTCCAATCTGCCTTCTAAAGAGCTCTCTGCATTTCCCATCTGGTGGCACTTACTCCATCCACCTGCCACTCATCCGATAACACTATATTCACCCTCACCTACCACCTTCATAACTTGGCTGCAATGAGGATTCTTAACCAGTACTGCTCCATTCTCCTCTCAGATCCTACCATCCAACTACTTTTCGATGATCCACCTCACAGTTAGATGTGAACGTCAGGTCTGCAGTACTTGTGCTCATATCCTTTGCACCAATTCCATCCTGTTCCCCAATGGGCGATTTGATATCAAGGAAGGTTTTACATGTATATCACGGAATATAATTTATGCCATAATATGTCAGTGAAAGGCAAGAGCAGCAGGAATCGGCTCCCTCAATGAGATAGAGCTGCTTGCACAGAACAGAGACAATTGGTGAGATTTGATAAAAGATCTTTACAAGGATTAATAACTGCTAGAACAAAAATTTAGATAAGAGAAAGAGTTTCTAGGTCTATGCCCTATGGACCAGCTATGGCTCGAAAGGTCAATAGATAGATAGATAAAATATGTCAGTATTGCCGGATGATTTATAGGTGAGTCTGGACAACATCTGTGTGAGAGATTTTGTGAGCATCTTGTTGTCTTGATGTTGAGCAGAAGACAGGCAATCTGGTATCATCCCATTTCATTTCCCCAGGTTCTAGTGGTAAACCTGACATGCATGTCCCTGGCATTGTCTCATACCACTCCAGCAATCATAACTGGTTTGCCCTTGAAAATCATCTCATAGTTTGGTTGGGTTCACTGTCCCCACAAGGCATGAGCATGTTGCTTTCATACACAAAGGATGACTGCTATACATTGTTTATCATCATGCACGCCTACCTGCACATGTGGACACCTATGGGTGTGTGTGGATGTGCTTTGTAGTAATATGTACAGACATGCATTTATAAATGTACAGTTATGTACGTATGCAATTGAGCATATATATTCGGTGGGCACACCCATAGTTACAGATATATACGTATTTATGTGTTTGCGTGGGTATGTGTGTATATATATGAGTTTGTGTGTGTGTTTGGACTGTTTATATATATATTTAGTCCTGTTGTATATCATATATATGTGTTATTTTTTTTTCGCGTGGATACACTTATTGGAAATTATATAAACATTTCTCGTAATAGTAGAGTTTGCGATCTAGTACCCACCTCCACATATTTTTAGAACCCTTCCCTTTTACTTTATTTTATACCTGTATCCACTCTGTAAGGAGACCTTATAAATTCCAATCAGTTAGTGTCTGACCAAGCTTCAGACTATAGGAAAGTGACTTGTTTTCCTTTTTAGATAGTCTAGCATATTATCACCATGTAATTAGATTTCTATGTATATCCTTATATGTTTTTGAGTTGTTGTTTATTGTTCCAGCTGAAGGCCTACTGGGCCAAAACGTCGTTCTACTTTTGTTTTGTTTCTCACCCATGTAGAGCTGTTACCATACCACTTTTTATAAAAATGTTAATTCAGTCATTCATTCTCAACCATCAAGACAGGCAAAGACAATTCTGCAAGGAACAGGGGAACAAGAAAGAAGGAAATAGTTGGGAAGATAACATCAGAGAATGGACAGGCTTTGACTTTGCAGTGTTGCAAAGAATAACTGTAGATATGCATCAATGGAGAAGGTTGATAAAGTCTGTCAATCAAAGCCCAGGGTTATGGGAAGGAAAGAAGGAGGAAACTAAGATAATAAAGCAGTTATGGAAGATATTTTTCATGTTTGAACATAAAATGTGAATCACCGAAAGCCTGATTTAAAAAAAAACAAATAGAAAAGATGTCTTTATTAGAGGAAACTCAATGGATATTAAATAGTGGAATGATGAATTAATTTAGGGAAAATATTGAACTGGTTGAGATTGACAAATGTAATTAGCTCTTAACTTTTTCTAGACCACTACTGACACATTGGCTCTACTTATAAAAGTATTATGGGACCAAAACTGACACATCATAGGAAGAAACAATCATCATTTTTTGGCCATGTAATGAGAAGAGAACAACTTGAATATATTGTAGCAGCTGGGAAATTGAGGGACGAAGAGATAGAGGGAAGCAAAGAGAGAAAATAACAGACAGCTTAAGAGAATGGCTTGGCAGAAGGTCAACAACAGAAATGATAAATAGCTGCCGAGATAGAAAGTTGTGGAGAGACATGATCACCTACGCGACTAGGCCCGGTACATGATGATGATGATGACTGACACATCAGCTCTACTTATGAAGGTATTATGGGACCAAAACTGACACATCAGCTTGGACAGAGAATGGTTGAATATTTTTAAAGTAGAGTAATGATTCTGTATAAATATTCACCAATACTTGTATTCAGTATCTAGAACAAGCTTCATAATTACTTCCTTCAATTACCACATGGTATTTTCTTTGTTTAGTAGATAGATTTATTGAATTTTTAAATGTAAATATGTGTTTATTTCTGACAAATAGTGACCACACCCACTACTACTTAGTAATCTACTATTTATTTGTGCTTAATTTCATTATTAATGGACTCAAATGCATCAAGTAAAGTGTATTTTCAAGAACGTTGGATTTGTTTGTGTAAAATTTTTAGAAAAATGGATAGCAGTACACTTCTAATCAGGGAAAATAGAGGTACGTGAAATATGATATTTTGAATTGAACATTATCTGCCTTTCAATATCTTTATAATATTTATAATAAATAATAATTTTTTCCCTTCAGATATCATCAATAGATTGATATTTTCATTTTCTTCAACCATTTTCCTTTCTGGTGATGTATAACATGTACCATATATAATTATATTATTGCATGAAATTGTAAAATTAAATAGTCATGTGATGGAATTTTCCTAAATTGAAAATTGATCTGGTCCATTCCTAAAGAAAACCTAAAGTCTGCTTAAGTCCGGAAACAGTTCATATTAAAATATGGAGAATAGTTGATTTGTTTATGCTGATCTGAAGACTTTCCTGAACTGTGATACAGGAGGTGCACTGAAGAGAACATAACAGCCACTTATAGAGTAAACTGTGGCAATAAAATATTGAGAAAAGTTAAAGAGGATTAGAGAAAGAAGAAAAATAAGAGACACAGTTCAAGTGAAATAGAAAGGTTTGTAAAAAATATGAAGTCAAGAGAACTGGTAGTCACTATCTCTAGAAAATAATCAGTTTTCCTTTTATAATAAAAATGAACAAGAAAATATTAATAAATAAAAAAATCATTTATGACATTCATGACTGTGTGCAAAGTAAGGTATTATTGTACATTTTACCCCCAAAAATATTTAGAAATAGATTACATACAAATATAAAAGTCCAATACGCTATTTTTATTAGGTAATTGTGCTATTTATTCGTAACATGATAAAACTATGTGTTGAAATAATTGTTTTACCATCTCATTACAACATAATTAAAATAAATTTAAAGCATTTACTTCTGCTTGCTGTAGCAGCTGCACTTCTGCCGAACTAGTTCAACATAATTATATCATTAAAAGATTATTGATAGCTGACTTGTGGGGTGACCTACCAATCTCATGACAGACCTATACATGCTGGGGACCTCGCTAGCCTAGTTGGAAAAACTACCCAACTGGGCTACCATTGTTTGAAAAACCCGTGTTCTATTCCTGCTGAAAGCAATTTGATTTGTGCTTGTAGTTGGAAAAAAAAATACCCTCGTGGTCGACCCAGCCGCTGGCAGAAATGGGTACCAGGGTAGTAGTACTCTGGGAAGGTGAGGAATGCCAGCTCACATCGTGAGTTCGATGCTTGAAGTGACACTATTCAGAAGCCAAGCACATATGGGTAAAAAACTCACGTACTAAGATGCAGATTCAAGTCTTGCACTTTACCTTTACTAACATATAGTAAAAACATTGGCCACAGATAGGTATCATAATTAAGGGTTGATAGGTACATTGGATTTGTATATGATAAAATGATAATATATAAGATCTATAAAGCTTTATGGTTGGAAAGATTAATCCAAGTCAAGAGTAAATTGACAGAATTTGTACTCAGTTCTTTCCAACAAAAAATGCAAAGTTTGCACACTGAGACATCTTGTAACTCACTTATTACACAAATGTCTAATCCATCATTTCATTAACCTCCTCCTACTTATACCTAGCCTGGACTTCTGATTTACAACATGAATACAACATGCTTAAGAACACTGACTGACAATTACATAAAATGCGTGCAGTAATTACCCTTTTAGACCATCTCTATAAAGAAAGATAAAAAAAGACATGAAAACATCTCACTCTTTGTAATCATTTTGATTCCTGGAAACACTTAATGTTCCATTTCTGAAAACTTATCAACATAAGATCCACATTTAATGTTGAGTTATCTTTCTTATCTCTATAACTTTAAACATTAAAAAAAAACATATTTTCCTTAGATGAGGCATCATTGATGGAATCCTGTATAGATTGACAGCTGTAAGCCTTGATATCATTGTTGGGATCCTATATAGACTGATAGCTATGATCACAATTTGGTCCTATAAAACAACGACTAAAATACTAGTCACAATGGCTGTCACCAAATTTATGTAATGAGATATTGTAAAGAAGCAAATGAACATTCAATGAAATATATGATTAAAAAAATTAAGTTTATAAAGGGTGCTTAACTCTTTTCGTACATTTCACCGCACTGTGCGCCATGCCAATTTTGGCAGCTTATGTGTTGCCGCATAGTGCGCAACACTGTTTGATTAGTGTGAATGCCATCAAACCATATTCTTTTTACATGTCTTGTATCATGTTGATATTGATGAAATCTAATACCTTGTTCAATTATCTAAAAATTCATATATAGTATGTTATATGTTAGATAAATATAAATATGTAGTTTGATTCTTAAAATGATGAAAAATTTTGTCTCTAAAATCTTTTCTGGTGGGTTGATAAAGAGCTTCCGTACAGAAAGAGTTAACATAAAACAATTATTGAAAGGCATTTGGGCTGAAAGTGTTCAGCGAATTATAGTTAACTGTGTCAGGATTAGTGGCATTAGCTGATCAAAATCATTTTCTACCTCCCAATAAGGGTTATGGAAACATTTAACTGGGTTAGCTAAGTGAGTAGGGATTGAAGAGGGAAGGCAACCTGGTACCCAAAAGTGCCCTGCTGAAGTCGGATGCATTGGGTCAAAATGTAGAAAAGATCACAAGATGCTGCCAATGACAACAAACTCATCTACACCCATTTAGTCCTTATAGTGGACAATGAAAAGGAGCAGTCTTTCAGAGAATGCAGCAAACAAATAAAATAATTCCCAGAAAAATATCAAACACTACACTTATTTGATCCAAATGTTGAATTACTCTCAGTAAAAAGTTAACATTTATTTGGAACAGTATTACCTTCTTGCCTTTTCCTGTTGACAGAGCATTGAGACGCATGACCTCCACAGGCCAGTAATGATGTTTCACAATGCATTCTTGGAAGCTGAAATAAAAAATAATTAGTCATGTCCATAACAATCACCATCATCATAAAAAAAAAAACAACCTCTAACTTTACCTACAGTATTGGTCTGGCTAGACCAATCATTAAAAGATGAAACAAAAACTCAGCCAGTCTACATCAATAAACCATTCTATCTTTGAATGTTATACATTGAGAGATAAGATAGACAACAAAGGATATCCTGTAGGAAGAAGAAGTACAATGTTTTTCATAAGTAAAGTAAAGAGGCCCGCCCCGCCACACCAAGTGATGTATAGGGAATATGGTGTTAGTGACCATAATTTTTATAGACCTTCTGCACATGATTTTTGGGGTATTGTGGTCGGTATTACACCCGTGTCACTTTACTTTCCCAGAAAAAAATCCAGTATCCATTTAAGGCTGGATGAATCTGGAAGCCGTCAATCAGGATCAAATCCGACCTCTTGTCCTTTGTAGTCCAGTTCACTAACCACTAAGCTATCGCGGCTCCCTAATGTTTTTCATGCTGGATGACAATTGTTGCACACAAACAAGACTGCACTCACTACTAGCCTACTGCTACAAAAAAAAATTTATGAAAAAACAGAATGATTGACAAAAACAATCAACAAGATGTATTGAACATCAAACTTAAAAGGAATGAGGTTACGATGGTAATCAATGGAAAAATAAACAACTGGAAGAAGCAAAAAAACATTCACAGGCAGGAAGCATAGTAACACCAGTGATGGAAAACCAAAAAAAATAACAGTAAAGGGATAAACAAAACAAAAATAATTTTGATATTTTAAAATTTTAAAGATTTTTCAAGCACAATACAAAAATCTAAAGATAAGTACAAGCAATTTGTGCAATTTTAATAAATGGAGAACAGGGAAGATAAGTATCATCAGCACTCACTCATCATTGCATACAATTAGGACTCTCATCATTGCATACAATTAGAACTGTCATCAGCTGCTGGAAGCGGTTGTATTGCAAACAAAGAGGGAAGAATGCTAACAGACAACAAAGATATAATAAATAGATGGCAGGAATATATAACAGAATTATTTCATGACGAGAGGGTCAAAAAGCCTTTTATAAAATGTACATACAACTATAAAATCCTGAAATCTGAAGTAGAAAAAGCTATAAAAACAATGAAAAAGGGAAAGGCAGAAGGACCTGACAATATACAGATAGAGATGATACAGGCACTAGAAGACTTTGGCATTGAGGTGATCACTGACATATGCAATGACATATACCACACAGGATACATACCAAACGAACTAAAAACATCAACTTTCATTGCATTGCCCAAAAAGAATGGTGCAGTTGAATGCAGTGATTTTAGAACAATAAGCCTAATGAGCCAGGTAACAAAAATATTACTAAAAGTTATACAGGGTAGGATTCAGAATAAAATCAATACTCAATTAGATGAGCAACAATTTGGATTCAGGAAAAACAGTGGCACAGAAGAAACCATATTTAACATGAAAACATTGATTGAAAAATACATAGAAGTAAACAAACCAATATATGCCTGCTTCATCGACTACACCAAAGCTTTCGATAGAATACACCATAATCAACTTATAGAATGCCTAAAAGATATAAATCTGGATGACACAGACATACGATTAATATGTAATTTGTACTGGGAGCAAACAGCAATAATAAAATATAACAAGGAGAACTCTACACCCATGGATGTAAAAAGAGGAGTAAGACAAGGATGCATCTTATCACCAAGCTTGTTCAATCTATACATTGAGCAAATCTTTAAAAACATCTCAGAGATGCCGGGCCTAAACATTAATGGAAAGATAATCAATAACCTAAGATATGCTGATGATACTATACTACACGCAGAAAATCCTAAGGATCTACAACAATTACTTAAGGAAATAAACATGACAAGCAAAAAATATAGATTAGATATGAATATCAAAAAGACTAAAACTATGATCATAAACAAAAGATAATACTCAAAACCTAAAAAAGTGGATATCAAAGTTGAAGGAATAGGGACCAGGCAAATAATTGCAATGCTGCGGTAAAGCTGGTAGCAAGGAGCCAGTGATGGGGAGTGTTAGACACTCCAAGGTATGGTGACAGCTTTGCAAAGAGGGAACACAACACAATACTGACGTTTCGGCCTGTAGCCTTCTTCAGAAAACAGGGACAACAACAGCAAACGATGAAGCACAATTATCTATATCTACATGTTAGATGATCAGGTGAATAGAGAGGTGGACAGAAAAGAAGAGAAGAAAGTAGGATGTTGAAATAAGAAAGGAGGCTACATGAGGGGAGGTAGGATGGGAGTCAAGATGTGTAGGAAAGAGAGATAGGAAAAGTGAGAAGAAATAGAATGTCAATAGTACAAAGTGGATAATGTATCGTATAAAAAATAAAATAAAAATCAAACACTTAGCTGGGATAACTTGACTGTCCGCCGTGAAGCACTTGAGTGAATGGACTATGGACACGAGGCCTACAAAAGGATACGGGGAAAAGATAGAGAGAGGAGGAGGGGGGTTAATTAGGGGGATGGGGGGAGAAGAAAAGGCAGGTAGCCAGACTTGTGTGAAAACACTAGAAAGAAACCTCAACAGAGGCTCAGGTAAGGCATGTCAGCGACCAGACAAAGGGCGGAAGGAGGAGAAGATTATAGGTACCATAAAATTAATGGGGCCTAACAGAGAGGAAAAATCCAAACAAAGGAATCGGAGAAGCAACAGACAAGGGGAAGAATGGGGGAATGAGCAACAGAGGTGGTCATAGGTGGGCTAAGAATAGCAGGATGGAGAGGTAGGAGGAGGGAGGAAATAATAACCGGAGGAAGAGAAATAAGAAGGGTAAGAATAAGGTATGGGTAAAGTAGACAAGAGGAGAGGCGGTGGGTCAGGAGTGAATAGATAGAGGGGGAGTCTGAAAGAAGTGTAGTAAAGAGGGAATGAAAGCAGGAAGTAGTGCCTAAAGAGGTAGAGAAGTAGGGAAATGGAGAGACTAGAGGGGGATACAAAATGAGGTGGAGAGAGGTAGAGAAGTAGGGAAACTGAGAGACTAGAGGGGGATACAGAGTGAGGTGGAGAAAGAGTGTGGGAGAGAAACAGACAAGTGGAGTCCTGGAAGAGGGCTGAGAGTAGACAAGCTGGAATAGTGAGGGTAAAGAGGTTGTGACACCAGAGAAAAGAGAATAGAGAATACTAGGAGTGTATAAAAAGAGGGGAGTAGGAAGTACATACCAGGGGAGGAGAAGTAATACGTGGGAGGAGAAGTAATACGTAGGAGGAGAGGCGGTGGGTCAGGAGTGAATATGTAGAGAGGGAGTCAGAAAGAAGAGGGGTAATAGAGGGAGAGTACGCAGGAGGTAGTAGTAGGGAACCAGAGAGATTAGGTGGATAAAAACAGAGGTGGAGTAAGTGTAGCTGAAAAACAGATAAGTGGAGGCCTAAGAGAAAAAGGGGGGAGGGGGGGGGTGAAAGAAAGCAAGATGGGGGATGACTACAAGAAGATAGAGGGGAGAAGGGATAGGAAGGGAGCAGACTAACATAGAGGTGAGATTGGAAGAAGAGTACAAGGGAGGGAGAAGAGGTCAGAGGAAGAGGGGTCCTCAGAGGGATAGGGATACATTCATACCAGGGAGGGTGAGGCAACCCCAACGGGCAATCAGGCGGTTCTCAAGAGTGAGATGACTGTGGTAATCAGAAGAGCAAGATATAAGGCCAGTGACCCGGACATCAGCCTTCCCCCGATGGCCCTTCGAGTTAAAGTGGGCTGCTACAGGAGTGCCAGCTTCTATTGAAGGAATAGACCTTGAGTTCAGAGTTCAGAGCTACAACTACCTTGGACATACTATAACCAACAATGGAAGATGTAAAACTAAAATAAACAAAAGAATAGGAATGGCAGAAAGTAATTTTAATGCCATGAAAAATATACTAGCATCAAAACAAATAACACCAGAGCTAAAACTAAGAATAGCAAAATGTTATATCTTCTCAACATTCCTATATGGTGCAGAAACATAGGACATTAGAGAAGAAAACAAAATAGAAAATTGAAGCCTTTGAAATGTGGATATATAGAAGAATAGGTAGAATTTGATGCAATGAAAAGAAAACAAACGATGAAGTTTTAAAATAACTAAAAAATGAAAAGAGAACTACTAAACACAATTCAAGCAAGACAAATGAGATTTTTGGGGCATGTTAAAAGACACAGCAGCCTACTAAAAGTATCTTTGGAAGGGAAAATACAGCGTAAAAGAGGCAGACCAAAACTAACTTTGGATGAATATCATCAAAAGATGGACAAGTCAGCCTATGACAGTCTGCACTATCAAAGCAAAAGACAGAGCAGAATGACACTTCATGGTAGCCAACATTTGATGTGGAGACAGCATTTAATGATGATGAGACAGTAGATATGTATAGCCACTAGATGAAATGAAGTACAATGATAAAGTGTGATCATCTCATGTTCAGATAATTTAGGTTCAGTTCCCAGAACTAATGTTTTATAAATGACACAGCTTCAGGGTTCATCCCTGCAAATAAATATCACAGAATATGACTGGGGAAAGAAACTCAGACTTGCATGATACTGACCATATGACTTATAAATGTACTGCTGGCCATGAGATAATATGGCCCCTTAAACAACATTCCTCAGACATAACTCAGACTTGCATGATACTGACCATATGACTTAAAAATGTACTGCTGGCCATGAGATAATATGGCCCCTTAAACAACATTCCTCAGACATAACTCAGACTTGCATGATACTGACCATATGACTTAAAAATGTACTGCTGGCCATGAGATAATATGGACCCTTAAACAACATTCCTCAGACATAACTCAGAATGAAGAAAACTTGTTCTCTATTTATAATGGAAAGACAACTTACCATTTTATAGCTGATGGCTGAAGGTAACATCTCCTTTCCATGTTCCATGTGACTCGATTTTTCTCCTGTTCAGAATTCTTTCTGTGTTCAATATCTTCTTTTCCTTTGAAATCCCCATCTTCATTTTCTATGGAGTCTGTAAACATGAATCTGTGATTACAAAAAAATATGTTTAGCAGTTTGATAAGAGCACTTTAAGAAAACAAAATAATTTATCTCTTTCAATCAGGAGGCCCTTCTTCAAGACCAGAATTTAAAAATTAACATTTCAGTTTTTGTTTGTTTAAAAGCAACTAGGCAAGAGTGCATGCAACATCACCAAGAATGTGTGAGAAGCATTAAATATTGAATATTGATCTAGCAGCCCAAAGACTCTTTCTCTTTTGCTTAGTGCCACTCAGCCATATCTGCAACTGTTTGTGAGTTGAGAAAATAGACAAGTGACAGTCTGTGTGAGTCTAAAACTAAAAAAGCAGAAAAGAATTTTTATGCATGCTAATATTACACATTATGGTCCCCACACCGTGATGGCAGGCAGAGGATCTCATGTATAGAGACAATGGCTGCGATCTCCAACTAGTACAGTCACTGCCAAGAAGGAAAGGAATGGCAAACTACCTTCTTATATTGCCTAGACTAATCATGACAAATCACAACTTTATATCTACAGCTAACGACGTTAATGGGGACTCCACAGCCACCTCATCCGGTAGGGAGTGTCATGTGCTACAAGTGGCACCTGATCATCATCATGTTACTGTATGCAAGATAAAAAAATAAAGAGACACTAGCAATAGGAACTTGGAACATTAGAGCAGCATTCCAGGTTGGTAAAATAGAAAACATCAGTCAAGAAATGAAGAGAATGAAATTAAATATCTTGGGACTATGTGAAATGAGATGGAAAGGAGCAGGATTATTACAACGCGACAGCAGAAATGAAATTTACTCTGGGGGAACCACACACGAAAGAGGAGTAGGCATCATGTTAGATAGAGAAAGAAGCAAAACAGCGAAAGGATTTTGGATAGAATTCTGCTAATAAAATTGAGAGGTAGACCAATGGATATCATCATAATTCAAGCTTATGCACCAACAAGTAATAGCGAAGAAGAAGACATTGCCACTTTTTATAACGAGCTAAAGATGACCATGGAACAGTGTAAATCCCAAGAAATAACTATTATATCAGGGGATTTCAATGCAAAGGTAGGAACAGCTAAAGTGCAAAATGTGACTGGGGGGCATCTTGGTAACACCTTGTTTAAACAACACCCTAAGCAACTATGGACATGGCAAAGCCCAGACAAAAAAGTACACAATCAAATTGATTTTATACTGGTACAGAGAAGATTCAGGAATGGGCTAACATCTGTTAAAACAAGGCCAGGAGCAGATTGCAATAGTGACCATGTAACAGTAGTTGGAAAGATAATAATAAAACTGCAGATGGCACAGAAATCCCCAAGAAATATAAAATTAGAACTAGATATACTTAGAGTAGATCAAGGAGCAGTGGGAAACTGTAACAATCAAAGAGATAAATGCATTAAGAGAGCTGGGAGCACATGTCATAACAAAACTACTCAATAACATTTATAACACTGGACACATACCCGAAGATCTACTAAAATCTATCTTTGTAGCCATACCGAAGAAGTCAGGTGCCACTTATTGTGAAGACCATTGCACTATTAGTCTCATGAGCCATATGATGAAAATATTACTAAGAATCATCATGAGACGTGTAAGAAACAAAATAAAACCAGAAATAAGTGAGGAACAATGTGCATTTGTGGAAGGAAAGGTCACCAATAATGCAATATACAACTTAAGAACATTGATAGAAAGATCTATAGAGCTAAAGAAAGATCTATATATGTGCTTTATAGACTACACAAAAGCATTTGACAAAGTAAAGCATGTGGAAATAATCAATATGCTGGAGAAATTAAACATTGATGGAAAGGATCTGCGAATCATAAAAAACACGTACTGGCAACAAACAGCAGCAATACGAATTAACAACCAAACAGGGCAATTCCAATATATAAAACAAGGAGTCAGACAAAGCTGTGTTCTGTCACCGGATTTGTTTTCAACAATTTGTTAATAGCGAACATATTATGAGATCAATAGTAGACAAAAAAGGAATTGAAGTCAACGGTCACAACATAAATAATTTGCGATATGCGGATGACACAGTCTTAATAGCAGAGACAGAGAATGAACTACAAGAAATGATAGACATAATAGTAAAAGAAAGCATCAAGAAAGGTCTCAGTCTGAATAGTAAGAAAACAGAATTAATGGTCATATCGAAGAAACAATCATCACCAGCATGCAGCATAAAAATAAACAGGACAAATTTGAAACAAGTGCAACACGTCAAATACTTTGGCACAATAATAACATCAGATGGAAGATGCACCACAAAAATAAAAAGCAGAATAGCTCAGGCCAAAATAGCATTTCAGAAAATGAAAAATATCTGCTGAAAAAGCAGCTCCTAAAAAACATCAGAAAGAAACAATCAACATTTTTCGGGCACATCATGAGAAGAGGAAAGTTGGAATACTTGGTTACAACTGGCAAAATAAAAGGAAAGAGAGATCATCGACAAAGAGAGAAAATACTGGATAGCTTGGTGTCATGGCATGGAAAGCAGTCAACAACAGAACTGATATGATGCACTGTAGATAGAAGATTGTGGAAGGACATGATCGCCTATGCCAAACAGTATGGTACATGATGATGATGATGAATATTACACAGCATTAGTTTATTTTAAAAACTCAAAATAATCAATTTGCATGTTTTAAATTAACAATTATTGATATTTTAGCTCAAGATTTAATTTGGATCTAAAGTGTAAATCATAAAGCTGTCATCATCAGTATTTTTGTTTCTGTTGTAAACCAACATGGAAGATGCATCACAGAAATAACAAGCAGAATAGCTCAGGCCAAATTAGCATTTCAGAAAATGAAAAACGTCTTATGCAACAAAAATATGTCAATAGAAGTGAGAAAGAGAGTTCATTAGTGCTATATAGAGCCAATTCTGACCTATAGAAGTGAATCATAGACAGTAAACAAATAAATGAAAAGACGATTAGAGGCCACAGAGAGATGGTATTTCTCAGAGTAATGTTGAAAGTTCCCTAGATAGCTAAAAAGACCAACAAGGAAATTCTCAGAGGCCAACACAATAAAGGGAGCTCCTCAGAAAAATCAGAAAGAAACAATCAACATTTTTTGGGCACATCATGAGAAGAGGAAAGTTGGAATACTTGGTTACAACTGGCAAAACACAGGGAAAGATAGATCACGGACGACAAAGACAGAAAATACTAGATAGCTTGGTGTCATGGCATGGAAAAACAGTCAACAACAGAATTGATACAACACATGGTGTTCCATGTGTGAACACATGGTGAAGATTGTAGAAGAATATGATCGCCTACTCCAACAGGTATGGCACATGATGATGTAAACCAAGGACAGTTTCATGACAGAAGTTGACCATCTTATTGAGAGACCGTACTAAATTATGCAAATGTTCTTGCACTGAATTATTGTATTTCTTTCAAAGTAATAACAGTTTACTTCACCAGATAATGTAGGTAGATCTATGTACATTTAATGTGAAAAGAGGTTAGCTTATGGGGATAACATATGATCACATATATGGATAAATAATGTGGATTAACTGTTTAAAGTAATGCAGTGGCCTCTAGTGTGAGTGGGAAGATAGATTTATATAAAAGGCATCTATTGAGAGAACACAGGGGTTGAACAGGAAGAAAATAGAGCCACTCAACGACAACTTTATAAAGAGTGATATTGACTGCTGATAATTTATTTATTGGAATTTGGGGCTTAGCCAAATATGGCACAAATAGGATGGGATAACTGAGAGGATGGATAAGATGTGAGTCAGTTAATTTAGTAAATTATCATTGTACATAACCTTCACTGTACATAACCTTTACTGTACATAACCTTCACTGTACATAACCTTCATTTTACACAACCTTCACTGTACATAACCTTCGCTGTACAGAACCTTCAATGTACATAACTTTAACTGTACATAACTTTCACTGTACATAACCTTCACTTAATCTTCACTGTACATGACTTTCACTGTACATAACCTTCATTGTACATAACCTTCACTGCAGATAACCTTCACTTAATCTTCTGTGTACATAACCTTCATTGTAAATACCCTTCACTGCAGATAACCTTCACTTAATATTCAGTGTACATAACCTTCACTGTACATAACCTTCACTGTACATATCTTTAACTGTACATAACCTTCACTGTACATAACCTTAACTCTACATAACCTTCCCTGTACATAACCTTCATTGTACATAACCTTCATTGTACATAACCTTTAATGTACATAACTTTGACTGCACATAATCTTCACTGTACATAACCTTCATTGTACATAATCTTCACTGTATATAACCTTCACTGTACATAACCATCATTGTACATAACCTTCTCTGTACATAACCTTCATTGTATATAATCTTCACTGTACATAACCTTTCCAGAATATAATATTCTCTGTACATAATCTTCACTGTACATAACCTTCACTACTGAGTATTGAGCACTCATAAGAGATCTCCATCCAACTTTGTCTGGAGCAAGGATGGATAACTCTAACCAAGACTTGCCAGCCTCTTTCATTTGATCGTGTATGGCTTTTTGCTATGCCCCCAATGGTCTGCCTCTTCTTTGTTTGACAGGTTGTGTCCATATTAATGCTAGGTGCAGATGCCTGGTTTGTTCCATTCATAGAGAATAGTCTAGCCATTTCCAACACCTTCCTTTCACTTCTTGATTGATGCTGTTAATGCCTGATCTTCTGGCAACTTCTTTGTTTGTGATATGTTGATCCAATTGATGTTTAGAATCTTCTTAACACAATGACATTCATTTCCTCTAAGTCAACTTTCTATCTTATGATTCATTCTCCACATTTCTGCTACATTTGGCTTTAAATTCTAAGCTTGGTGCTCAGATGGAGATAAGTTGAACACAAATGTTTCCATGTCTAATGAATGCCTGGGGTGACATGCCTATCCTAGCAGAGATCTCTTTCTCAATGTCACTATTTGATGAAATATAGCATCCTGGATATATTTAAAATGATCCACTTCTTCTAGTCCTAGTTCTCTGAATGTAACTTTCTATCCATCATGGATGGCATTTCTGCATGAGTACCCACTCATTCCTCCAAAGTTTGATTGGTAGGTTCCCTTGTTTGTGTTTTTGCAGCATTTTGTAACTTTTTATGGGTAGGCTACTGACCCAGCACCAAAACTTCAAACCTGGAGGATCAGTGTGACACCCTTTGTCTGGCTCCAACCCTTTGACCTGTTCGACTTGGGAGAGACCCTACTGATAGTGTATAATATGTTCACTGCAGTTAAAAACAAACTTCTTTGCTTTCAAGATAACATTTATTGCAAGCAGAAACTTGATGTCAATAAATTACTTTTAAATAAAATATATTTTGTCATAACTCACTTATCTGGCAATAAAACAGCATTGCCGATAGCTGCACCAGGAACTGCCCATTTTTTCTGCTTTGTCGGGCCTTCTTTATCTTGAAAGGGCTTAAGTCTTCCATTCATAAACAAGACAGGTAACTCCCTCTGTTGCAATGCAAACACAAATCAACTGTATACTCAGACAATAGGAAAGACAGAAATCAGCTGTATACTCAAACAATAGGAAAAACAGAAATCAGCTGTATACTCAGACAATAGGAAAGACAGAAATCAGCTGTATACTCAGACATTAGGAAAGACAGAAATCAGCTGTATACTCAGACAATAGGAAAGACAGAAATCAGCTGTATACTCAGACAATAGGAAACACAGAAATCAGCTGTATACTCAGACAATAGGAAACACAGAAATCAGCTGTATACTCAGACAATAGGAAAGACAGAAATCAGCTGTATACTCAGACATTAGGAAAGACAGAAATCAGCTGTATACTCAGACAATAGGAAAGACAGAAATCAGCTGTATACTCAGACATTAGGAAAGACAGAAATCAGCTGTATACTCAGACAATAGGAAAGACAGAAATCAGCTGTATACTCAGACATTAGGAAAGACAGAAATCAGCTGTATACTCAGACATTAGGAAAGACAGAAAAGTAATAGATCGAGTTTATGGCTTGAATCTTCTTCTTCTTTCCTTCCTCATCTGCCTTTCAGCGTTGAGGGGAGATATAGTTTGCGGTCTTTTGCTCTTCTTTTCGTATGGCTTGAATAAAGTCATGAAAGTATTTCTTGTCTAACGATGAGGCAGTGTGTTGAGACAATATTTTTGCTTGGGGGTGTGGGTTGGGAGTTTGGGGGGTGGGGGGTGTGGGGGGGTAGGGGGCAAAAAAATAATGGATAGAAAGAAAAAAAATATCCACCACCTGTGGCAGAATTTGAAGCCAGGACCTTTTTGTCCAGAAGCCAACTGAACCCTCTATAGCAACATCCAACACCCTGTCAATCTGTTGTGATACAAACTTTTTTCTAGGGAGCTCAAAAAATAAAAAAGAAGAGATGTAGTGAGGTCTTTATCAGTTCTGAGTCACTGACTTTGCTGACTGACCTTACTTTAGTCAGTTATCTCCTTCTCCATGGACTTGATGAAAGAAATTATATTGACTGATTCCAATGCTAGATAGCAAAAATATGCTGATTCAGGATTCAACATTTCTCTTGATAAACTTTCATGAAGTAGTTCAGCAGAACTCCATCTAATCAGCAAGTATTTGTTATCAATGAAATACATGATTGTAAAGTCTTAAAGCATCTTCTCCCTCCTCATAATCCCCAGTATTTAAAGTGCCTCCTCCCTCCTCATAATCCCCAGTATTTAAAGTGCCTCCTCCCTCCTCATAATCCCCAGTATTTAAAGTGCCTCCTCCCTCCTCATAATCCCCAGTATTTAAAGTTCCTCCTCCCTCCTCATAATCCCCAGTATTTAAAGTGCCTACTCCCTCCTCATAATCCCCAGTATTTAAAATGCCTTCTCCCTCCTCATAATCCCCAGTATTTAAAATGCCTTCTCCCTCCTCATAATCCCCAGTATTTAAAGTGCCTCCTCCCTCCTCATAATCCCCAGTATTTAAAGTGCCTACTCCCTCCTCATAATCCCCAGTATTTGAGCAAATCTTAACTTCTACACTACAAGATTGGGTGATTACATACGGTTTGGAACTAATTAATGGTTCCATCAACACATTAAGGTCTAATGGGGCATATGTTGTTAGTGCTAATATTTGTGTATAAAAGTAAGTGAAGAGCTCCTTCAGGCCAAGTGGCATATAGGGAATATAGTGTTAGTGATCATCCTTTGTACAGACCTTCGACACATGATTTTTGGGGTAATGTAATATTTGTATATGACCGGCAGTATATTTTATGAGTGGTGTGGTTGGTATCATGCTATGACACCTTTTTCTCCAAGATAAAGTTGCTGGTTTCCATTTTCACAGTCTGGCTGATCCCTAAAGTCATGATGAGACCAAAAACTCTGAGAATTGAACATGGAACCATCTGTTTAGTAGCAAATGCACTAATCATTCAGCTATCACCATCATATCATCATCAGGTTATATCTCCTTTGCAGAATGTTGCATTCACTAAAGCCAGTTTGAAAGAATCTCTATCTCTAGCCAGATCACCCATAGAACATTGCATTCACCACAGTCAGTTTGAAAGAATCTCTATCTCTAGCCAGATCTCCCACAGAACATTGCATTCACCACAGTCCATCCGAAAGAATCTCTGTCTCTAGCCCGATCTCCCACCTCTGTTGTCACGTCCAAGGTCTCCTTGATGTCTTGAAACCACTTTTTTTCTTGGTCTGTCCCTATCTCATCATTCTAGAGCAATGCCTTCCATTACTGTTCTTTCCAGCCTGCTGTGTCTTTTGATGTGGCCATAGTATTTTAATTTCCTCTGTAGAATAGTATTTATAAGCCAGTTCTTTTTAATGTTTGAATCTTTTAATATGTCTTCATTGTTCTTCTTCATCGTCCAAGATATCTTAAAGATTTTTCTGTTAGCATTTGTTATGAATGAATTTATTTTCATCCTTGCTGTTTATGAGCTTGTCCTTGATTCATAACCGTATGTTGCTCTTGGGAAGATACCTGCCCATAGTAATTTTGATTTTACTGCTCTGCTTGTAATTGAGTTATTTGCTGGCAATGTGCCAAATTAAGCCATCAAGGCTTATTTAGAAGTAAGGTTGTTTATTAGGCCAAATGGTCTCTATTTTTTTTCCTGTAGAGCTGATCCTTTCATAAAATAAGTTCTACAGTTTCTTTCCCACAAATGTGGTCATTAAATTTCACCCTAGATTTTGATAGGGTAGTAAAAATTATCACATCAAAACCCAAATTCTTCAAAATTTGACATTTTGCTGTATTCAAGCATTCCCCACCTCCTTCCGTGTACTTTCCGTGGGTTACCACTTTTGGTGACCCTTTGGGTTTTGGATTTATTTCCATTATTGTTGGATTTTCTTTTCTGATTTCTTGAGATATGATCTCGTATAATGCTAAACAACTTTGCCATTTTTCAAGAAATTTAGATATTTAGATTTTTCTTTTTTCTTTTTTAAATTTTGTTGTTGCTGTGACCAGGGAAATTTCCTCGGTCATTGGCTGACATCAAACAACCCTTTGTAACTTTGGAAATCCAGTGAATAAAGCTATGAAATAGCCAAACGTACTAATGAACTTATGGCATCCATACCAATAGATATTATATGTCTGACCCCTGCAGGGGATTCATGTCATAAATCAACCTGAGACAGGAAATCCAAGTTTCCTGTGTCTCTCCTAATGTAAACACACAGCTGTGTGGCAAAACATTCAAAGAAAAGACTATTTTTAGAGCTCCAAATGTTTCAACTAAGTGGTGGTAATTTTTACTATGGTATCATAAACATGTTGGCCTCAGATAGGTATCATAATTAAGGGTTAACCTAAAACATAAAAATGAACCTTATGTTGCTTCACAGAATTTGTGAGTCTAAAATGGTGGTCTGTTCTTTGTGTGAAAGGACATTGATAATAGTGAAAGACTTACATCTACTGTAAGAGGAACAGGCAAGGCTACCCCATAGGTGTATTGAGTGCCAGTGATAATCCAGGATTCTGGAGGTGAATACAGACTCCCAACAGACACTGTCAGCAAGTTGCTCTCACTCAGAGATGACTCATCAAGAAGTGGTTCAGCCACACTAATCTTGATTTCAATCTCAGGCTGAGCTCAGAGTATATATGATCAATCAATTAAACTTCAGATAAAACATTCAGAAAAATTAGTACAATAAAAATTATATGGAATAAAGACATATAAAGAACATTTGATGAAATGGATCTGTCATGAACAAGTAAACTGATATCCATACAAATATTAATATTTTCAAAGCAGAGAATCTCAATAAAACTGGAAAATGAGAACTTCTACTAAATTAGTTTTTTTTTTAAAAAATAACTTATACAAAATGATTTTAAAGAAAAACTTATGCATACATGTAGTTTTCATGAGAAGATTTTTAACATAAAGACAATAAAGACACAGTGATGACATTGTTCATAGAACATTATGCATTGATTTCTTCTTCTTTTTTTTTTTTTATTAAATAGCTTTTTTTTAGCTGCGGAGGATTCTTAATATTCTTAAGCAAAACTATTTCCAAGATGCCTAAAAGAAAAAGTGATTCTTTCATTGAATAGAAAATAATCACTGCCAACAAAGCCATGACTCAATGAATCATTTCTTGAGCCCTAAAGTCTTTATTTCCTGACTTGTATCATTAAGCTAATGTATTTTGTATACCTAGATTAGTTTAGAAGAAATGTATTTTTTAGACTTCGTTAATCTCTAAGATTGCACTCTAGAAGATTCTTTTGTTTTTTGTCATCAATGTTGATAAAGACAACATATTCATCGCACTTATTTATTACATTTATTTATTGATGTAGATTGGGAGTTGGCTAAAAAAAAAAAGGTGTGAACATAGTTTTATTGACCATTCATTCATTTACTTTCCTCTTGGGGCGAAGACAGCACATAGGGCAGAAGTCATAGTTCTCTGCAAATGACGATTTGCTGCTAGTTCATAGATGTTTCTTAGCCCCATGTTTAAGCCTTCCCTTGTAATTGTGCTGAATAACAATTCTCTTGGTCTGTATTGTTTTCTTTTACCAGACAGCTTCCACATGAATACCTGATGTGGAAGTCTTTCTTTATTCATTCGCAGCACATGACCAGTATATTTCCAACACCTTCTTATAAAGCTCAACACGTTTTCTTGTTTAGATTTGCCTCTTATCTGTTCATTTGAAATGTTTTTTTTCCATCTTATGTTTGAGATCCTATTAAGACATTTCTTTTCAGAAACATTTAATTTCCTATCTAAAGTCTTGGTGGATTTCCAATTTTCACATCCATGTTAGGACTGGTATCATATCCATATGTTAGCACTGGTATGACACAGGAGTTGAACAATCTAAGTTCTGTTCGTTTACTGTGAACTTTGGATCTCCAGTTGTTCATCAGTTTATTGAAAGCATTTGATGCTAGTGTGATGCATGTCATGAATTCTGATGTTATGTCTCCATCTCTGGACATTTTGCTGCCTAGGTAGGTACAATTGTTAACATTTTGCTGCCTAGGTAGGTACAATTGTTAACATTTTGCTGCCTAGGTAGGTACAATTGTTAACATTTTGCTGCCTAGGTAGGTACAATTGTTAACATTTTGCTTGCCTAGGTAGGTACAATTGTTAACATTTTGCTGCCTAGGTAGGTACAATTGTTAACATTTTGCCAAATGTAATTGTTAATTGTTATATCAGAGACTTTGTTGGTAATATCCTGGACTTTCATTTTAGTTGTGGTAATCTGGAGGCCTGTCTGGAGGCCTAAATGACCAGAAATATTGTGGAGTCATTCTATTTTTTCTTGAGCAATAGCGTGTGTTGAGCTCAAAAGTGCCAAGTCGTCTGCAAAGTCAAGATCTTCTAGGAGTTTCCTATCAATCCATTTAATGCCTAATTGTTTGTCATTTATTGACTTCCGCATGACCCATTCAATTGCAATTCTAAATAAAAGTGGTGACATGATGCATCCTTGTTTCCCACCTGTTTCTACTGGGAACCAGTCAGTGTTGCCAATTTCTGTTCTCACACAAACTGAATCTGAATAAAAGACTTTTATGATATTTTGTAGAAAATCCACAGATGCTAAGGATTTTCCATAGTGTAATTGACTTTTAGCAAATACAAAATTATGACTGGAATTTTATCTGCAGCTTCATTACTTCTGAACATTTTTGGAAAAAATGTGTTATTTACTGCAAATGTACTTTTACAACAGTAGACAAACATTTGTCTGTTTTTGTTACTTTCACTGCCACATTTACATTTGTCTGTTTTTGTTACTTTCACTGCCACATTTACATTTGTCTGTTTTTGTTACTTTCACTGCCACATTTACATTTGTCTGTTTTTGTTACTTTCACTGCCACATTTACATTTGTCTGTTTTTGTTAATTTCACTGCCACATTTACATTTTTGGTTAAACTTTTTGATTTAAAGTCTTTTTCTATCTATCTATTATCCTTTTGAACCAACGTTAGGGCAGAAATTGCAAACTCTCCCAGTTCAACGATCTTTGCTATTAAGTGTCAAACTTTGCAAAAGACCAGCACTATATTTTTGCCATACATCTCTATTTGAGCAAGTCTCTCCCCTCAGAAAGGGAGGTGATGCCCATTTTTGCTGCATCTTTTGCTGTTCCTTTTAGGCATTTCTCTAGGCTGTGCTCTTTTCTTTTGCTCTATTTTTTTCTATTTGAGGGCATGCTTTGAGGTAAGGACGATTTGAGTGTAAAAAATCAAATAAATTAAAATGTATAACTTTGCTTGCTTACATTTGCCCGATGACTAGAGTATTCGTAGACTGTAGAATTCCTCTTCGTCAACCGCCCTTAAAAGGACATTAAGTGGACGTGTCTGCGTTGTGAGGTGGTTTGCAGTATAACTATTATATTTGCGCCTTTCGGCCCAACGCATCCGACTTCAGCATGACATTTTTGAGTACTGGGTTGTCTTCCCTCTTTGATCCCTGCTTGCTTGGCCAGACTAGACAGGTTAGTCTGTTACTAGAGGCACCGCAAAGAGGTGGAGCAGGGTCTGGATGGCTTTGGTTCACCGATCCTGGTGCAAGCCATCAGCTATGGGTCACTGACAACTTCCAGCTCTGGTGATTAGGAGACGCGCCTTCACCTCCAATAACTTTGCAGAAAAATTACAGGATTATACAACAACTATGCAACTTATAGAATCAGGAGATGAAGACAGGAAAAACACAAAATACACATGGAAACAAGAGTGAAAAATAGTTGACTACATATTTGTAGAGATAAAAATAAACCATGATCATTGCACACAAATGCTTGTCAACTGGAGATGAAAAATGCCTTAGTTTTTTTTTTTCTTTCGTAATTAGAAATTCTATGAAAAGACAATATCATATATTTATGAATTGCTAGTAAAATGTGAGAATATTTTAGACAAATCTTAAATAATTGACATGTAAGGTTTTCAATTGTTTGACATTTAGATTCCTGTGTGAATCAAATTTGGTATTTGAACAGTACAGAAAAGTCAGAAAAAAACCAAATAATAACACTGCAAAATTTTTAAAATGTCATTATTTTAATTTCTTACCTTACAATCATTAGATGGAGTTACATCCAAAGGACTTTCTGATACAGAAATTACTGGCAAAATTTGAAAAATTTCTGTGCTCCCTTTAGACAGATATTTAAAATAATAGAAATTGGAATATTGAACACTATAGACAATTAATATTTTGAACCAAACAATTTACTCCTCTATGCCTAAAGACTTGAGCAATATAGGCAGTCACATATTTGTAATGTTGTGAGGATATGGAGTCACAACAGTAAGTCTCATCATTTAGAGTGGCTAGTGTGGTCTTACCAAGAACTATAACAATTATCATCCAGCAATGTTATCACAAACATTGTATGGCATCTTGACAGATGATTGGTAGCAAGTAATCATGATAAATCAGTAGTTTGGTAAAAATATTAGTGTCTTATATGCTGAATGCTGCTTTGCTAAACAGCTACTCTTGTGGCTGAATCTGCCAATATTGGATACAAAGATCCATCCACAGAACAAACAAGATGTATTCATGGTGCCTGGCCTCATCTCCTTTTTCCAGCACCTTTTGTCTTCTGAATTTGATATTAGAATTGCCTTGAAAGTTGCTGCACCATTTTTTATGTTTTGTTCTCCATGTGCTACGATCTGCAACCACATTTTCCCAGTTTCTTTCACTGATAGAGAATTCCCTCAAGGAAGCCCTGCAAACATCCTTATATCTCAGCACAGGTCTGCCCTTTGGTCTCTTTCTGTTCTTATCACAAACATTACAATTGTAGTAACATACAAACATATTATTAAATGAGGGAATATCACCACTAGCATTGCATTAATGGTTATACAGTTGCATTCTCACAGTATTAACTCTTTCTGGGCTTGATTTTTTTAATTAAAAAAATTTTTTTTAAGGTTTGGACCAATTTAATTTTTCAGTTTTCACAAAATTTCATCACACACCTTTTTCATCTTATGTCTTCACATTATAACATATGTAAATATGGTGCAAGCTATAAATCGAGAGGAAGGACTGAGCGAATGTTTCCCAATAGAAACTGGGGTTAAACAAGGATGTATTTTATCGCCCTTGTTATTTGGAATTGTTATGGACTTCATAATGAAGAAATGCTGCACTGGTAATAAAGGCATCAAATGGATACAAGGAGACCATTTGGAGGACCTCGACTTTGCTGATGACATAGTTCTCATCAGCAGTCAGATAAAAACGATGCAGGAAAACACAAATGAACTATCATCAATAGCCAGCAAAATGGGCTTGAGATCAATCATGAAAAGACTAAAGTCATGACTAGTTTAATTCCAACAGGTGACAAAATATACATGGAAAACAAACCAGTAGAAGAGATCGATCACTTTATCTATCTTGGAAGTCACATTGATCGAGAAGGGGATACGAGCAAAGAAATTAAAATCAGAATAGCTAAAGCAGCAATGTCTTTCAGAAGCCTTGAAAAGTTGTGGAAATCAAAACTTATCAGCACAAACACAAAACTTAGGCTATTCAAATCAAATGTACTATCAACCCTTACGTATGCGTGTGAAAGCTGGAAAACAACAAGAGATATAGAAACAAAGTTGAACGCATTCGAAAATAAATGTCTAAGGAAAATACTTGGTATAGCATGGAACGAATTCAAAACAAATGAGGAAATTAGAGAAATCGCCAATCAACCACTAATATCTTCAGTAATAAAGAAAAGACGATGGTCATACGTTGGACATGTGATGAGAAGAGATAATAACCGAATAGCAAAGCAAGCCCTCATATGGGAAACAACAGGTAAAAGAAAAAGAGGAAGACCCAGGGAGACACTGAGAAGAACATTGATGAGAGAGGCAAGAGCAGCAGGAGTCGGCTCCCTCAACGAGATAGAACTGCTTGCACAGAACAGAGACAGATGGCGAGATTTGATAAAATATCTTTAAAAGAAAACTGCTAGAACAAAAAATCCATATAGGAGAAGGTGTATCTTGGTCTACGCCCTATGGGCCGGTTACGGCTCGAAAGGTCAATAGATATAAATCGACACTGTCAAGGAAAATGAAAATACCAGTAAGATGTTGATGTTTCCTTTGGAAGAATAAATATGTTCTAAACATTTGTAAGGGTGGATAATTTATCAGTTCAGAACATTAAATTCACCAACAAATCTCCACGGTTAAAGTGTTGCTATCCATTTTCCTTGAAGTTTTGCACAAAAGTATTCTAAGCCCTTAATAAAAAAAGTTTATTTAAAGCATTTATGCCCACACAAAAAATTGTAACTTATAAACGTTATTGCTGATAACTTCGGAATCAATATAAATGTGATAAATTTACAGCATCTTCACAATTTGATTATTTATATGTTTATTTTTTTATACAGCCAAATTTATTTTTTCCAAAATACAGACAAACACCTACTCTATTATCTCTCTCATCTTTTTTTGGCATTCACCCATTAAGTGGGCATGGATGCATTGTGCTATTATTCTGCTGCACAGGCACAATATGGAGCCAACTAGCTCAGTTGTCAGTGAACTGGGCTACAAAGGGTCGGGTTTGATCCTGATCTATGGCTTTTGGGTTCAGTCAGCCTGAAATGGGTACTGGATTTTTTCCTGGGAAAGTAAGGCGACACAAGCATAATACCGACCACATTACCCCCAAACAATCATGTATCGAAGGTCTATAAATATTATGGTCACTAACACCATATTCCCTATACGTAACTTGGCATGACAGGGCTCTTTACTTTCTTTTTACAGGCACAATATCTGTGCCTTTAGTACTAATGTATCCATATTTGGCATGACTCTATTTTCTGAATCAGTTGCATCATCACAATCACTATTACTTGTTGTATTATACCCACATCACAAATGCAAACCACCATAGTGGTATCAATCAGACCTATTCTAAGTATTAGTCCACCTAAGTTAGTTCACTTTGTGGATTCCACTGATTAGAGCCTCGGTGGCTGAATGATTACTTTGCTCGCTTCCTGACCAGAAGGGCCCGGGTTTGATCTTCAGCAGTGGCGGATTTTTTTTCAGACTGACAAGGCTCTGGGGTTTACCCAGCCTTGAAAAATGGGTACCAGAGATTTTTTCTCTGGTCATAGAAAAATAAGGCCACTAACACCATATTGCCCATATGCCTAGCAAGCATGAAGGGAACCTTTACTTTACTTTTATGACTAATTGATACATGAAAAATATACCTGCAAGAACACTTAAATAGGTTTAACAACACAGTACCCAATAGGCGATAAGCACAGATATAAAATATAAATAATATTAAATACTATGCAGGGTCACGAGTACAGCTGCAGAAAACATAAAATAAACATACAATAGTATTGAGCAGCTAGACTAAGAGAAAACAAATCAAACTACAATGTTTCAGCAGCAATCTTCATCAGGCATTGGGAAACACACTATACACATTAAACATAAAATTTCAAGTCAGAAAACATGACACAGTTCTAAAAAATGGTGGAAAAGTGTACAACATAAAAATCAACATTTTAAAAAATGTAATGAGCACCACAAAATAAACATATTATAAACATAAAGACAGATAATTAGAATAGGGAGAGAATGTCTAGGAAGTTATGATGCTCAACAACTTAAAGACAGCAGAAGAAGACTCAAGATGCAACAAAGCTTGTCAAATCATTGGACAGGTGCTACAACTATTATCCAAAAAACAAAATAACCCTAGAGAGAAAGTGATCACTCTACAACACAATCCTCATTCCAATGTTGTGCTATGGGATGCTAGACTCAAGAAAATTAGAACAATAACCGCCATAAAAATTAAATGTGTTAGAAACATGACAAGAAACACCCTGAGAATGAGATCAGAAGTGAAGATTAGAAAAGAAGAAGCTAGGAAAAAGTCTGCTTTTTAAAACATTGAGAAACAATGATAAAATGGTCTAGCCATATGATAGGACAAGAGAATCGCTACACAGAACGATTACTAGTGAAGGTTCAACTATGGGACTAAGAAACAACCAATAACTAGCATCAAATAATCAATCATGAAGAATTATGACTTACATAATCAATTATGAAGAACTATGACTTACATCATCAGTCATGAAGAACTATGACTTACATCATCAATTATGAAGAACTATGACTTACATCATCAATATGAAGAACTATGACTTACATCATCAATTATGAAGACTATGACTTACATCATTATTATGAAGAACTATGACTTACATCATCAATTATGAAGAACTATGACTTACATCATTAATCATGAAGAACTATGACTTACATCATCAATTATGAAGAAAAAATGACTTATATCATTAATCATGAAGAACTGTAACTTACCTCATCAATCTTGAAGAACTATGACTTACATCATTAATCATGAAGAACTGTAACTTACTCATCAATCATGAAGAACTATGACTTACATCATCAATCATGAAGAACTATGACTTACATCATCAATCATGAAGAAACTATGACTTACATCATCAATCATGAAGAACTATGACTTACATCATCAATCATGAAGAACTATGACTTACATCATCAGTCATGAAGAACTATAACTTACATCATCATTCATGAAGAACTATGACTTACATCATCAATCATGAAGAACTATGACTTACCTCATCAATCATGAAGAACTATGACTTATATCATCAATCATGAAGAACTATGACTTACATCATCAATCATGAAGAACTATAACTTACATCATCAATCATGAAGAACTATGAGTTACATCATCAATCATGAAGAACTATGACTTACCTCATCAATCATGAAGAACTATGACTTACCTCATCAATCTTGAAGAACTATGACTTTATATCAACAATCATGAAGAACTATGACTTATATCATCAATCATGAAGAACTATGACTTACATCATCAGTCATGAAGAACTATGACTTACATCATCAGTCATGAAGAACTATGACTTATATCATCAATCATGAAGAACTATGACTTACATCACCAATCATGAAGAACTATGACTTACATCATCAGTCATGAAGAACTATAACTTACATCATCATTCATGAAGAATTATGACTTACATCATCAATCATGAAGAACTATGACTTACATCATCAATCATGAAGAACTATGACTTATATCATCAATCATGAAGAACTATGACTTACACCCTATGTGTCGTCTTTGGCATGAGAGGAACATTAATGAATATGAGAAGACAGAAAGAACAAATATATCAGTGAGCAGCAGATCAACAAACACAACACACTATGAAAATACAAGATCAAAGAGCCAGCTATGAAAGAAGAAGGACTGATGAAATAAAACACTAAGAAATATAATGGCAGGAGAGGCTAACAGAGGAGTAATGGAATGCAAACTACATCTCCCATCAATGCACAAAGGCAAGTGAGGAAGGAAAAAGAAAAAACCAACATTATCTTTTCTTACTACTTTCATCTTTTCCCATTACTTCCCTATATCTTTTACCTTTTATCAAAGGAAGAAGATCAATGCAACACTGCCCAAGGATGTTTGTCTTTTCTTCTTTTGTCGCTTCTCCTTGGCCAGCACTTCCGTAACTGTCACTGTTTGTGGGAGAAAGTGGAAAATGGTTTTCTCATGTGTGTTTATGTTTGTATATGTAAGTGTATAGAAGCATTATTTTATACTAATTTCTGGGGGACTGCTTTCTTTGAGGCAAGAAATCGGTCTCAAGACAGAGGTTCAGAGTTCAAATCCCGGCTGCACCAGTTGGGTTTTTATTTGTGAAATCTCTCAATGTGGCAACTACCTTTGGTCTCAACAGCAAGGTTCGGCTTGAAACGTCAATTATTCATACATGGAAAATATATGGGTATCTCCGAAGACGGAGTTATCTGCCTGTGTACACACAGCTGCCAGGGAAAAATGGATTAACAAGCAAAATTCTGTTTCTAGTCTCCAGGGAATTCGCCAGAGGTGAAAGTTGGCGAACGCCAAAATAAAAAAAAACAAAATATTTCTGTAGTAAATTCTTGCAAGTTAACCACTTTTATATTTGTGAGCAACACTTCACAATACCATTATTTGTTAGCTAGAAATACTTCATAATACTATTATCACACTATAAATACTTCACATACCATTATTTGTAAACTAAAAATATTCACAATACCATTATTTGTTAATGATAAATACTACATAATACTATTATTTACCATCATTATGTCCCATACTGGTTGCCATAGGCGATCATGTCCTTCCACAATCTTTTATCCATCATGCATCATATCAAATCTGTTGTTGACTGTTTTCCATGCAATGATACCAAGCTATCAAGTATTTTCTCTCTTTGTCATTCGCGATCTCTTTTTCCCTGTATTTTGACAGTTGTGTCCAAGTATTAATGTATTATCAACCCTTACGTATGCGTGTGAAAGCTGGAAAAGAACAAGAGACATAGAAACAAAGTTGAACGCATTCGAAAATAAATGTCTAAGGAAAATACTTGGTATAGCATGGAACAAATTCAAAACAAACGAGGAAATTAGAGAAATCGCCAATCAACCACTAATATCTTCAGTAATAAAGAAAAGACGATGGTCATATGTTGGACATGTGATGAGAAGAGATAATAACCGAATAGCAAAGCAAGCCCTCATGTGGGAAACAACAGGTAAGAGGAAAAGAGGAAGACCCAGAGAGACACTGAGAAGAACATTGATGAGAGAGGCAAAAGAAGCAGGAATTGGCTCCCTCAATGAGATAGAGCTGCTTGCACCGAACAGAGACAAATGGCGAGATTTGATAAAATATCTTTAAAAGAATTAAAAGCTGCTAGAATAAAAATTTAGATAAGAGAAGGAGTATCTTGGTCTACCCCCTATGGGCCGGCTACTGCTCGAAAAGTCAATAGATAGAACCAAGTATTCAAATTTTCATTTTCTCATGATGTGCCTGAAAAATGTTGATTGTTTCTATCTGATGTTTTTTAGGAGCTCCCCTTTTGTGTTGTCCTCTTCGAGAATTTCCTTGTTGGTCTTTTTAGCTGTCCAGGAACTTTCAACATTCAACATTCTTCTGAGAAATCCCATCTCTGAAACCTCTAATCGTCTTTTCATTTGTTTGTTTACTGTCCATGATTCACATCCATATGTTGGAATTGGTTCTATATAGCACCAATGAACTCTCTTTCTCACTTCTATTGGTATAGATTTTTCTTGACATAGATAAATACTATTATTTATTAACTAGAAATACTTCACAATACTAATATTTGTTAAGTATAAAATTTGACAATACCATTATTTCTTATTTGGTAATAATTGACATACCAATTATCTATTTATTAACTAAAAATCTGTCAATATTTACGAAAATAATTTATAATCTTCAAATTATCTTAGGAAAATTCCATAGAAAACTGGAAGTGGAATTCAACATACTTCCGCTGATTTTCAGAAAGGCTGAGAAACAAGAGATCATAAATTTAATGTGAGAATCATGAGTGAAAAATGCATAGAATGCAACCTAAATGTGTTTATGTTCTTTGTTAGCTATTGAAAAGCATCTGACTGTGTACAACATAGGTTTTATTAAAAATAATTATAGATATGGGTTTTTCACTCCATCTAGTGCATTTGATAAAAATACTTTATAAAGACCAACAAGCAGCTGTACACATTGAAAATCATACATCAGACTAGTTTGGTACAGGATGTGGAGTTAGAAAGGGGTGCATCTTATCACATTATCTGTTCAACATATATAATAATAATATGCCATTAGCATCTTGACAGAGGTTGGTAGCAAGCAATCATGATATGTCAGTAAAAGTAAAAAAAAAGTAAAGTACCCTCGTCACGCCAAGTGGCGTATAGGGAAATATGGTGTTAGTGACCCTATATTTTACAGACCTCAGCACATGATTTTTGGGGTAATGTGGTCAGTATTACGCCCGTGCTGCTTTACTTTCCCAGAAAATAATCCGGTACCCATTTAAGGCTGGGTGAACCTGGAAGCCGTCGGTTGGGATCGAACCCTACCCCTTGTCCGTGGTAGTCCAGTTCACTAACCACTGAGCTATCGCGGCTCCCTATGATAAGTCAGTAGTCTGGTAAAATGTTAGTGCCTTTTGCTGAATGCTGCTTTGCTAAACAGCTTCTCTTGTGGCTGAATCAGCCAATTTTGGAGAGACAGATCCATCCACAGAACGAACTCAATGTATTCGTGGTGCCTGGCCTCATCTCCTTTTTCCAGCACATTTTGTCTTCTGAATTTGATATCAGCACTGCCTTGAATATTGCTGTGCTATTTTTTATTTTTGTTCTCCATGTGCTACTATCTGCATCCATATTTTCCCATTTTCTTTCGCTGATGGAGAATTCCCTCAAGGAAACCTTGCAAACATCCTTATATCTCTGCACTGGTCTACCCTATGGTCTCTTTCCGTAATTAAGTTTGCCATACAATATTTGTTTGGGAATACAAATGGTTACCATTCTTCTTACATGACACAGCCACCTTAGTCTACATGCTCAACATGTATACAGAAAATATCATGAGAAATGTTATAGAAGTGAATAATAAAGAACAATTTGATTGTGAATGACAATGTGAATGTCAAAGTTTAGAGTGCTACTCACCAACAACAGGCTTATGTGTAATATCATCCAAGTTCATTGGATCATCGTAAGTGCACAGAAGGTTGACACTGAAATTAAATTCAGCTGGTATATCTGGAGTACATTCCTGCTTTGAACTTTCTCCAAGAGGTTTGTCTCCAAATTCAACTTTCACTGTAGCATTTACAAAATCTCCTTTAGAGCCTTTCTGTGAAAGCAAGAAATGTTAACAAATTACTGGTCATTTCAACAGACAAAATAACTGCTAAATCAAAAACAGCCTATCTGATATTAGGGATCTTTCTTTCTTTCTTTAATTCCTCTTATAGCTGCTGAGTAGTAGTAGTTAGTCTAAAGCCCTGGTATCACTGCAAATTCAATTCCATAATTGCTTAACCGCCCGTGCCAATGGAATCATCCGAATTAACATCTCATCTCATCGAAGGATCCAAACAAAGAAAGGCAGCTGCAGTCCTCATCATAGCAGCCCCACATGTCAAAAGACATAAAGCATAGCTGCACTAAAAGTGAATGCAACTGAACTGTCCTTTGTCATATGATATCATCATTCATTGTAAGCAATTGGAATATCGAAACATGATCCGGATAAAAATCACAGCTCACGGTGTGCTAGAGCACAGAACACAGCAGCTCCAGCAGCAAGCCAGACTTGGAATATGAGGAGACTGCAACAAGGAATGCTTTTCAGACAGAGCCTCAATGGTTCCTGCCACCTATCTACCATATTGACTGAAAATCCACCTTCTCGGGTGTTGAGGGAGATACAAAGTTATGATTCCCGCCTTTTTTGGAGGCTTCAATCATTGTCAACTGATGTTGCTGTAGCACTTTTTTTATGTTGTCTGCCTATCTTACTCTGGGTTTGCCTCTTGCTCTTCTGCCCAATCCTCTTTTAATATATGCTTTGTAAGGTAAGGAATTGCATGGTATTCTTTCTAGATGGGCAAGCCAGTTTATTTGTCATTTCTGCATGTAGCTTCGGATTGGCTCAATGCCTATTCTTTCTCTTACATCATTTCTCTTACATCATTTCTCCTTCTGTCTTTTCTGGTCACTCCAAGCACATTTCATCTCCATGGTGATAAGCATTCTTTTATGCTTAGTCATAAGTGACCATGTTTGGCATTGGTAGTACAATGTTGGAATGAATATACTCTGTATAAGATGTTTCTTGATGGTAGTAAGTATCACTTTGTGTTGAAGTATTTGGGATCATCATCATCATGTACCATACCAGTTGGCGAAGGCGATCCTGTCCTTCCACAATCTTCTATCTACAGTGCATCATATCAGTTCTGTTGTAGACTGCATTTCATGCCATGACACCAAGCTATCCAGTATTTTCTCTCTTTGTCGTCTGCAATCTCTCTTTCCTTTTATTTTGTTGCCAGTTCTAACCAAGTATTCCAACTTTCTTCTTCTCAAGATGTGCCCGAAAAATGTTGATTGTTTCTTTCTGATGTTTTTTAGCAGCTGCCTTTTTGTGTTGGCCTCTTTGAGAACTTCCTCATTAGTCTTTTTAGCTGTCCAGGGAACTTTCAACATTCTTCTGAGAAATCCCATCTCTGTGGCCTCTAATCGTCTCTTCATTTGTTTGTCTACTGTCCATGATTTGCTTCCATAGGTCAGAATTGGTTCTATATAGCGCCGATGAAGTCTCTTTCTCATTACTATTGACATAGATTTGTTGCATAAGATATTTTTCATTTTCTGAAATGTTATTTTGGCCTGAGCTATTCTGCTTTTTATTTCCATGGTGCATCTTCCATCTGATGTTATTATTGTGCCAAAGTATTTGACGTGTTGCACTTGTTTCAAATTTGTCCTGTTTATTTTTATGCTGCATGCTGGTGATGATTGTTTCTTCGATATAACCATTACTTCTGTTTTCTTACTATTCAGACTGAGACCTTTCTTGATGCTTTCTTTTACTATTATGTCTATCATTTCTTGTAGTTCATTCTCTGTCTCTGCTATTAAGACTGTGTCATCCGCACATCGCAAATTATTTATGTTGTGACCGTTGACTTCAATTCCTTTTTTGTCTACTATTGATCTCACAATATATTCACTGTAAAGTGAAAACAAATCTGGCGACAGAACACAGCCTTGTCTAACTCCTTGTTTTGTAAGTTGAAATTTTCCTGTTTGGTTGTTAATTCGTATTGCTGTTGTTTGTTGCCAGTACATGCTTTTTATGATTCACAGATCCTTGCATCAATGTTTAATTTCTCCAGCTTATTGATATTTCCACATGCTTTACTTTATCAAATGCTTTTGTGTAGTCCATAAAGCACATATATAGAACTTTCTATCAATGTTCTTAAGATGTATATTGCATTATTGGTGCCCTTTCTAGCACAAATTCACATTGTTCCTCACTTATTTCTGGTTTTATTTTGTTTCTTACACGTCTCATGATGATTCTTAGTAATATTTTCATCATATTGCTCATGAGACTAATAGTGTGATGGTCTTCACAATCAGTAGCACCTGACTTCTTCGGTATGGCTACAAAGATAGATTTTAGTAGATCTTCGGGTATATGTCCAGTGTTATATATGTCATTGAGTAGTTTTGTTATGACTTGTACTCTCAGCTCTCCTAATGCATTTATCTCTTTGATTGTTATATTGTCGGGACCTGGAGCTTTGCCTCTTTTCATGTGTTGAATTGTGTCCTCCACTTCACTCTGCATAATTGGTGGTCCTGTGTCTTTGTTTGAATTGTTTAACTCTGGTCTTTCATCATCATAGTGTTGACTGATATATTCTGTCCATCTTTCTATTGTCTTCTCCTGTCCCATTATTATATTTCCTTCCTTTGACTTAACACATACTGAAACTTTGACTTCTTTTCTTCCTGTTAATTCATTTAACTGATTGTGCATAAATGCTGAGTCTTTCTTTTGTTGTTTTACCATTCCTTCACATTTCTGTTTTGACCATCCTTCCTTTGCTTCTCTGCATTTGTTTTGGATCTCTTTGTGCAATATTTTGTATGCTCGTTCTTCTTTCTTATGTTTTCTTCTTTCGTCCATTAGTTGTAATATTTCTTCTGTCATCCATTTCTTTTTGTTGATTCTTTTGGTCACAGGTATAACTTCTTTTGATGTTTGTTGAATTGATTGTTTGCGCATTTCTTACTGCTCATGTCCTGTATTTCCTCAATAGCATTATATTTATTTTGTACTATAGTGCCATACTTATCACTCATCTGTTTATCTACTCTAAGTATATCTAGTTCTAGTATATATCTTGAGGATTTCTGTGCCTTCTGCAGTTTTATTCTTAACTTTCCAACTACTGGTACATGGTCACTATTGCAATCTGCTCCTGGCCTTGTTTTAACAGATGTTAGCCCATTTCTGAATATTCTCTGTACCAGCATAAAATCAATTTGATTGTGTACTTTTTTGTCTGGGCTTTGCCATGTCCATAGTCGCCTAGGGTGTTGTTTGAACCAGGTGTTACATATAATCATTTCATGTGTCTTTGCCCAACTTATCAATCTATTCCCTCTGTCAATTGTCTCTCCAAGGCCATGCCCCCCAGTCACATTTTGCACTTTAGCTGTTCCTACCTTTGCATTGAAGTCCTCTAATATAATAGTTATTTCTTGGGATTTAACATCTCATCTCATTGGAAAGATAAGAATAAAGATTTGGGATAGCTGTCCCAATATCAGTTTGTCTTGTTACCGTGGATGTCTATTTCTTTCTTTATTTTACCATCTTCAGAGAATGTTGTTCCCAGATTTTTAAAGTTTGTTACTTGTGTTCTATACCTATGTTTAAAGGTTCCCTGCCTTGCTAGGTGTATGGGGAACATGATGTTGGTGATCATATTTTTCTATAACCACAACACCATTTTGGGTGATATGGTCAGTATCATGCCAGGCCACATGTACTTTCCAGGAAAATTTCTGGTACCCATTTTTAGAGGTTGGGTGAACCCTAAAGCCTTGTCGATCCAAAAACTAAATCCGGGCATCAAACCCTGATCTTTCTGATCAGGAAGTGAGTACACTAACCACTCAGCTACCACTGCTCCTAACCCTATGTCCAATTTCTTACTTAATGGTAAAGCCATCAAAATGTGAAACTACTGTAAAGCTGGTGATAAGAATGACAATTTGTTTAATGGTTACAGCTTTATGTAGGTGAGGGACAATACAAAACCAAAATGATGTTGCAGTTCAGTAGGCCTTCAGCAGGAAAAAAAAGGACGCAACACAAATATATATATATACAAGCAGATAAAACTACCTATTGGTAATATGTTAGACTATCTGAGAGTAAAAATATATATTAAAGTACCTCCCTGAAAGTTCCTGCTAGAAACGGGGTAAGGTTTGATTTTTGTCCAGCTGACCTACATGCTATAAAGTAGCTAAAAAAGCTCTATGGGCATTATTATTAAACAATTTTCACAACATTACAGGGAAACAAAAAGTTTAGTAATGTTTGAATTATTTATGATATCATTCACAATTTTCTTCAGCCTGTAAAACAGTTCAACTAGTAGCTCAACTTTAATTAACAATATATTTATTTTGCAATTTGTTAAATTTTAAATTGTTGCTTAGACTACCTTACCAGATTTCTGATTCTCAGAATGGTTATAGTGATTGGTTCTGGGGGCCGAATATGGAAGCTATCAGTTTCAGCAGCCATGTTGAAACCTGAGGACATATATAGAAGGTTATAATTGTAAATCCTGACTTGGAAGATTGTAAGAAAGCTTTGTTACATCTGAAGAGATGCAATACAAAGAAGATCTTATTTTTTTTATTCTTTCCTTCCTCATTTGCCTTTCAGCATCAATAAGAAATATAGCTTCCGGTCTTTTGCTCTTCTTTTGGCTTATTCTGCTGTTATGTTTCCTAGTTTTTCTAATATACAATCAATCAATCTTTTTCTTGGTCAATCCTTGAGACTGGTATTCCTGTAACGTTTAATAAAGGCTTGTTGTGTTTTTATTTTTCTGTCTTATAACATTACAACAAAGAGATAACATTACAAAATCTAAAGTAATATTAGTAAAAATTATAAACAGATAAACATTCCAGGTTCAGTAAAAATGTTGGACCAAATAAATTTATGATTCAAGAGAAACATGCTTGGTTAACTGATTACTGAACAAAATTGTATTCACTCAGGAAAAAGTAAGAAGTTACATTTGTAGTTATTTTGAGAGTTTTTCAGATCTGTCTATTTTAATGTTCTACTGTATTATCAAGCCTACATCATCAGCAACAGTGAAGAACTTGAAACTGTAACAAACTATGAATATCTGGTGTCTGTAGTAACTAACATTTGGAGACTGGCAGAAAGAGACCAGAAAATGATTAGCAATAGCAACACAACAATTAAATGCCACGAAGAACATGTGGCAAAACACCAGCAAAGCAGCAAAATTAAAATTACTGAGGGCATGTTGCTTACAGATAGCAACATATCGTTGTGAATCATGGGCAATCTCGCAAACAGCAAGGAAGAAAATTTATTCATTTGAAACAAGATGCTACAGAGAAATCTTTAAGATATCTTGGATAAGGAAAAAGAGCAATGAAGACATACTAAGAGATTTAAACTTTATAATGAACCAGCTTATAAACACCATTCTATTGAGAATATTAAAATACTGTGGCCACCATCAAAAGACACAGCGGGCTGGAAAGAAAATAATGGAATGCATAGTTCCTGGGTGATGTATCAAGGGCAGACCAAGAAGAAGGTGGTTTCAAGACATCAAGGAGACATTGTACGTGACAATAGAAGAAGTGGGAGATCCGGCAAGAGACAGAGATTCTTTCAGAGAGGTTGTAGTGAATGCAATGTTCTGTGAGAGATCTGGCTAGAAACAAAAATTCTTTCAGACAGGCTGTGGTGAATGCAATGTTCTGTGAGAGATCTGGCTAGAAACAAAGATTCTAGAAACAAAAATTTTAATTAATGAACTAGTTGTCTTCTTTTCTTTGGCCATCTTTTTCTTCTTCTTCTACCTTTCAGCTCCCTGTGGAGCATGGGTCTTCAACAAACACGTTCCAAGTCATTCTGTTTCTTGCCATTCTTTTAAGATCATTCCATGTCTTCCCCATCATCTTCATCTCTGCTTCTGTCTGTCTTCTCCAAGAATTTCTTGATCTTCCTCTTTGTCTTTTCTCCTGGGGATTCCAAAAAAGGGCCTGTTTTTAATACTCTCAGTTGGCTTCCACAGTGTGTGTTCTATCCAGCACCATTGTCTTCGCTGTATCGCTTTATCCACTGGTATTTGACTGGTACATTTCCATAATTCTATGTTAGTGATTCTGTCCTGCCATTTCTATCCTTTTATTCTGCGTAAGCATCCATTAATGAAAGTCTGTATCTTCATTATTGTCAATTTTGTTGTTCTCCATGTTTCACAGCCATATAAAAGAACTGACTTAACATTGGAGCTGAACATTTTTATTTTTGTATTTAACCTAATTTCTTTGGACTTCCATATGTTTCCCAGTGCAACGAAAGCTCCTCTTGCTTCTGATATCCTTATTTTGGTATCATTCTTTGGCCATGGAATTACAAAAAAGTCTATGTTCTGATTATTTTGTGGTAGCATCTTGTAGATTCAGCGAGTTCATCACTTTTGCATGATCTGTGTCCATCTTTCATGATTCGGTCATGTAGTAAATAGCAAGTATCATTGTTCCTTTTTTGCAAACATAATTATACAAAATAATTAAAGCTTAATCATTGATAGTAATGTGTCAAGGCAAAGAAATGTATACAAATGGGAAGCTGCAGTAAAGCTGATTGTAAAGGAAAAATGAAAAAAATAGAACAAAATGGTAATGTTAAAGCTTTATGTAATTAATGGACGACACAAATTTGATCAATGTTTTGGCTTACAATTTCAGCAGGTACAACAAACAACACACACACAGATATGTCAGTAAATAAAATTAGCTCTATACAGCTAACTAATAATGAAATATCTAAAACAAAAATAATCTAGAAACTAGAATGAGAAATATCAATTTCTTCCCTGCGTAATGCACTGATGCCAGGAGGAAAATGAACGCTGGCTCGTCCGCGCAGGATACACAGTGTAGTTGACCATTTAATGGGAGGGCCAAAACAAAGGTGGAAGGGGGGTAAAAATGTGGGAGGATATTTTATAGGTTACCAAAACTAATGCTACGGCAATGTCTATACATATATACAACCTATATACAACCCTGTGATAACACACACACACACACACACGCATGCATGAACACACACACACACATGCGTACATGAGTACATACATATATATATATATATATATATATATATATATATATATATATATATATATATATATATATATATATATATATCAGTGGGTCATCATCATTGCACTCTGAACATGTCCATAGGTTATCAGATCTCATCCTCAGCAAGTCTCGAAGTGTCCAGCGACTGACAACTCCAGTTCTGTGTTGGTTGATTAGTCTTCTTACATGCCCACTAAGTTTCTCACTTCTGGCTGTGCCCATATTAACTCCCATATGTTTCATCCGAGGGAGTGACGTTGACTCATGGTTGTCGAAGTCCTGTGTCCATTCCACTTCCCAGAGGGCACTGATGATGTCCGCCTAATCCATTGGTTGACCGTCCTCAACTTATACATAAATATACATACACACACATATACACCATTTGTAGTTCATTCATTTGTAATACAACCATGACAGAATGATTGTATACTCGTAAATTTGTCTAAATTTGTCTGCTTTGGCTTTCATTTGCAAGATTAAAAAAAATATGTTTACATTGCAAGAGCTTACAAACAGTCATGAAAAGCATTATATATAAAAACAAGAAAATAAACAATTCCACCATATTTATTATTAATTACTTATCACACAAACATAACTATTTTGTTTGAAATAACCAATCAGACTGTATAACTAATTAAATAAAATTGTTTGTAGTTTTAAAGCCAGAGTGGCTTTAAAAACTTATGTCAGATGGCAATTTCCACTTGGATACACTTTACAACTTTACATATATTATATGACATATTATCATATTTATAATTAATAATAAATTAATAATTAATGATAATTAAATAATAATTATTTATAATTTTAATGATATATTAGTTATTATTATTACACACATTTCACACAATTCCCAGTGACTGCTAATGACAATTACGATCAATCACAGTCAGCATCATATTCATATCATTCTTCAAACTTCAGTTCAATTCAATATATATATAAATTCATTTCATTTTAATCATGATCAATCCAGTTAAATTAATTATTAACCGTTAAACGGACAAAAATGTAATAATTGGGTGGAAGCCAAGGATTAAGTGATTAGTTTAGTAACAACATTTTAGAGGAGAAATGCATCTAATATAATTAAATTTCGAAGTACCGTATCTCTTTCCGATGAGAAAACCAGATCTGAAAATACTAAACAAAACTGTAATGCACTCTCATTTCTGTCTCTACCTCCTTCTTTAATCGGTTGCCCGAACCGCTATATGGAGAGTTTATGGTTGCTATGGCGACGTTTACCACAAACACGACAGGAAACGCTCTTACATTTGTAGAAATAAATAACAGCAGCAAGAAAGTCTCAGAACCGAAAGCAGCCGATCACCACCACAATCACCACAGCAGCGAGACAACTTGTTGAACTTGTATCTTGACAGCGCAAACAGCGCTGTTTGTACAATCATTGTAACATGAAAGCCGTTATTCAACGAGTTATGAAAGCATCAGTGACAGGTATCGTAGAACTCTGTGAAGTTTTAGTTTTGTATTGTTAACAACGACTGGAATGAAAAAAATGAACTGAAGTGAATATTTAAATTATAATAATTAATGATCAATATAGTGTGTAAGTGTATAATAGTCTATCTATTTAAAATTCACTACCTTCCTTCTGCCTTCTGAGTATCTGAGCATTGTTATTGATTCTCTCTATTCTTAGTTTAGTTTAGTATTATATTCTTTAATGTCATCTAATCTATCTACGCTATCAATTTTTTACTACTCTATCTTATAAATTTACTTAAGAAAAGGGGGTGGGAGTCCTGGTTCAATTCTCGGAATTTACTCATGTCATACAAATACAATACAGTTTAAGTTTTTTTCCGGAACTTTTGACAACCCTTCTCAACTTCTGCTCAGTACTAGCACAGATAGATAATAGATAAGGCGATTTTTTTCTTACTGACAGCTCGATCAAGGTTCACCCACTGTCAGAAAATGGGTATCAGAACAGATCACAAATTTTTGTTCTGGGAAAGTTCCGGAATCAACATGATAATAAAATATAGGCCAATATATCATATGATGATATGTCATATAATTATATAAATAATATAGTTATAGGCCTATTAACTGTTACTATTATTATCATATATGCATTGATCTTTAAAAATATTAGGTAATTTATAAGTTTAGCTAAATTATTTCTGCTAAACGAGTGAACTTCCCTGATTGACCACATTTTTGTGCATTTCATTATATTTTTTCAACAAGATTTAGGGTACCTTAACCCAGGGGTCTTCTAATGACAGATTGGATAATAACTGAATAAAGTGCACAGGGACGTTGCTTCAAACAAAAATAATTTAGGTAGCTAAACTTGTAAATTACCAAAATATATATAATTGGCACGAACACAGTATTTCCTATACCATTACTTGTGGCTTAGTCCTTAAACCCTGCATGAAGAGCACCCATTCTTATGTACTTGCACATACAATGTTATAGAAACTGTACTTCTTAAGTGTACTTCCTTTTCCAAGATGGTGGAATTAGTTCACGTTCTCTTGATTGCTGCAGAAGTTGCATTTGAGGTCTGATTAATTTTGGCTATTCATTGCAATTTTTTGCGTTAAAGTAAAAATGATGTTCTACTTAACACATCTGCGCTGATGAAGCAGAGTAGTGCGCACGGCAATATTCCTTTTTGACAAATCAAGTGTTGTGAATGCAACCTTCCATCTTCTAGAGTTGATCTACGGTTTACTTGAACCACACATTGAGTGCTGTACAATAACCGTTGTTGGAATTGTTTGATGCAAGTCATTTACATGTTACAAATCATTAATGTTCATTGCTCTGTCAAGTCAGCCAAAGTTTTAACTCTTTGGGAATTTGCACTGTGTTTCGTTCATTGTAGGCTGCATTCACTAGAGTATTCAGGAATCTATGGGCGCAGCCATTGTTGTGTGTGCTACGTCATAATGGCTCATCATATATCCCTTGACCAGCCATACGCTAATCTTATGGTCTATTGTTTATGTGCGATGGGGATAATCCACAACTGTGCGGTTTCGCCTTATGTCTTTTGGCATGTGCTGAGACTGCTATGATGGGGACTACAGCTACCTTTCATTGTTTGGGAGATGAGTTAGTAATTCGGATGATTCCACTGGCACGGGCGGTTGAGCAATTATGGATCTTAATTCGTTTGCAGTGATACCGGGGCCTTCCATAACCAAAAAACCAAACCAAAGAACTTCTTAAGTTGGAAACATGAGAAGATGGCAGCAGAACATGCTCGCTAATTAATAGTTAAGAAGCATTCATCAGGATGAACAGTTCAATAACAATCCGAGTCAGTCATCTTATTAATTTGTAACATGGGGACATATTTAGCAAGAAACAGAAAATGTTGAGGTTCAGCTGTAGTCAACAAAAATAAGAGATCAAGTACCAGAAATTGAAAAATCATAAACAGATTTGAATGAAAATTCATCATCATCATCGTGTGCCTTCTCCGCAACGAAGGTTGGCTACCATGGATCGCCATTCTGCTCTGTTTCTTGCTTTGATGGTGCAGGCTGTCATAGATTGACTTGTCCATCTTTTGATGTTACTCGTCCATGTTAGTCTTGGTCTGCCTCTGCCTCTTTTACCTTGTATTTTTTCTTCCAATTTTACTTTTAATAGGCTGTTGTGTCTTTTGACATGCCCAAAAATTTATTTGTCTTGTCTTAATTGTATTTAGTAGTTCTCTTTTTATTTTTAGTTGTTTTAAAATGTTATCGTTTGTTATCTTTAGTTTCCATCCAATTCTACCTATTCTTCTATAAATCCACATTTCAAAGGCTTTAATTTTCTGTTCTCTTTTCTTGTCTAATGTCCATGTTTCTGCACCATACAGGAATATTGAGAAGATGTAACATTTTGCCATTCTTAGTTTTAGCCCTGCTGATATTTGTGTCAATCATGAAAAGACTAAAGTCATGAAAAGTTTAATTCCAACAAGTGACAAAATGTACATGGAAAACAAACCAGTAGAAGAGATCGATCACTTTATCTATCTTGGAAGTCACATTGATCGAGAAGGGGATACGAGCAAAGAAATTAGAATCAGACTGGCTAAAGCAGCAATGTCTTTCAGAAGCCTTGAAAAGTTGTGGAAATCAAAACTCATTAGCACAAACACAAAACTTAGGCTATTCAAATCAAATGTACTTTCAACCCTTACGTATGCGTGTGAAAGCTGGAAAACAACAAGAGATATAGAAACAAAGTTGAACGCATTCGAAAATAAATGTCTAAGGAAAATACTTGGTATAGAATGGAACGAATTCAAAACAAACGAGGAAATTAGAGAAATCGCCAATCAACCACTAATATCTTCAGTAATAAAGAAAAGACGATGGTCATACGTTGGACATGTGATGAGAAGAGATAATAATCGAATAGCAAAGCAAGCCCTCATATGGGAAACAACAGGTAAAAGAAAAAGAGGAAGACCCAGGGAGACACTGAGAAGAACATTGATGAGAGAGGCAAGAGCAGCAGGAATCGGCTCCCTCAATGAGATAGAACTGCTTGCACAGAACAGAGACAGATGGCGAGATTTGATAAAATATCTTTAAAAGAAAACTGCTAGAACAAAAATTCATATAGGAGAAGGTGTATCTTGGTCTACGCCCTATGGGCCGTTACGGCTCGAAAGGTCAATAGATAGATATTTGTTTTGTTGTTAGTATATTTTTCATGGCATTAAAATTACTTTTTGCCATACCTATTCTTTTGTTTATTTCAGTTTTGCATTTTCCATCATTGGTTATAGTATGTCCCAAGTAGTTGTAACTCTGGACTGTCTCCAGATGTATTCCCTCAACTGTGATATTTAATTGTAGGTCTTGAGAATTTTCTTTGTTTATGATCATAGTTTTAGTCTTTTTGATATTCATTTCTAGTCCATATTTTTTGCTTGTTATGTTTATCACATTAAGCAATTGTTGTAGGTCTTTAGGATTTTCTGCAAGTAGAACAGTATCATCAGCATATCTCAGGTTATTGATTATCTTTCCATTAATGTTTAGGCCTGGTATCTCTGAGATGTTTTTAAAGATTTGCTCAGTGTATAGATTGAACAAGCTTGGTGATAAGGTGCATCCTTGTCTTACTCCTCTTTTTATGTCCATGGGTGTAGAGTTCTCCTTGTTATATCTTATTATTGCTGTTTGCTCCCAGTACAAATTACATATTAGTCATATACCTGCGTCGTCTAGATTTATATCCTTTAGACAGTCTATAAGTTGGTTATGGTGTATTCTATCGAAAGCTTTGGTGTAGTCTATAAAGCAGGCATATATTGGTTTGTTTACTTCTGTGTACTTTTCAATCAATGTTCTCATGCTAAATATGACTTCTTTTGTCCCATTGTTTTTCCTGAATCCAAACTGTTGCTCATCTAATTCAGTATTGATTTTATTCTGAATCCTTCCCTGTATAACTTTTAGTAAAATTTCTATACCTGGCTTATTAGGCTTATTGTTCTGAAGTCACTGCATTCAACTGCACCATTCTTTTTAGGCAATGCAATGAAAGTTGATGTTTTTAGATCGTTTGGTATGAATCCTGTATGGTATATGTCATTGCATATGTCTGTGATCACTTCGGCGCCAAACTCTTCTAGAGCCTGTATCATCTCTATCTGTATATTGTCAGGCCCTGCTGCTTTTCCCTTTTTCATTGTTTTTATAACTTTTTCTACTTCAGATTTCAGGATTTTATAGTTGTATGTACATTCTATGTCTGGCTTTTTGTCCCTTTCATCATGAAATAATTCTGTTATATATTCTTGCCATCTAACTATTGTATCTTTGTTATCTGTTAGCATTCTTCCTCTTTGTTTGCAATACATCCGTTTCCTGCAGCTTTTTTGTCTTTATTCGTCATTCTCTTTATTTCTGTGTGCATCTCTCTTAAGTTTTGTTTACTTTCCATAGTTTTGACTTCTAGACATCTTTGGTTGAGCCAGTCTTCTTTTGCCTTTTTGCACATTCTCCGTATTTCATTGTCTATATCCTTGTATCTGGCAGTGTTTTTCGCTTATCTTCTTTCTTCCATTTTTTCTAATATTTTGTCTGTTATCCATTTTTGTTTTTTGTTACTTTCCTTTATGGGCAAGGTGTTGCAGGATTCTTGCATGCTGTTTTTTATGCATTGCCATTTTGTTGTGACTTTTTCCTCAGGATTTTCTCTTCTGTACTGCTCAATCCCTCTTCTAGTAGCTTCTGATATGTGTTCTTTACTTGTACAGTATAGGTTTCTTGTACATCTTTCTGGTTTAACGCTGTTATATCTATTGGTGTGGCTGAATTAGTTTTTAATGTAATGAAAATTACAATCCAATAATAGAAAGTTACGATCTCTGCAATATGTGCCATTTTGGCACACAAGGTTTCTATTTTGAAATTGTGGTTCTGCCCTATGTGCCATCTTCGGCTGGAAAGGATAATAGATAGTTAGAATAGAAAGTAGAATGTGGAAACAAATTGTAATAAGTAACATTATAAGACCTGTTGATACAATGTTTGAGCCTCTTAATGTCTTGGTACTCTATGGAGGTAGTCCATCTGGGTCATGACTCTCAGGTATTGGACACCTGCAGCATCTGAGCCTGAAAGTTCACAAAATGTCTTGAATGAATATATTATCAAACTATACTACCAGCACCATAAGGGTGAAAAAAAAACCCATTAAATTATAAGTCATAGTTTTATGATATAAGCTATAGAATACAGGGAGCCGTGATAGCTTAGTGGTTAGTGAACTGGACTACAAAGGACAAGAGGTAGGGTTCGCCTAGCCTTTAATGGGTACCGGATTTTTTTCTGGGAAAGTTAAGCGGCATGGGCGTAATACTGACCACATTACCCCAAAAATCATCTGCTGAAGATCTGTAAAATTTATGGTCACTAACACCATATTCCACCTATACGCCACTTTGTGGGACGGGGGGTACTTTACTTTTTTTTAATAGAATACAGTCTTATGTATTTTTTTCTCTGCTCCATCCACATTACTGTTGTCTCACATTTTATGATCATCATCAAGTACCATGCCTACTGGCGTAGGTGATCATGTCTCTCTACAATTTTCGATCTCGGCAGCTATTTATCATTTCTGTTGTTGATCTTCTGCCAAGCCATTCTCTTAAGCTGTCTGTTATTTTTCCTCTTTGCTTCCCTTAATCTCTTTGTCCCTTAATTTTTCCAGTTGTTACAATATATTCCAGTTGTTCTCTTCTCACTACATGTCCAAAAAATGATGATTATCTCTTCCTAATATTGGAAATTAGTTCTCTTTTTGCTTTGACCTCTTTCAGAACTTTTTCATTACTCTTCTTAGCTGTCCATAATACTCTCAACATTCTTCTGTAAAACCACATTTCTACAGACTCCAGTGATTTTCTTGTCTGTTGTCATATTGTCCATGATTCGTATCCATATGTTAAGACTGGCTTTATATAACATTTAAGAACTCTTTTTCTTGTTTCTATTGTCAAAAATGGATTGCATAGTATCTTCCTCATTTTTTGGAAAGCTGCTTTTGCCTGAGCCATTCTGCATCTCATCTCTTTTGTACATCTTCCATCTCAGGTTAACAAAGTTCCCAAATATTTAAATTCATTTACCTGTTTTAATATTGTTCCACTTGTCTTTATTTTGCACTGAGGTGATGTCTTTTTCTTTGTTGTTACCATTACCTCTGTCTTTTTGTTTTTAAGGCTTAGTCCTTTATTTTTGCTTTCCTTCACTCTAATGTCCAACATTTCTTGTAACTCATTTTCACTCTTAGAGATTAAGACTGTATCATCAGCATACCTTAGATTATTTATATTATGGCCTCCAATTGTTATTCCATTTTATGATATATTTATCAATATGCCTATTTTCTATACCAGCATATCAATGTAAGAAGGATGGCAAACAATGATATTCCAAAACAGATATTGTATTTTGAACTTAGGGACCGAATGAGACTGAAGGGTAGACCAGTTCTGAGATATAAGGGTGTTTGTTGGGCTGCCTTTGAGAGAAGCTATTCAGCAAAAACAACATCCAGCATAAATCACTAATATTTACCAAACTACTGACTTATTATGATTGTTTGCTATCAACCGTTTCTCAACTGGCTGCCAGTCATATATATATATATAAGTTGAGATTCTAGTCTGGTTGAAACTTCTGATTGAATCTACCGTCCACAACTAGTCACAAATGATTATTATAGTACCTCGACAAGTCTTGCACTAATTTGTGATTGTCATTATTAATAGTTTCTGTGTGGGCCTCATTATGAGGGAAGTAAAGAATAGTGAGACTGTGACCTTCCAGGCATGTTGTAAGAGGCGACTAAGGAGGTTGATCGATGGCTTGACCAGCTGTCATTGTAAAAATTACTGTTATGGAAACAGCGCCATATATTTTAGAGCAGTGATCTCTGCAATATGTGCCACTTTGGCACACAAGGTTTCTGTTTTTGAGATTGTGGTTCTGCCCTATGTGCCGTCTTCGGCTCGAAAGGACAATAGATAGATAGATAGATAAATTATTAATAGTGTCAAAAGAGATAAAGCAAGAACAGAGTTTTAAAGCTAAAATTTGAAAACCTAAAAACACCCTTATCACCTTAGTTCTGCTAATATCTGGATAACATCTTTTTGTTGCTGCATGTTTGACTTACAACAGTACTCTAAATTTATAAATCTGTGGTGTTTCTTCAGTTGGAGATGAAACAGTTGGATCAATAGGCCGTGGACTTTGTGTGTTTATAGGAATATCTCGCAGTGATACAGAAAAAGAGATTGAATATATGTAAGTATTTTTATACCACACAAGTTTTCCAGTATTTATAGTTTTACTTTTTCTTCTTTTTGTTTTTCTATTTTATGTGTAAATTATATTTTTTTTACAGTAAAGACAGAACGCTGCTCACATATGAACAAAACGAAAGGGCCTTGCTGGAGAGATACATTATACAAACAGATCATGATGACGTGGATTTGCATCAGGTGGTTGAAAGCACACTATCAGCGTCGTTGGAACATGTATTCCATGAGGACCCAATCAGCTTTGAAGCTGCAGCTTGCATGATCAAGCGTACCACTGACATTACTCCAGGGCCAAATAGAATATAAGATATAGCCTTTTAAAGGTTGTTGAACATGACATAATGATGAAAATTACTGCAGAATTTAGTCAGAACATCAGACCCAGAATATCCCAGAGGAATGGTTTCATGGTGGTAACAGTATCACTACCTATGTGTAGTGAAGAATAGAAAGAACATGTGCATTATGGTGCCCAGCATGAGAATGTAGATAGAAGCAGCAACAGCAAAGATGGCATGGTTGGTTACACAGAATGCAATCATACAGTCTTGGCGATAGACTCGCAAAGTATGCTACAGGCGATTTGACAGGCAGTCTTTGCTATAGGAGTGGATGCAGCTCCAGAATGAGTTATTGAGTTATTTGTGGGTCATCATCATTGCAATCCAAACATTTACATAGGTACTCAGATCCCCTCCTCAGCAAGTCTCGCAGTGTTCAGCGACTGACGACTCCAGTTCTGTGTTGGTTGATAAGTCCTCTGATACACCCACTAAGTCTCTCATTTCTCACTGTGCCAATCTTAACTCTTTCATCCGAAGGAGTGACATGGACTCTTGGTTGTCGAAGTCCTGTGCCCTTCCCACATCTCGGAGGGCATTGATGATGTCCGCCCGATCCATAGGTTGACCATCCTCAACAATAGTGCAGCTAGCCAACTTGTCCGCTCTTTCATTTTTCCATACTCCCGCATGTCCTATGGTGTAGACAAAAGTGACCTTCTTTTGACTTCTGCATTGACTCTACCCATTGAATGCATACATAGCCAGCCTCCACTTTGTTTATCATGCTCATCAAATCATTCAGTATGCAGGTATGGGTGTAGTCTTGTGACACTAACCAGATGAATACCCTGGTCACTACCATCACCTCCATCATAATGCTAGTCGTGGTTATAACGTATGCACCACTGTCTTCTTTGACTATTCTGCCTGCCAAGCATGCTGTAAATGCCCATGCACTCCTTTTATGTCGTATTACAGATTCGTCTGCATAGATGACTGCATCTTTCTCATCAGTGTTATCCCAGATGAGACCATTGACCTCTGCATTGACCATGACCGAGTTCTGTTCCCTACATTTCCTGTTGAGTGTGACAGTATATGAGAATGTCTCCCCGAATGACGTAGGAACGGTATCCACTTATTGCCAGTGTTGATTTTGGTAAGCCAACAGACCTGTTTTTTGACATCATCTGCTTGGCCCACCCCATGATTTGCCTCTTTTTAGCCAGATACCTTTCCCTGTGTTGAGCTGATGGTGCAATGAATGCTCTTTATCTGCACTTATCTTCAGGTATGCTCATGCCCTCCAGATCTTGATCCTGTCATCCATGGTTGGAACGTCAAGAAGATACCTTATTGTTACACAGGGAGTGTCCCTCGTACACCCCAAGATAATGTACATAGCCTCATTCTGTATTTTCTCCAGCCTGACAATTTGCATCATATTAATAGTAAGAATTGCCAGGGCGTACTCGATTGGTGTGAGTACTAGTCCCTGGAACAGAAGGGTAATTAGTCTCTGCTCGATGTTGGCAGCTGGCATGACCTGCAAGGCGGCTAATCATTTGTGGGATTCCTGAATGAATCTAAAGTGAGTGCATTAATCTGGATGTACTGTCCAGGACATGCTGTTGTGCACAGCAGTGAAATACCCAATAGACATAATGACAGCTCTGACACTGAGTAGGGAGCTAGGCTCCAGGGGTGGGGTGTGTTAGACACTCCAAGGTATGATGACAGCTTTACAAGGAAGGAACACAACACAATACTGACGTTTCGGCCTGTGGCCTTCTTCAGAATACTACAAGGACAACGACAACAAATGGTGAAGCACAATTATCTATAACTACATGTTAGATGATCAAGTGGAGGGCTAGGAAAGTAGGATGTAGAATAAGAAAGGAGAGAGAAATTAATACTACATGAGGAGAGGTAGGATGGGCGTCAAGATATATAAAATGGAAAACGAGAAGGAGAAAAATAAAAATGAATCAAAAAATGCACTTAGCTTAGAGCAGCAAGTCAGTCCTCCGTGCTGAAACAAGTCAGAATGACTGGGAGCGTAAAGAATGTGTGAAGAAAGTACCACGTGATTGAGACAGGCGAGTGGAGGGGCAAGTGGCGGGGAAACAGAGAGAGGTGGGTGGGGAAGCTGCCAAACTGCTGGGATACGATGGTCAATGGTACAAGGGAAGCTAGAAGCCCAAAAAGCGAAGGCCGAGAAGGGCCGACATTGCCATAAATCAGTCGAACACTGCAAGTGGGAGAACCCGCGAGAGGTATAAAGAAAGAGTGAATGAAAAGACAAAGTAGTGAACTGGGAGATGGGTGAGAGAGATAGACTCTACAGAATGGAAGGCCTAAAACTGGAAGAGAAGAGAGGTAGGTCAACGATGGCAGGGAGTAAGTGAAGGAGGAAGAGATGATGAGAGGAAGAATAAGTAAACCGGTATAAGTCAAATAGGTAGGGAGAAGGGCGGTAGAGTGATAGGGGGGTGGTCCGGAGGAAGTGAGTCACTCGAGAGGTAGGGAAGTATAGAGGAGGAGAAATGGAGAGGAGGGATAAGAAGCAGGTATCCGGGAAGTGGATAGGAGGAGAGGCGGTAGGTCAAAAGTGAATAAAAAGAGAGGGAGTCTAGAAAGAGTAGAGTAATAGGGGAATGGTGCGCAAGAGGTATGAACCAAAGGAAGTAAAGAAGTAGGGAAATGATAGAACAAAGGTGATGATAGGGTCCTAGGAGAGGAATGAAAGTGGGCATCAGGATAAGGGGAATACTGGAATAGTAGGTATAGAGGAGTAGTGACTACAAGTGAATGGAGAGGAAAAGGGTGAGTTAGGAGTGGATCAGTAGAGAGGTGATGGGAAGGACGAGGAACAATAGAGGTGGGCAGAGAGATGGTACCGTCCAGGTGGAGAGGAAATATAGTGATAAAGAGGTGAAGGACATGAAGGTGGTCAGAAGAGAAAAAGGGAGGTGGGTGGGGGGGTGTTTGATGAAGACGGCAAGATAAGGGTTACTCAAAGCGGATATGGAGAACAGGGATGGACGAGGATTGGAAAACCCAAGAAGTAAAATAAGAAGAGAAGTCCATAAGTGGGAGGATGGAGTCGGAGGAAGGAGGGTCCTCACAGGGACAGGGATACATTGATGACGAGGGCTGAGGCAACCCCAACGAGCGGTGAGGCGGTGCTCCAGAGTGAGTCGACTGTGGTAATCAGAGGAGCATGATACCAAGCCAGTAGCCAAGACATCCGTCTTACCTCGATGGCCACTCAAGTTAAAGTGTACTGCCACAGGAATGTCCGCTTTTCGGGTGATGTCATTCAAGTTTTCATGGCACCTATCTCTGATACATCTACCAGATTGGCCGATGTAGGTCAACTTGCATCGCTTGCAAATGATGGCATAAATGATGTTCCGCGATGTGCAAGTGAATCCCTCTCTGATCTCAAAAGGACCATTAGGGAAGAGGACAGTGTCGGTCTGGAGAACGTGGTCACAAGCATTACATACTCTGCGGTTGCAGCAGATGGTACCATGATGGCTAAAGAGGGCGGCAGGAGGACGGCCCCTGACAAGAAGGTCTCGGAGGTTCCGGTCACGTCTAAAGGCCACTAATGGCGGGTCAGGGAAGAGCAGAGTAGTAGGGTCAGATCGAAGAATAGGGAGGTAGCGGTGAATAGTCCTAATCATAACGTAATGGTGAGGGTGATAAGTGAGGGCGAGTACTACTCTATCCGAGGGGGGATGAGTAGAGGGGGTAAGAGCAGACTGACGAGAAGTGTGGAGAACTCAACGCAGGGCAGGGAGGAGAGCTGCTTCTGGATAGAGGCGTCGGCAGAAGAAGTCAAGCATAAGGTGGGCGTTGTGAAGGAAATCTTCATCGTCTTGGCACAGGCGACGAAGTCTGAGAAGCTGAGAATAGGGAAGAGAGTTCTTGCAGGATGTCTGGTGAGAGGAGTCATAGCGGAGGAAACTGTGGGAGTCAGTGGCCTTGTAGAATACCGAGGTAAGGAGATGAGAGGTGCCCAAGGAGACTAGGATGTCAAGGAAAGATACGGAGGAGGTGGAGATGTGGAAGGTGATGTGGATAGAGGCGTGGAAATGTCCTACATATTCTATGAAACGGGAGATCTCATCCTCAGGAAGGTCAGACAAACCAATGCAGTCATCGATGTACCTATGATACATAAGGGGAAGAGGGCCCTGGTAGGTTTGGATGATTTGATGCTCAAGGTAACCCATGAAGAGACAAGCATAGCTAGGGCCCATTTTAGTGCCCATCTGAGTAGGGCCTGACTACACAAAGAGGACATTAGAAAGTTTTTATCTTCACTCTTTAAGAGAAGAGGAAGATGATGGGTGGGACAAGGATGTATATATTGAGAGATTTAAGAGTCTAGGCATGGAAAAGGGCTCTAGTCGATCCTGTGTGCTTAGTGGGAAAAACAGTTGCATCTACAATCGATACACTACAGAAACTGCCAGTCTACATACACTTGATTCATTACTAGTTAGCTATGTAGGATCAGTTTTATTTACTTACATATATGTGTGTGTGTAGTTCGTTTGTTCCTGCTGAAGGCCTATTGAGCCGAAACATCGTTCAAATTTGTGTCGTCTATCAATCACGTAAAGCTTTTACCATACCATTTTCTTCTATTTATTTTTCAATTCTCCCTCAAATTTAGCTTTACTGCAGCTTCACATTTTTATGCATTCATTTGCATTTTTTGCCTTAACCCCCTGCATACACTTGAGAAATTCTGGGATTGATATTTCAGGAATAGAATAAAATTGTAGTGAAACATTTTTTTAAATATCATGACTTATATCTTTGGTGGTATCTAAAATGATATTGATGAACCTTACTATTAAATTTCTGTTGCTTTTATTGTAGACTTGAGAAAGAGAGTTCATCTGTGCTCTATAGAGCCAATTCTAACCTATGGAAGTGAATCATGGACAGTAGACAAGAGGGTGAAGAGACAATTAGAAGCCACAGAGATGGAATTTCTCACAAGAATGTTGAGAGTTCCCTGGACAAAAACCAGTGAGGAAATTTTCAAAGATGTAACACAAAAAGGGATCTCCCATGAAACATCAGAAAGAAACAAGCAACATTTTTCGGGACATTATGAGAACAGGAAAATTGGAATACTTGGTTGCAACTGGCAAAATAGAGGGAAAGAGAGATCGTGGATAACAAAGAGAGAAGATACTAGATAGCTTAGTGTCAAACAGTCAACAACAAAGTTGGTATGATGTACTGTGGATAGAGAATTGTGAAGGAACATGATCACCTACTCCAGCTGGTATGGCACATAATGATGATGTTTTTATTATATCACTTTACTGTGAAAACTTGTGTGTTGTTTTATAATGCTTTGGTATTAAATCTTTTTTATGTTTTATTAAATATTGTAAATTTTATTATGAAATCAAATAAGCTTTATTTTTGAAATTTATTACTTCTTTCCAGAGTTGTTTCCATGAAAATTGTTTTTAAAATTGATCTTTTCTGTGACTGAAAGTATACTGAAAGTTGAAATAAAGAGAATGACTAATAAAAATAAAAAGCCACAGAAGGTGGATGCATTGCAGACAAAAAAGGAAAAATGCTAACAGACAATAAGGATATCATAGATAGATGGCAGGAATATATAACAGAACTATTTCATGATCAAAGGGACAAGAAACCAGTTATAAAATGTACATCAGGCTATAAAATCTTAAAATCTGAGGTGGAAAAAGCTATAAAAACAATGAAAAGTGGAAAAGCAGCAGGACCTGAAAGCATACAGATAGAGATGATACAGGCACTTGAAGATTTTGGCATTGAAGTGATTACAGACATATGCAACGACATATACCACACAGGATACATACCAAATGAACTAAAAACATCAACTTTCATTGCATTGCCTAAAAAGAATGGTGCAGTTGAATGCAGTGACTTTAGAACAATAAGCCTAATGAGCCATGTTACAAAAATCTTGCTAAAAGTTATACAAGGAAGGATTCAGAATAAAATCAATACTGAATTAGATGAGCAGCAATTTGGATTTAGGGAAAATAGCGGGACAAAAGAAGCCATATTCTGCATGAGAACATTAATCAAAAAATACACAGAAGTAAACAAACCAATATATGCCTGCTTCATAGACTACACCAAAGCTTTTGATAGAGTACACCACAAACAACTTATAGAATGCCTAAAAGAGATACATCTAGATGACATGGATATACGACTAATATGCAATCTATACTGGGAGCAAACAGCAATAATAAAATATAACAAAGAGTTCTCTACACCCATTGATATAAAAAGAGGAGTAAGACAAGGATGCATCCTATCACCAAGCTTGTTCAATCTATACACTGAGCAAATCTTTAAAAACATCATAGAGATGCCAGGCCTACAAATTAATGGAAAGATAATCAATAACCTAAGATATGCTGACGATACTGTACTACTAGCAGAAAATCCTAAAGACCTACAACAATTACTTAATGAAATAAACACGACAAGCAAAAAATATGGACTAGATATGAATATCAAAAAGACTAAAACTATGATCATAAACAAAGAAAATACTCAAAACCCACAAGTGGATATCAAAATTGAAGGAATAGACCTTGAGACAGTTCAGAACTATAACTACCTTGGACATACTATAACCAGTGATGGAAAATGTACAACTGAAATAAACAAAAGAATAGGAATGGCAAAAAGTAATTTTAATGTCATGAAGGACATACTAACATCAAAACAAATAACACCAGAGCTAAAACTAAGAATAGCAAAATGTTACATCTTCTCAATATTCCTATATGGTGCTGAAACATGGACATTAGACAAGAAAACAGAACAGAGAATTGAAGCCTTTGAAATGTGGATATATAGAAGAATAGGTAGAATTGGATGGAAGGAAAAGAAAACAAATGACAAAGTCTTAAAACAACTAAAAATGAAAAGAGAACTTCTGAACACAATTAGAACAAGACAAATGCGATTCTTAGGCCATGTTAAAAGACACAACAGCCTACTGAAAGTGATCCTGGAGGGGAAAATACAAGGTAAAAGAGGCAGAGGCAGACCAAGATTAACATGGACGAGTAACATCAAAAGATGGACAAATCAACCGATGACAACCTGCACCATCAAAGCAAGAGATAGAGCAAAATGGCGCTCCATGGTAGCCAACCTTCGTTGCGGAGACGGCACTCAATGATGATGATGAAAGTATCATTTAAGTGTTCTGGCTATGATATAATATTCTACACGAGCTTCTATAAAATAATTCTTCCATGCAGTAGCATTCTGTGATAATATTACCATTAAAAAGGTTGGTAATTATCATCAAGTATGGTCACCTTATGACAAATGGAAAGGTGAACATCAGAAGTCGGTGAGAAAGAATTGCATTACAAAATGGCTGGAAAAATAAATGGATTTATGGGATGATGAAATACAGAGAGTAATGATGTTTTTTTTTTTTTTTAAGACAATCACTTCCTTATTTATGTTGGCACACAATAATGATAGATAGTTTATCAATGAATCCATCTTTGATTTCACTGCAGTGATTCATTGAGCCAGAAAATTATCATTGTGTGCTGTTTTCTCCCAGCTATTGTGAATGCTTTGATTTGCTGAAGCTGTTGGTGAGAAACAAGCAGTGTTCAAATTGTGCATAGTTGGTCTAGGTAACATGTTTGTAGATCATTATATCAATGTGGAGAGAATTAAAGGTAATGTACAAGATTTGAATTGGCGTCCTAATACGCAAGTTTCCACCCATATGTGCTTGGTCGCCTATCCAGAAGTGTTCGGAGACTTCTGGACAGTTTCGCTTCAAGCATCGAAACTCACTATGCGAGGCAACATTCCTCACCTTCCCAGAGTATCACTAACCTGGTACCCATTTCTGCCAGTGGCTGTGTCGACCGCGGGGATATTTTTTTTTTTGCCAACCACAAGTTCAATTCACACTGCTTGCAGTGGAATCAAACACGGGTTATCGGAACCCCAGTCGGGTTGTTCTCCCAACTAGGCTACCAAGGCCCCCAGTGGAGAAAATTATGATAGAATAACAAAATGAAACTTTTATTTTCATTTCATTTTATTAGACCTTATACTAAAATAATTTGTCTTCTGAGCGGATCGGTAAGTGAGCTTTCTTTGCCTCTCGTTTTAACATTTCATATTTCTTGTCTTCCTTCCTTATATTCTCCTACCTTCAATCATCATCACTATCGCTTTTGTTTCAGGGCTTTCCTTGTTTATTTTTTGTGATATTTACATTTCTTCACAAAACATGCACTTTATTTTGACCTTTGAGCTAAAGGAACATACATTTAAATATTCTGTTTCAGAGTACGAAAGATACTCAACATTCGAATCTTTAGTGAAACAGAAAGCAAGAGATGGATGAAGAGTGTTGTGGATATGGATTTTGAAATTTTATGTATAAGCCAGGTATGTTATTGTCTTTTATTTAGAGATGCATAGTTGTCAGTATGTAAATGATACAGGTAAGATTATGTGACTGTGCTGTAAATGATATAGGTAAGATTATGTGATTGTGTTGTAATTGATGCAGGTAAGATTATGTGATTGTGTTGTAATTGATGCAGGTAAGATTATGTGATTGTGTTGTAATTGATGCAGGTAAGATTATGTGACTGTGTTATAAATGATACAGGTAAGATTATGTGATTGTGTTGTAATTGATGCAGGTAAGATTATGTGATTGTGTTGTAATTGATGCAGGTAAGGTTATGTGACTGTGTTATAAATGATACAGGTAAGATTATGTGACTGTGTTGTAAATAATACAGGTAAGATTATGTGACTGTGTTGTAAATGGTACAGGTAAGATTATGTGACTGTGTTGTAAATGGTACGGTTAAGATTATGTAACTTTATGTCTGTAACTAGCAAATAAGCGTATGCATTCTTTAAAGCTCTGGTTATTGTATTACCAGAGAGTTGTTTTTCTTTTTTTTTTTTTTTTAGTTGATACTGATAGCAGTTGTCTCTTCCAACTCTTTAGTACTGTGTTTCTTCATTTTAACTTTAAGTAATGTCATATTTACACTGTATTCTGTAAGTCAATAAAGATAAAAGATAATGCAGGTTCAAATTCTGGTGGGGCCAAACAAGTTTTTTTCTATCGGGGATTAAATAAAAACTCAGGCCCAAACACCTTGCAGTGACTGCGATGGACAAGCGACCTTTATTCTTCGGTTCTACAATTTCCCCCGGAAGACCTCAGTAATGGGAAGATGCCGTAAAGATAGTTTTTTTAAGAATTAAAGGTGAAAATATAAATATGAAATTGTATTGAGCAGCTAGACTAATAGGAAAAAGGACAAAATATGTTTTAGCCAAGGAGGATGCTTTGTCTGTTGGAATTCATGGTAACATCACGACATCTTAAGCTAAGTTTTCTATATTGTGTGTTTGTTTGTTGCCCTGTTTGTGATAAATGCCAGTGGAATGCCAAAAGATTATGTTTTGTACTATTTTTCTATTAATTTAGCTGCTCATTACAATTTGACATTTATTTTTTTATGTTTTTTTTTTCAGCTTTACTCATGGCTCTGTTTAATATTTACATATTTGTGCCTATTTCAAGTTAATTAAGATGTTAAAAAATAAAGATTAGGTAATCTTATAGTAGTCACTTTGTGCCTTTTAAACAACAAAAAAGCTAGTTTCAGTATTTAAAGGTGGGGTGGCCAGTGCTCATCTTTACTGATTTCAGAATGAACTAAACACTGGACTAAACTAAACTTCCTGACCTCAGGACAGAAGGAACCTGGGCTCAAACCCCACCGGAAGTGGTGGTCATTTTTCCAAAATCATCATCATCATCGAGTGCCGTCTCCGTATCGAAGGTTGGCTACCATGGTGCGCCATTCCGCTGTCTCTTGCTTTGATGGTGCAGATTGTCATAGGCTGACTTGTCCACCTTTTGATGTTATTCGTTAGTCTTTGTCTGCTTCTTTTGCCTTGTATTTTCCCTTCCAAAATTACTTTTAGTAGGCTGCTGTGTCTTTTAACATGCCCCACAAATCCCATTTGTCTTGTTTGAATTGTGTTTGGTAGTTCTCTTTTCATTTTTAGTTGTTAACTTCATCATTTGTTTTCTTTTCTTTCCATCCAATTATTGCTATTCTTCTGTAAATCCACATTTCAAAGGCTTCAATTTTCTGTTCTGTTTTCTTGTCTAATGTCCATGTTTCTGCACCATACAGGAATGTTGAGAAATTATGACATTTTGTTATTCTTAGTTTTAACCCTGGTATTATTTGTTTTGATGTTAATATATTTTTCATGGCATTAAAATTACTTTTTACCATTCCTAATTATTTGTTTATTTCAGTTGTACATTTTCCATCACTGGTTATAGTTTGTCCCAGGTAGTTGTAGTTCTGAACTGTCTCCAGGTCTATTCCTTCAACTTTGATATCCACTTGTAGGTTTTAAGTATTATCTTTGTTTATGATCATAGTTTCAGTCTTTTTGATATTTATTCTAATCAATATTTTTTGCTTGTCATGTTTATTTCATTAAGTAATTGTTGTAGACCTTTAGGATGAAAAAAAATGATTTTCCAAATTAGGAAAAATTAATCTGTGGTTTCTTTATGATGCTTCCCTCCTTTGATCTCTTGGGCAGAGAAATCCTATGTCTAGACCTCTCAGATAATGGCAATAAACAGGAGGTCCCATGTGCACTGGCACATGTTAAAGATCCCTTGGCATTTTAAATAAAAAAGACTAGGCTATAAATGTGGTCGCTGCCCTGGCAAAGTTGTCAGCAAAAACCTATTCTCAATGTGGACCATAGTGCTACATGGTCCAGGATTCTCCTAGGATTTTCTTGAGATTTACAAGGGGGACTTTGAAGCACCTATGGATTTGTCTGGTGTGCAGTGAGGATGATCCTAACAACAAACAAACTAAACTAAAGATATGTAGGCTGGAGCAGTTCCATGTCATGGTTGTTAGGAATCTAACAGAATATTATTAATATATAAGATATCACTATTTCTATAGCACTTGTATATATCACATAAAGATCTGAAAGTTAGCTATTATCACTGTAATAAATCTCATCAATTTGTGTTCCACTTGTCACTCTCTCTGTTTACAGTTTACTCTCGATGTGACTCTCAAAGGAAACAAGCCAGATTTTAGTAAAGCTATGGGCCCAGAATTAGCACGACCTTTTTACAATAAATTTCTGGAAACTTTGAAGTCTCAGTACAAGCCTGAAAAAATACAAGGTGGTTGTTTCGTTTTGCTGTGCTCTCTAAATTGTTGTAAAAAGTGACAACAAAAATTGTTGCAGTTATAAAAAGATGTACTTAATTTCATCACTTCTACCTTTAAGTGTAATTTAAGATTGCCTCAAGTGATAGTTTTCTCTATTATTAATTATCCTTGCATTTTTTGTTCTGTTGAATTGTTCTAATTCTTAAAGGCCACCCTTTCGATGAACAGTTCACTTGCTTGCAGCTTCTTGCATCTCTTTTGGGCCATAACATTAAAGTTTTCAGTATCTCTGTATATTGTTGTCCACGATTAATCTTCTCTCATTTGACATGTTATGTCATAAATTTAGTTTTTCTTTTTGATGTTTGTAATAATCTTTTATGTGTTTAACCGTAACTATTATCTTCTTCTGGGATTCTTAATATTCTTCTTAAAACTACATTATTGTAGCAACCAGTTTTTGGTAAAGCTTTATATTTGATAAGCTGAAAGGAACTACCTACCCCAACAGAATGAGAACCACCTACTTGGTCTGAAGAAATAGCTCATCATCTTATCATCTTACTTATCGTATTACTTATCATCTTCTGGTTAAGAACAGGACACAATCTACTTTGAAACCGCCCATGTACACAAAGCTCAAGGTTGGAAACACAAGCATGTGGACAAGCATAGACAATTGCAAGATTGCAATCACTACAATGCTTTAAGAGATGCACACAGATCAAATGGAACTACAAGCATGCGGCCAAGCATCACTGACAATTGCAAGACTGCAATCACTACAATGCTTTAAGAGATGCACACAGATCAAATGGAACTACAAGCATCACAATGCTTTAAGAGATGCACACAGATCAAATGGAACTACAAGCATGTGGACAAGCATCACAGACAATTGCAAGACTGCAATCGCTACAGTGCTTTAAGAGATGCACACAGATCAAATGGAACTAAAAGGATGTACTAAACACAATACTGTGTAGTTCCTTACAAAAGCTTTTGAAGACAGTAAAGAAGACAACTTTGCAGACATAGCCCTTAGCAAATGCAAGAAGACAAGCTGAATTTTCAATTTTAAAATAAACAATATATATATAAATATCCTAAATAGAATAAAGGATTCAATAGATACAGTAATGCGTGAAGAACAGGCTGGGTTTAGAAAAGGGAGAAGCTGTCTTGACCACATTTTCACTCTACGACTTATATTGGAGGAACACATTGAAAAGCAAAAACCTTTTGTACTTAACTTCATCGACTTCAAAAAAGCATTTGATAGTATTCATAGAGATTCTTTGTGGAAAATTCTGAAGCAATATGGCTTACCATCAAAAATCATAAATATTATCAAAGACATGTATGATGGTTACACATGTGCAGTTCGAACAGAGGAAGGACTGAGCGAATGTTTCCCAATAGAAACTGGGGTTAAACAAGGATGTATTTTATCGCCCTTGTTATTTGGAATTGTTATGGACTTCATAATGAAGAAATGCTGCACTGGTAATAAAGGCATCGAATGGATACAAGGAGACCATTTGGAGGACCTGGACTTTGCTGATGACATAGTTCTCATCAGCAATCAGATAAAAACGATGCAGGAAAACACAAATGAACTATCATCAATAGCCAGCAAAATTGGGCTTGAGGTCAATCATGAAAAGACTAAAGTCATGAAAAGTTTAATTCCAACAAGTGACAAAATATACATGGAAAACAAACCAGTAGAAGAGATCGATCACTTCATCTATCTTGGAAGTCACATTGATCGAGAAGGGGATACAAGCAAAGAAATTAGAATCAGAATGGCTAAAGCAGCAATGTCTTTCAGAAGCCTTGAAAAGTTGTGGAAATCAAAACTCATTAGCACAAACACAAAACTTAGGCTATTCAAATCAAATGTACTATCAACCCTTACGTATGCGTGTGAAAGCTGGAAAACAACAAGAGATATAGAAACAAAGTTGAACGCATTCGAAAATAAATGTCTAAGGAAAATACTTGGTATAGAATGGAACGAATTCAAAACAAACGAGGAAATTAGAGAAATCGCCAATCAACCACTAATATCTTCAGTAATAAAGAAAAGACGATGGTCATACGTTGGACATGTGATGAGAAGAGATAATAATCGAATAGCAAAGCAAGCCCTCATATGGGAAACAACAGGTAAAGAAAAAGAGGAAGACCCAGGGAGACACTGAGAAGAACATTGATGAGAGAGGCAAGAGCAGCAGGAATCGGCTCCCTCAATGAGATAGAACTGCTTGCACAGAACAGAGACAGATGGCGAGATTTGATAAAATATCTTTAAAAGAAAACTGCTAGAACAAAAATTCATATAGGAGAAGGTGTATCTTGGTCTACGCCCTATGGGCCGGTTACGGCTCGAAAGGTCAATAGATAGATATATATATATATATATATATATATATATATATTGCCAAATAGTTGCTTATGTATTTGTATGTGAGAATAGTTGATGCCACATTTGTAATGCAACAATTGTCTTTGACATTAGTAACTAGCTGAATTTTTTATATAAGATTCTAATGCCAGCCTGATCTCTTAGTTTTCTTAGGAGCCTTTGAGTTGCCAAAATGATGAACCATTTTTTTATTTTTCTGCATTTTTACCTTTTGTGTGCCAGGTCAAGGCTAGCTTGGATGTTTTCCTCATCCATTCTTTGATGTCATCAGTTATTTTTCTCCTTTATGTACCTATACATGAGCTATCAGAAAGTTTCCATACTGTAATTACCACAATGCTATAATTTGACACAATCACTCAAAAATCTGAAGGTGATCCTACCAAATGTCCTGAGCATCTGTGTCCATGTGACATCATGCTGTCTACATTTGGTCAGATTCCACATACCATTTTAAAACCTTGTATATGGGCCACTCTGCGATCAGTGAATTGGTTGACATATTCAAGAAATGCTAACAACTTGTTTGCATAAAATTGTGTTTGAAATTTTGCACATCTGCTGCCGAGACCTTCAAAATGGTTCATCAAGCCTTGGCAAACATTCTTTAGGTAAACACAGGTCTTTGACTGGTACGTGCATTTTGTGATCTGTAGTTCAAGATAACGAGTGCTCATGTATTCAGTCACCACAAATCAACAGGAAATATGGGAAAAAAAAATTGTGAACTGATTCATGAGAACTGTCATCAAATAAACAGCTCTCTCACATGGTTGGATTCAGTTATAGACTCTATATGCCTATCTCAATACATTCTACCTTAAGGATTTTAATTCCAAAAAGAGAATGAAAGAACTTGCTATCATCATCATCAAGTACCGGACCTAGTGGCATAGGTGATCATGTCTCTCCACAACTTTCGATCTCTGCAGCTATTTATCATTTCTGTTGTTGACCTTCTGCCAAGCCATTCTCTTAAGCTGTCAGTTATTTTTTCTCTTTGCTTCCCTCTATCTCTTCGTCCCTCAATTTTTCCAGTTGTTACAATACATTCCAGTTGTTCTTTTCTCATTACATGGCCAAAAAATGATGATTGTCTCTTCCTAACATTTAAAATTAGCTCTCTTTTGCTTTGACCTCTCTCAGAACATCTTCATTACTCTTCTTAGCCGTCCATCATGAACTTGCTATAAATAACTATAAATTACCTTGTCTTCTTATCTGAGTAACATTGTGACTCAAGTGATTTATAATTGCACCTCAGTGTTTAATTATTTTAACAGATGGAGAATTTGCAGCCTATATGCAGGTCCACATACAGAATGATGGCCCAGTCACAATCCCTTTGGAGACTAAAGTTAACAAGGTAGTTCTTAAAAGTGGCCATATCTTTAAATTATGTTTAATAGCTTTCCTTGTTGGTCTTGGAACAGATAGTTGTCATCTTAAATCTACATTGTGATGCTGTTGTCATCTTAAATCTACACTGTGATGCTGTTGTCATCTTAAATCTACATTGTGATGCTGTTGTCATCTTAAATCTACGTTGTGATGCTGTTGTCATCTTAAATCTACATTGTGATGCTGTTGTCATCATAAATCTACATTATGATGCTGTTGTCATCTTAAATCTACATTGTGATGCTGTTGTCATCTTAAATCTACATTGTGATGCTGTTGTCATCTTAAATCTACATTGTGATGCTGTTGTCAAAATGACCACTTCAAAATACAAATTCTTTAAATTTGACAGATTGCTGCATACAAACCACCCCCCCCCCCCCTATTACTGCTTCAGGTGACTCCTATGTGTTGGTTTTGTTTCCTCTGATGTTGGATCAGACACAAACGAGCACACCATAAAAAGTACTACACCATTGTACAAAAGTGGCTGTTTTTTATTTTTTAAAAAATGAAACAAATTTTCATGAAATTTTTTTTTTCTAATGACGAGGGAAGTTTCCTAGGCTGTCGGTGCAGACATCAGACAAACCTTGTAACATGGGATAGCCAACGAATGACATTAAGATGAAGCTGAACATATGGCTGGATTGACGGACTGATGGTCACCATATCAGTAGACAACATACCACCATCTGTAGCCACAGAGTAATGGGCTTGAATTTCAGGCTATAAATCTAACCTAAGCCAGGAAGTTGTTACATCTTCTCAATATGTATGGTGCAGAAACATGGACATTAGACAAGAAAACAGAACAGAAAATTTAAGCCTTGAAATATGGATTTATAGAAGAATTGGATGGAAAGAAAAGAAAACAACTGATGAAGTTTTAAAACAACTAAAAATGAAAAGAGAACTACTAAACACAATTAGAACAAGACAAATGAGATTTTTGAAGCATGTTAAAAGACACAACAGCCTAATAAAAGTAATATTGGAAGGGAAAATACAAGGTAAAAGAGGCAGACCAAGACTAACATGGACAAGTAACATCAAAATATGGACAAGTCAACCTATGACAATCTGCACCATCAAAGCAAGAGACAGAGTAGAATGGCGCACCATGGTAGCCAACCTTCGATACGGAGACGGCACTCAATGATGATGATAAAGCCAGAAAATGATGACAGCATCTAATTCCCATGTCTCTGCTAGGGTAAACATGGAGCTGTGTAACATAAGTTCACAAAAAATATTATTTTCCAAACTCCAAATATAACAATTAAGTGGTAGTGATGTTTTACCAGAGTGTCATATAAACATGGCTCAAAGATAAGTATCGTAATCAAGGGTTAAGATCATTCTTGACCAATTAAATATCTGGATTATATAATTAGTGAAAGTTATAACTGTTAGGAAGTCTACTGGTTTCTCATCTGTAAACACTATATCTTGGCTGTGGGGTTAACAGACTTCATCATTCACCTTCCTGTCCATTTGATGTTTTTTTGCGATATCTTGGAGGTACCAGTGCTCTGTCATGCTTAAAGATGATTATTCCAACTGGGCCAGCTGAGATAACGCTAAAATGTCTATTGCCCTGAAACTAGGTAGATAACACTAAAAATGTCTATTGCCCTAAAACATGTAGATAACACTAAAGATCTCATTTGTCTTGTTTGACAACCAGCTAGATAATGCTTAAATACCTATTGCCCTGAAAATAGGTAAGAGCGGAATGAAAAAATATTTGTGCTAACTTCCTGTTTACTCAAGTAAAAGATTGGATTACTAATAGGCTCAGCTTGAGTACAATGATGATGATTATATGTACAGCATGCAAATTAATATCTCCTGATGAAAGAGCAAACAATCAAAGGCTGCTGAATCTGCTACAATTGACTTACTACTATGACCTCCAATATTTTAAATGAATAACTAACACAGAATGGTGTTAAGCAACTGTTTGTATTCAACAGTACTGAAGTCTCAATCTTCCTCAATATGTAACCATTTGCTCAACAAAATGGAGCTCCTTAGAAACATCAGAAAGAAACATTCAACATTTTTTGGGCACATAATGAGAAGAGGAAAGTTGGAATACTTGGTTACAACTGACAAAGTACAGGAAAAGAGAGATCGCGGATGACAAAGAGAAAAAATACTAAATAGCTTGGTGTCATGGCATGGGAAAACAGTCAACAACAGAACTGATACAATGCACTTTGGATAGAGAATTGTGGAAGGACATGATCACCTACGCCAACCGGTATGGCACATGATGATGTTGATGTATTCAACTTCTTGTAGACTTAGAACTGGTATGAAGTAACAGTCAATCTGTATGATATGGATGATCATGTAGAACATTTCATTTATCATTGTTCAGTGTGTTTTAGATAAAGGAGTTAATCAAATAAAACAATTATAAGTAATTATATTTATTCAAAGCAGAAGTCAACATTTTTACTTGGTTTAGGGCTAAAGAATGATTTACTTCCTGAGTGAGGGCCTATGAGTTTTAAACTTAATATGATGCTGTGACTGCTCAACTCATTTCTGAAATGTTCTTTGTCATAGGTGTAATCTGTTAATCTTGGTACTTCGCATTGTATTCTGGTTCGTCTGTTGGGTCGGAATATGTCACACACCTGTCTGCATAAAATGGACTTCACACAAGTCTCTTGTACATAAGAATAGAAATACTTCATTTACATAGTCCACTGAACAATGGTTCTCAATACAACATCCTGGCAGCGTTAATCACTGTTCGGGTATCAAAGTAAAGCTTTGTAGGTTCCAGTTACCTCCCACGATTCATAATTAATCTCGGGGCCCTCTCATCACACATTGAATCAATTATCTCTGTCCACATTCCTGAACAGTATACAAGACTTAACAACCAACGTAATGTTCATGTCATAAATCCATCTCATGGAACATATCATTACAGATAATTCCTTACTAGTCTGCTCACTGTCACTCCACCATATGATTACAGAACACCCAGCTTCCTAAACTAAGTATCCAGTCCTACTCATTCCTTAAAACTACATTCACTTCTCCTTAAGCGAAATGTCCACAGTCTGGTTGTTCTAGACACGGCTAGCTAATATGGGCATTCACCCTGTTACTACTAAGATAGATTCACTTCTCAAATAACTTAGCTCACATGTGCCTGCCCTGTTTTTCTCTTTGAATCTCTCTGGAAACTTCGTCCTACACATTTCTAACTAAAAAGAGCATTTTCCCTGCTACGACTAAAATGGATCCACACCCTAATGGCGTGGACCTTCCTACTTCCTTAGCTTACATGTGATCTCTTCCTAGGTCATTCCTCCAGCCCTTCCATCATAACCTAACATCACTTCCCTTTCTTAACTCTACTTACTCTTCGTATCTCTCACTCCCCTTGACACTCCCAAGAACTACCTGCGTCTAGCTCTACTCACCAGTCACTCTGAACACCTGACCACTCTCCCTGACTTGCTCATTCCAAATCTTCATGTGAGACCCTTACTCATACATTATCATGTGCATCTCACTTTCATTTAACAAACCATGATTATCTCCACCTCCTTACACTCCCTCTTACAAACAGTAAGAGACAGTATTTATTCACAAACTTGACACTTACTTGTAAGTAAGACAGAAATAAACAAAAGAATAGAAATGACAAAAAAGCAATTTTAAGAACATGAAAAATATACCCACATCAAAGAAAATAACATCAGAACTAAAATAATGTATGACAAAATGCTATATTTATTCAACATTCCTGTAGAGTGCAGAAACATGGACATTAAATAAGAAAACAGAGCAGAAAATTGAAGCCTTTGAAATGTGGATCTATAGAAAAATTGGGAGGGGGGGGGGGATTGGGTTGAAGGGAAAAAAAAGACAAACAAGGAAGTTCTGAATCAGATGAAAATCTCTCGCTCTCTCTCTCTCTCTCTCTCTCTCTCTCTGCGATCAAGACTCAATCAGAGTAGGATTCCAGACTCTCTCATGAAGTCAGCTGTCTGTTTAAGTGAATCGATTGTCCCACATAGTTTCTCTTCCAGGGAGGTGGGTGTGGACCACATTGCTCTTCTCAGGTCTGTGTACTGGGGGCATTATTACCTATTTTGAATTTGGTGAACATATGATTTCTCATTCTATTGTGGCCAGTGCGTAAGCGAAGTATGATGACTTGATCCCTTCTTGATAGTTGGTGGTATCCGTCACTCTTGTTATGTTTTGGGTGTTCTCGTCTCCATTTTTCATGGAACCTTTGAGGATGGATTTGGCTTCATCATAACTGAGCGGATGGTTCTCTTGTGGTAATCTCCCTCCCTCTTTAGCTAATTTGTCTGCGCGTTCGTTCCCGTGTATATTACAGTGTGATGGTATCCACTGAATGACTACTCTCTGGAAGTTATTGCATAGTTGGTTCAGGGTAGTTCTCAAGTCATCTAGTTCATTATTCTTGGGGCTTTTTAGAGCTGATAATACTGACAGTGCATCAGTCAGAATCACCAATTTATTGTGCATGTTATTTTTGTGTTGAGTAGCCAGTATTGCAGCATCTCTGATGGCCTCAGTTTCTGCTTTAAAGTTGTTTGAGAATTTTCCAGTAGCTACTGGAGACCCAGCACTTTCCCAAATAATCACGAACTTCCGGGAGTCTCACTGATGCTGACAAGTCATGTATGAAACCCCACTCCGTCTTTCATTGATTAGAGTACAACCGTCCTAGGGCTATGCAACTAACTTGATGGCGTAGCTCACACAACAATGGCTGAACTCACAATATCCCAGTTACTATAGTAAAAGCAGCAAACAGCACACGAAAAGCTGATGCACAATTTCCAAAGTGAAAACTGCTACTGACTAGACTGATCAGAACTTAGCAAGGAGTTGTACAATGCCAGATGAAAATGAAAACTACTTAACATAATTCAAAAAAGACGACAAAAGGTGGATCAGTGAACCTATGACAACATGCTTCATCGAGATAAGATACAAAATAAAATGACCTTCCATGGTAGTCTACTTTCAATGTGGAGACGGCAGCCAATGAATGAATGACACTACAACTTCATCTACCTGTATGTTTCTGATATAAGTTATTCCTTTCAGGAGAGTGGTTTGAAAACATGTTTTCTTGACCACAGTTAGTGCTGTCAAAGTTTATGATTTCCTGATAATTCTCTTTCTCTCTAGGTTGAGGTGAAACCAAATAAATCAAGCACAGCAACACCAGACCTTGGAGCCACAAAATTTCAACAGAAGAGTCATGACAGCCCAGATACAAACTGATCTGAGAGAAAAGTATTTTTTCTAATAATTTTATATGAGCTTTTATGTTATTGCTTCAGTTTATAATTTATGCAGGTAAACTTACTGTAGGTCTTGGTCTGTTTTAGGTTTCTGGCCACAGATGTAAAGAACTCACTGTAAAATCTTATCTGTTTTATTTTCTGGTCATAAAAAGTGTTATCTTGTTACTGTAGTTTCTGGTATGTTTTTAGGTGTAGCCCACATACTTAATATTTTAATTGAGGGCTATTCAAACTTAATAGTAGCTTTATTTTTGTATGTTCCTATTTTAACAATGGCAGTAAAAACTATAACATTTCAGTTACCTTTTCTCCACCACATACAGTTTCCACTGATCTCACAATTGATATGATTGTTAACAAATTTTAAATCTCCAAATGAATGACAAACTACAGATACTAAGGATGAGTTCAACAAAGATGAGACTGTATATTAACAGTACTGGTACCAAGGATGAAGTTAACAAAGATGAGACAACATATTAACAGTACTGGTACTAAGGATGAAGTTAACAAAGAGGAGACTGCACACTAACAGTACTGGTACCAAGGATGAAGTTAACAAAGATGAGACTGCATATTAACAGTACTGGTACTAAGGATGAAGTCAGCAAAGATGAGACTGCATATCAACAGTACTGGTACTAAGGATGAAGTTAACAAAGAGGAGACTGCACACTAACAGTACTGGTACTAAGTATGAAGTTAACAAAGATGAGACTGAATATTAGCAGTACTGGTACCAAGGATGAAGTTAACAAAGATGAGACAACATATTAATAGTACTGGTACTAAGGATGAAGTTAACAAAGAGGAGACTGCACACTAACAGTACTGGTACTAAGAATGAAGTCAGCAAAAAGGAGACTGTACATTAACAGTACTGGTACTAAGGATGGGCAACAACTTATCTCTTTCTTTTTCTGCCCAAGCTCGTGCCCTGGAGAGGACACTCCAGAATTGCTATTTTGGTGTCGACAGGATACCATCCACACCTGCCACACAAGTTAAATCAACAACCAAGACATTTAACCTATGCTTGTGTTGATGGAACGTCCGCACCATGCAAACTGGTCTATCTGACAACTTGCAGGACATAAACGATGCCAGAGAGACAGCCATAATCAATAATGAACTGAACAAAACTCCAGGTGGATATAGCCACATTTCAAGAGACACATTTGGCAAGCTCAAGTATGCTGAACGAGGCGGACTACGTGTTCCATTGGCAAGGAAAGAGCAGCGACGATATCCGAGAACACGGTGTGGGATTTGCTGTAAAGAAATCTCTATAAGGTCTGGTTACATTTGGTCAGAATGCATCAGAGTGGATAATAACACTTCACCTTACAACAGCAGGACCAGTTACTCTTATAAGTGTATACACTCCGACCTTGTGCTCTTCATCTGAAACCAGGGACAATTTCTACCACCACACTATTCTACTGGGAAATTTCAATGCTAGAATTGGTGCAGACCACAGTTCGTGGACAACCTGCCACGGTCACTTTGGAGTTGGTAAATTAAGTGAAAATGGCCAACGACTTCTAGAGTTTTGCGCCTATCACAACCTGTGCGTCACAAATACTTTTTTCAAAACCAAGCCTCAGCATAAAGCAGCTTGGAGACACCCATGATCAAAACACTGGCACCAGCTGGACTTGATACTTGACAGGCGCCCTTCCTCAAATCTGTAATTCCCACAGTGCAGGCTTCGAATCAGATCATTCACTAGTCTTCTGCAAAATCAAGCTACTGCCCAGGAGGTTCCACTACGCCAAGCAGGTAAAGAAGAAACCACGCTTAGACACTAGCAAGCTAACACATTCTGGATTGGTCAAGCAGTTCAACAAGACCCTAAAGGATTCGCTAAGCACTCATGAACATGACAATAGCACTGTGGGAAAATGGGAACATCTCCACATCATCTACAATAACGTAGTTAGCATCTTTGGAAAACTGACATTTAGGTCTCACGATTGGTTTGAAGCCAACTCCCATGTTATGACGTCCGTAATCGAAGCTACACATGCGGCCTTCTTAGATCACAAGCGCGTACCTAATGCAAATACTCTGCAGGCTATTAAAATGGCCAGAAACAAAGTCCAGCAAACAGCTCGACGCTGCACAAATGAGTATTAGCTTCACCTTAGCTACAGCATTCAGACTACATCTCAAACTGGGAACTTAAAAGTAATGTATGATGGCACAAAGAAAACCCTCGGACCAACAAAATACACTATTACTTCATTAAAGACATCCACTGCGGAGACAAAAACAGATAGAGGCAAACAGATGGGTGAATTTGTGAGAAATACTATATTATTTTTATTACAATCTGTGAGACGCACTCGCTTGTCTTTAGTACAGTTGAGATGTACTATCTAGCATTATCCTGTTTTCTCATTAATGATGGTTGTTCAGATGGTTCTTAATTTAAAAATTCAAAGTGTAGTTTCATTATTAAATTGTTTTGGGCTTTTATTTTTAATGTTTGTTATAATGATGTGTTGTTTGAGTCTGCCATTATGATGATGTGTTGTTTGCGTCTGCCATTATGGTGATGTGTTGTTTGTGTCTGCCATTATGATGATGTGTTGTTTGTGTCTGCCATTATAATGATGTGTTGTTTGTGTCTGCCATTATGATGATGTGTTGTTTGTGTCTGCCATTATGATGATGTGTTGTTTGAGTCTGCCATTATGATGATGTGTTGTTTGTGTCTGCCATTATAATGATGTGTTGTTTGTGTCTGCCATTATAATGATGTGTTGTTTGTGTCTGCCATTATAATGATATTATAAGGAACAGGCAACTAATTGCTGTGTTGTGGTAAAGCTGGTAGTGAGAATTCGGTAATGGGGTGTGGTATACACTCCAAGGTGACAGCCTTACAAAAAAGGAACACAACAAAATACTGACGTTTCGGACGGCGACCTTCTTCAGAAGACATGGGCAATGACAACAAACGGTGAGGCACAGATACCTTTTGCTACATGTCGGATAATAGACGGAAATAATTCCGACGAAACTTTATATTCAAGCGTCAGATCTTGCACATGATACGCATTGTATCTCGTACGGCTCTGTTCTAGGCGAGTCGCTCAAGTTCTGTGAGTGAGTTTATGCCTTCTGTTGTTGTCTCTCACGTCAATATTCGTTTTTAGGGTTTCTCTAGGTCGGCTTATTTCATTTATCCTCTGGTTCCCATTTGAGGGCTTGCTTTTAGATTCATTGTTGTCTCTTTCATCACATGACAAATATATGACCACCTTATTCTCTTGATTATAGTGGATGTTTTTGGTTACTTTGTCATTTATTTCTCTAATTTCTGCATTAATCTTGAGTTAATTCCATCGTATACAAAGTATTTTCCTGAGTCATTTGTTGTCAAATGCATCCAGTTTATTTAAAATTCTTTAGTTGTTTTCCAGCTGTTGCATGCATAAATAAGTAAGGGTAATGCAAATATTGTGACTCCTCAAATATTTTTTTGTCATTTATAATAGCTACTCTAGTTTATTAAAATTTATCTGATGTCTAGCTCTCTCTGGCTAGTGAGATCTGATGTCTGGCTCTCTCTCCCAGGGTAGTGAGATCTGATGTCTAGCTCTCTCTGGCTAGTGAGATCTGATGTCTGGCTCTCTCTCCCAGGGTAGTGAGATCTGATGTCTAGCTCTCTCTGGCTAGTGAGATCTGATGTCTGGCTCTCTCTCCCAGGGTAGTGAGATCTGATGTCTAGCTCTCTCTGGCTAGTGAGATCTGATGTCTGGCTCTCTCTCCCAGGGTAGTGAGATCTGATGTCTAGCTCTCTCTGGCTAGTGGGATCTGATGTCTGGCTATCTCTCCCAGGGTAGTGAGATCTGATGTCTAGCTCTCTCTGGGTAGTGAGATCTGATGTCTAGCTCTCTCTGGGTAGTGAGATCTGATGTCTAGCTCTCTCTGGGTAGTGAGTTCTGATGTCTAGATCTCTCTAGGTAGTGAGATCTGATGTCTAGCTCTCTCTCTCTGGGTAGTGAGATCTGATGTCTCATCATCAAGTACCGGGCCTAGTGGCGTAGGTGATCATGTCTCTCCACAACTTTCGATCTCGGCAGCTATTTATCATTTCTGTTGTTGACCTTCTGCCAAGCCATTCTCTTAAGCTGTCTGTTATTTTTCCTCTTTGCTTCCCTCTATCTCTTCGTCCCTCAATTTTTCCAATTGTTACAATATATTCAAGTTGTTCCCTTCTCATTACATGGCCAAAAAATGATGATTGTCTCTTCCTAACATTGGAAATTAGCTCTCTTTTTGCTTTGACCTCTCTCAGAACCTCTTCATTACTCTTCTTAGCTGTCCATGGTATTCTCAACATTCTTCTGTAAAACCACATTTCTACAGACTACAGTGATTTTCTTGTCTGTTGTCCTTTTGTCCATGACTCGCATCCGTATGTTAAGACTGGCTCTACGTAACATTTAAGAACTCTTTTTGTTGTTGTCAGGTCGGGTAATTTTACCTGCTACCGTATGCAGTAAACAGTACAACCTGTGGTTGCCCTGCTGCCTTGCAGGAAAGCTCGGGAGAGTAAAAGGCTAAGGGAGGGTACCCCGAAGTAAAACAACCCCACTGCCTTGTGGGTGAGACTTTTTAGTCAAAGGCTAGCGGAGTCAACCGTAAACAAACCACCGTCGTAATTCTGTTGTATGATCATGAATCTGATGTCTAACCCACTTGAAAAACGGCGAAAAAACAGTAGGTCACGTGTGCGCTCGCACACATTAAAGAATCCTTGACAGTTAAAAACAGAAAAGAAAAGGCCACATATGGCCGCTGCAAAATACATTTTTAAGCAAAATCTACTGATCCAAATCGAAGACGAATGGGTGTGACTGGAAGACGCAGATTTCATTTCTGTGATGTCAACTGACGACACGTCGCATCCACTTAAAGGAGGAAAACGCCAAGTAGAAGATAAAATATATTGAGACAGGTAGCCCCAAAAATTAAACGCAAAGCAATGTCTATCACAACCAAGAAACATTTCATACAGAGAATATTCAATTCCAATATTGTGCTATCAGTGTCAAACATGGTCACTTATGACTATTGGTTATGGAAGGCCTCGGTATCACTGCAAACGAATTAAAATCCATAATTGCTCAAGCGCCCGTTCCAGTGGAATCATCTAAATTACTAACACATCTCCCAACAAAGAAAGGTAACTGTAGTCCCCATTGTAGCAGTCTCAGCACACGCCAAAAGACATAAGGCGAAACAGCGCAGAAAGTGACCACAACCAACTGTTTCCCTGTCATACGATATTATCATTCATCGTAAACAAGCGGGATATCGAAACAGGATCAAAACGGATGAGACACACAGCTCACGGTGTGCACAGAGTACTTAACTCAGTAGCTCCTGCAACAAGCCGGACTTGGAATATGAGGAAACTGCAAGAGGGAACACTTTTCAGACATAGCCTTCAATGGTTCCTGCCGCCTATCCACCATATACCATGGAAGTTCGCGTCCTCCCAAAAAGGATGATCGTCGTAGCAATTGATGATGTTAGGCCATCGTTGATGACTCCAATTCCAAACATATAGACACACAGTGGTGGTAAGTTATCATTTCCAATCCAACAGAAGCCACATGACCTGTAGTTAGTAAAACCACAGAGAGAATATGATTTTGTGACCTTCACTGATTCACTCTTAGATGTGAATGTGTAGTTTACACAAGAGGAGAAGTTTTCAACTACATTGATCCATTTAAGGCAAAGGATAGCAAGGCAAGTCTCCTTTATAGCAGCAGAACTTGATGTTCTCTGTTCCTTCTTGTAGCTGCTGCCACACGATTCTGATGTCTCATTAACTTGGACATCATTCAAGAACAATGTCAGATTAACATTCCATAGATCTGGCTCTGCTGATGAAGTGCTTGGTGCAACAGTTGTATCAATTATACAGGAGGCTCCTGGTCTGTGGTCATTAATATCACAGACGGCACATGATGTTGTTATATTCAGTATTTCTTTATGGGGTGTAAATATGTGGCACAGACATGGAGAGTGGTTTGTGGTCACAGTAATCCCATTAAAGACAATTCTAGGGTAGCATGGCATAGCTGTTTCAGAACAGCACAATCATATGATGTTTCTGTGTTGGCTATAAAGCTGCTGCTGCTACACAATCCTGACCAATTATAGGTGTGGACATTATTCACTTACAATAACAAAACTGCTTTGTTTACATCATAAACCTCTGGAAGCGAATCATTTATGGGACTAATAGCCCTGATGGTGATTGGTAAGGATTCATTCTGACCAGGTGGCCAAACCATTTAAATGTTGTTGTCTATATATTCTTGCAGGGTTTTGTTCCTAGGTTTTGTTCCTACTATTTCTTATGGTTTCATTTGGTATTTTATCTCTTCTTGTGTTGTTTGTTACTTTTCTCAAGCAACGCATCTCACATGTATTTATCTTTCTTAAATGTGATTTAGAAAGGGTCCATGTTTGACTTTCATAGCACAAAGTTGGTATGAAGATGCTATTTATCATTTGTTGTTTAGCTGACAAAGAAATATATATTATTTCTTTGTCCACTGTATTTCTTTGTCCATTCATATAGATGTATAACTGCTAGAAATGTAAACAAATTATAAATGTACTACTGGTAGAAATGTAAACAAATTATAGATATACTACTGGGAGAAATGTAAACAAATTATAGATATACTACTGGAAGAAATTTAAACAAATTATAGATGTACTACTGGCAAAAATATAAGTAAATTATAAATGTACTACAGGTAGAAATGTAAAAAAATTTTTAGATGTACTAATGGCAGAAACTTAAAGAAACCTTTGTAAAACTGAAATGTAAACTGCTTCATTTGTTGTTGTCGTTTGCGTTCGCCAGCTTTATATCTGTAGCAAAGTCCCAAGGAACTGGAATTTGAGTAAATATCACTTTTTCCTATTTTCCACACCTGCAGCCATGTGCTCAGGTGCCACCTGCCTTACAGGCAGATATTCTCTGACTTCAGAGGTCTTCTACCTTTCAACTCCCTGTGGAGCACAGGTCTTCAACAAACACCTTCCACGCCATTCTGTTTTCTTACCATTCTTATAAGATTATTCCATGTCTTTCCCATCATCTTCATCACTGATTCCATCTGATTTCTCCAGGAATATTTTGGTCTTTCTCTTTGTCTTTTTCCTTGGGGTTCAAAAAAAGGGCATGTCTTGTAATACTTTCAGTTGGCCATCATATCATTTTTTGATACTACTGTGACAAATATAGCTCTGTCGTCCTCTTCTTCGTTTGCCTATTACTTTTCAATCTTGCAATGCTCTCAACATTATCATTACACTACAGACACTTTTTTTGGAATCCCTTTTAAGGACTTCAGAGGTATTTTTATTGTCAAGAGTTTTAACACTTTGGGTAGACTTTTTCTACTAATTTTGTCCGAGATGCAGCCGTTTCTAACTAAAAATTTCCAACTGCCAAGTGTTCTTTAATGTGAGCAGAACACACATGAGGCCCACGGTTTTTGCTGTTTTCTGAGTGAGCTAGACATCAGATATCACTACCCAGAGACCACGGGAGAATGAACCACGGATTCAATTATTTTTTAAATTTTTCATTCCCTGGAGTGGAATCGAACTCAGGACCTTTGTGTCCAGAGGCTGATGCCTTATCTCTAGACCACGAAGATCCCAAATTGTTTCATTTTAATTAAACCTTTCACTACTGTAGCAATGCCCAGTTTCATGTACAGAATCCTAAGTCAACAGGGATCTTCTTCTTCCTTTCAGCTCCCTGTGGAGCATAGGTCTTCAACAAACATTTTCCAAGCCATTCTATTTCTTGTCATTCTTTTAAGATCATTACAAGTCTTTCCCATTTTCTTCATCTCTGCTTCCATCTATATTCTCCAAGAATGTTTTGGTTTTCCTCTTTGTCACATTCCCTGGGGATTCTAAAAAAAGGGTCTGTTGTGTAATACTCTCAGTTGGCTTCCACAATGTGTGTCCTATCCAACGGCAACATCTTCACTGTATTTCTTTGTCCACTGGTATTTGATTGGTACTTTTCAATAACTCTACATCAGCAATTTTGTCCTGCCATTTCCATTCTTTTACTCTGTGCAAGCATCCATTAAAGAAGGTCTGCATCCTCATGATTGTCATTTTCATTGTCCATGTTTCACAGTCGTATAAAAGGACTGATTTAACATTGGAGTTGAACATTTTTATTTGTGTATTGAACCTAATTTCTTTGGATTTCCATATGTTTAATGATGCAGCAAAGGCTTCTCTTGCTTTTTGTATCATTATTTTGATATCATTCTCTCTTCCTCCCTCTTTGTCTACATTACTGCCCAGTTATATGTCAGATTTATTTCTAGTAGAAGTATTTCTCCTATTGTTATTTGGTGATAGCCAACTGCATTAATTCTCATAATTTTTGTCTGATCTCTATTTATTTTCAGTCCCAGCTGTTGTCATCTATAGAGAAAGGGGGTAACTTTACATGATTATCAAGATACCACCAATAACAATTATTTTGTTTAAAACTGTTAATACCATTACACTCAAACTTGATAGTTCAAATGAAGAATGGATGAAGCTTCAAAAGAAAGTAAAGCTCATTTAATTCAAGAAATCAATGATTTTACATTTCACTATAACACTCACAATATATATATATATATATAAATAACATGAGCTTGATGTCAGTAGCAGTAACAGGCGTCTAAACCATGGGTCCAGAAACAATCCTCTGTATCACTTTTCTCATCTTCACTTTCCGGTACATTATTCAAATCTTCTATCAAAATGTTCCAAAATCTTCTATCAATATTACGTTCACCATCTTCGTTGGCAAGCAAATCATCTAAACTTTACATCCCTCAAACATAACTATAGCCCATGGCTTACTAAACAGGCAGAAAATATTACCCATTCCAGAATCTGTTACAAAAACCGAACAAAACTTCAACAAATTGTAGAACAGCAACAACACCTTTGATTTCCACATAGCAAAAATGGAAATAACATTTCTTTACTGAACTATCAATGTTCTCAATTTTTAAATATAACGGAAATGGTATAATATATTAACAAATAATATAAATATAAATGTATATGAAAGGCGAGGGACTCCTGTGCACATGGCTGCCAGGGAAAAATGGATTAACATGTAGAATTTAGTTCCTAGTCTCTAGGGACTACGTCAGAGGTAAAAGCTGGAAAAAGTATCGGAAATCAATTTAAAAAGTCAAAATTCTGCCGGTAATGAAACAAGTATAAAAAAGCCAGTTGCAGACACAGCAAGAGCATGAAGTAACCAATCGCACCAAAGAGCTTCAGAATTCATGTGATTAAAACTCAGCTGATAATGATAGTAATAGTTTGTATTCTTTTAAAATAAATAAAGCATTTGTGTATTGCATATACATTGATCAGGGAGGCAAAGGCAGCAGGAATTGGCTCCCTCAACGAGATCGAGATGCTTGCACGGAACAGAGACAAATGGCGAGATTTTATAAAAAATTTGTTGCAAGGATTGAGAAAATTTAGAAAAAGAGAAAGAGTACTTGTGTCTATGCCCTGTGGGCCGACCACGGCTTAAAAGATCAATAGATAGATAGATAGTATTGCATATTCCTAAAATACTGCACATGGTTTATTTGAGAGCGCTAGTTTTCTCATGTCTAAGGATGCTGTAACATCAAATCCATTTAAATTAAAATTATCCTTTCAAAACATTTACACACAATTTATACAGTACTTGTTGACAGATCTCTTTCTGTTGTGGTACAAAATCCATAAATAGGGCTTGGATTTTTATAACATGTTATGTTTTTTATGGACATATATTTTTTTAATCCAAGTTAATTTCAATGTATTTCATGCCTTTCTGAACACTCTGATGCTGTTGTTAGTGGCCATATAAATGCATATTTTAACCATAATTTAGGTTAAAGTCATATTTTGATAAATTGGAGGCATAAACGTATATTTTTGGTTATATTTGCACTATTTTAGGTACAATAAAACTTTCATTTAGACGTTCCTTTATTAAGCAGAAAACAATTTGGCTATGTAGTTTTATTGTTAAGGAACATGCATACTTGCCTGAATAAATACGTGTCTATCAATCAGACAATGTAATTTCAAAATAAATGTTTAGATGGAAAATAAAGACCACATTTAGCTGATTTACCATATGTCAGGATAAACGTTTGAAGTTCAAATATAAGAGACTTTTGGCCAAAACACCACAATGAGAGATACAGTATTGTCAAGAAAGTCTGTTCTGAAGTGATGCTTAAATAGGAATACTATCACAAACGGCTTCACTTTTGATGAGGAGACGACACAATCAGACACTCCTTTGGTGTGAAAGTAGGTGCAGAAACTGAAAGGGAATAATGTGTCCAAAAATAATGTGACAATTTGGTAAGTATTTTTATACATCTATCTTCTACGTTTCATTAACAATTGAACGAGGCCGACCTAGATAGACACTGAAAAGAAAATTGATCAGAGAGGCAAGAGCAGCAGGAATTGGCTCCCTCAGTGAGATAGAGTTGCTTCACAAAACAGAGACAAATGGCGAGATTTGATAAAAGCCCTTTACAAGGATTGAAAACTGCTAGGAATAAACATTTAGATAAGAGAAACAGTATCAGGGTCTATACCCTCGATCGTATCTTTAGCTTCCTCATAGACTTCCCTCCATTGTAACACTTACTCAGTCTCCCCATTTACTCCTATATCTCTCTTTTACTCTACTAGACTTCTTTCTATCTCTCCTCTCCCTATTATCTTCTAGACTTCCCTCCACTCTAACACTTACTCATTCTCGCCTTTTAACTCTATCATCTCCCTTCCTTCTCTTAGACTTCTCTCTCTCTCTCTCTCTCCTAGACCTCTCTCCTACCATTCCATCCTCCTACTCTCTCTCTTTCTCATAACTTTCCGCCCCTCCGTTGTATTTTTAGCTTCCCTCATAGACTTCCCTGCATTGTAACACTTACTCATTCTCTCCATTTAAGCCTATTATCTCTCCTTACTCACGTTGACTCTTCTCTCTCTCACTCTTTTTCACTCTCTCTCTCCTATACCCTCCTAGGCTTCCCTCCATTGTAACGCTTACTCATTCTCTCCATTTATGTCTATCATCTCGCCTTCCTTCTCCTAGATTCTCTTTCTCTTTCCTATCCACTCTTAGATGTCGCGGTTTCTATGCCATTCCCTCTCCTCTATCTTTCCCTTCTTAGCGTTCCACCCTCCCTTCTATTTGTAGCTTCCCTCCATTGTAACATTCACGCATTCGCTCGATTTATGCCTATCATTTTGCCTTCTTTCTCATAGACTTCTCTCTCTCCTCTCCTATCCCCTCCTAGACTTCTCATTTACCATTCCATCCTCTCTTCCTTCACTGTTCATCTCCTAGCGTTCCGCTGTACTTCGTGTTTTAGCTCCCCCCCCAGTGTAACGCTTCAGTATTGAATAGCAACTACAAAAAGGATTAAAATATATATTTTAAACATGGCTGCATGCAGGTTGTCTAGCGTTGCATGATTGTTGTATGTAGGTTGTCTAGTGTGTCATGATGGCTGTATGCAGTTGTCTAATATGTCTTGATATCTGTATGCAGGTTGTCTAGTGTGTCGTGATGGGTGTTCGTAGGTTGTCTAGTGTGTCTTGATGGATGTATACAGGGTGTCTAGTGTGACGTGATGTCTGTATACAGGTTGTCTAATGTATCGTGATGTTTCTATGTTGGTTGTCTAGTGTGACATGATGGCTGTATGTAGGTTGTCGAGTGTGTCATGATGGCTGTATGCGGTTGTGTAGTGTGTCTTGATGTCTATTTGTAGGTTGTCTAGGTGTCGTGATGTCTGTATGTAGGTTGTCTAGTATGTCTTGATGTTTGTATGTAGGTTGTCTAGTATGTCATGATGGCTGTATGCTATGTATGTTACTAAAAATAGTTTTTGACCTATGATGCAATACCAATGTGTCCACTTATCAATCAAAGACTTTAATACAGCCAAAAAAAACCTAATAAATAAGGTCAATTTACTAAAAATTTACACGTGATAGTAGTTATGACTGTGAGCAAACGACTAATGAAAAAATTTCCCACACCACTAGAAAACCCCATACACACTAAAATCAAACACATCGAAAGACTATACTGATTGATCACACCGCTGACAAAAGCCACTAAAAGAAAATGGTACTGCAAAGCATGAAAGTTACGCCCCTGCTAATACCCAAATAAGCGAAAGTATTACTAAACATGCAGATTACACCCCTGACATAAAGCCACTGAGATTTTGCTTAAGAAACACTTTTATGTTCCTTACTCCCAGCCATATTTTAATGGCTGCGCCTATGAAATAACTAAAAATCGTAAATTTATACTCTAGGCCTACCCCAAACTTTATATTAGACATCCCCATGTCAAGAAGTTGCTTAAAATATCACTTTCGTGTTCCTTACCCCCGACCACCGTTTGATGGATACGCCTAAGAAACGGATAAAAATAGTAAATTTACACTCTAGGGTTACCCAAAATTTATATTAGACACCCCATATAATGAATTTAAATTTTAAAAATCACTTTTTATGAATTTGGCCCCCGGCCATTATTTATTGTTACACCTATGAAATCACTAACAATCGTAAATATACACTCTAGGCTTACCCTAAACTTTATTTTTAGACATGATCATATTAAGAAGTTTCTTTTTAAAAAAACACTATTGTTTCTTACCCCGACCACTTTTCGCTGGATACGCCTATGAAACTATTACAAATAGTAAATGTAACCTCTAGGATTACTCTAAACTTATTTTAGACTCTTCATAGCAAAAAATTACTTAAAAATCATTTTTATGTTTCTTAACCCCCACCCATTTTTATGGCTACGCCTATGAAATCGATAAAAAAAATTAATTTCACCTCTAGGCTTACGCCAAAATTAATATATTTGACACGCCCTTGTATCAAATTTGTATTTAAAAAAACCAACAAAAATAGTAGTGATATATGGCATACAGGACCGTGAAAAAAAAAAAATGTTAGGCTTGACTCTCATATAAGGAAACATTCTGGACATGTTAGTGTAGACTAAATATATAGCCAAAAATGTTAGTAAAAACTAACATTTACCCGTCCTAAAAGGGGCGTGATCAATCAGACTAGTCTTTCGAGGTGCTGATTTTTTATTATGTATGGGGTTTTCTAGTGGTGTGGGAACATTTTCGTTAGTCTTTATTAACAGTAATAACTACTATCACGTGCAAAATTTTTAGTAAATTGACCTTATTTATTAGGGTTTTCTCTGCTGTATTAAAGTCTTTGATTGATAAGTGGACATGTTGGTATTGCATCATAGGTCAAAAGCTATTTTTAGGAACTCTTCAGGTATTGCATCATAGGTCAAAATCTATTTTAGTAACACATCAGGTCAAAATCAAACCACACTAGACACCATGCATACAGTCATCAAGACACTAGACACCCCACATACAGCCACCATGACGTACTAGACAACCTAAATACAACCATCAATACACACTAGACAACCGGCATACAGCCCTCATTACACTCGACAACCTACATACATACTTCACGACACACTAGACAAACTGCATACAGCCAACATGACACACTAGACAACCTACGTACAGACATTAAGACACATTAGACAACCTGTATACAGATTCCACGACATACTAGACACCATGCATACATCCATAAATACACACTAGACAACATGCATACAGTCATCACAACACACTAGTCAACTTGCATACAGCCACCATGACGAACTAGACAACTTCATACAGCTATCACGACACACTAGACAACATACATACAACCATCAAGACACGCTGGAGAACCGGCATACAGCTCTCATGCCACACTCGACAACCTACATACATCCTTCACGACAACCTGCATACTGCCATCACGACACACTCGATAACCTGTATACAGATTCCACGACACACTAGACACCCTGCATAAATCCATCAATACACAATAGAAAACCTACATTCAACCATCATGCCACGCAAGACAACCTACATACAGCCATCACGACACAGTAGACAACCTACATTCAGACATCACGACACGCTAGACAACCTACATACAGCCATCAAGACACACTAGACAACCGGCATACAGCCCTCATGACACACTCGACAACCTACATACATCTCGATACAGTAGACAACCTATATACAGACATCACGACACACTAGACGCTCTGTATTATCCATCAAGACACACTAGACAACCTAGACAACTTGCATACAGATATCAAGACACATTGAATAACCTGCACACAGCCATCATGACACACTAGACAACCTACATCATACAACCATCTTGCCACGCTAGACAACCTGCATACAGCCATGTTTAAAGTAGATATTTTAAGTCTTGTGATTGCAATTCAATACTAAAGCGTTACACTGGGGGAAGCTAAAAACACGAAGGAGGGCGGAATGCTAGGAGAGGGACAGAGAAATAAGATAGGGTGGAATAGTAAACGAGAAGTCTAGGAGTGGGTAGGAGAGAGGGAGAGAGAGAGGTGAGAGAAGTCTAGAAGAATGAAGGCAAGATGATAGGTATAAATAGAGTGAATGTTACAATGGAGGGAAGCTACAAATACAAGGGAGGGTGGAACGCTAAGAAAGGGAAATATAGAGGAGAGGGAATGGCATGGAAGGCGAGACATCTAAAAGTGGATAGGAGAGAGAAAGAGAGAGAGAGAGATATGTCTCGGAGAAGGAAGGCGAGATGATAGACATAAATGGAGAGAATGAATTAGTATTACAATGGAGGGAAGTCTAGGAGGGTATAGGAGAGAGAGAGAGAAAAGTCTAGGTTAGGGAAGGAGAGATAATAGGCTTAAATGGAGAGAATGAGTAAGTATTACAATGGAGGGAAGTCTATGAGGGAAACTAAAAATACGAAGGAGGGCGGAACGTTAGAAAGAGAGAGAGAGAGAGAGGAGGATGGAATGGTACGGGAGAAGTCTAGGAGAGATAGAGAAGGCTAAGAGAAGTAATGAGAGATGATAGGGTTAAAAAGCGAGAATGAGTAAGTGTTGGAACGGAGGGAAGTCTAGGAGCGAAAAGGAGAGAGGAGAGAGAGAAAGAAGTCTAGGAGAGTGAAAGAGAGATGATAGGAGTACATGGAGAGACTGAGTAAGTGTTACATTGGAGGGAAATCTATCAGGGAAGCTAACGATACGATGGAGGACGTAATGGTAAGGAGATAGAGAGACGCGCGATGGAATGGTAGGAGAGAAGTCTAAGAAACAGAGAGAGGAGAGAGGTCTCCTTGGAGAAGGAAAGGAAGTGATAGGCTTAAAAGGCGAGAATGAGTAAGTGTTACAATGGAGGGAGATCTAGGAGAGAGGAGAGGAGAGAGAAAGAGAGAAAGAAGTCTAGGAGAGTGAAAGAGAAATGATAGTCATAAATGGAGAGAATGAGCAAGTGTTACAATGGAGGGAATTTTCAACACACCGACACGAGAGGTCTCGGTTAACTTCCCCTACGCCGCGCGCGAGAGGCGCATTGCTACATATCTTTGGCAATTTATGGCCCAACTGCGATCGCTTCCTTCCTGCTATACTACTGCAGAGAAACAAATGAAAAGACGATTATAGGCCACAAAGGTGGGATTTCTCAGAAGAATGTTGAATGTTCCCTGGACAGCTAAAAAGACCAATGAGAAAGTTCTCAAAGAGGCCAACACAAAAAGGGAGCTCCTAAAAAACATCAGAAAGAAAAATCAAATTTTAAATGTCTCTCCTACCAGTGCAGCAGTCATCCTCGCTCTTTCCCTCTCGTAGCGTTCCATCCTCCCTCGTATTTGTAGCTTCCCTCCAATGTAATAGTCACTCATTCGCGCCATTTATACCTATCATCTTGCCTTCCTTCTCCTAGACTGCTCTCTCTCCTCTCTCTCTCTCTCTCTCCTCTCCTATCCCCTCATAGACTTCTCGTTTACCATTCCACTCTCTCTTCTCTGTCTTTCCCTCTCCTAGCGTACCGCCCTCCCTCGTATTTTTTATCTTCCCTCCAGTGTAACAGTCACTCATTCTCTCCATTTATACCTACCATCTAGCCTTCCTTTTCCTAGACTTCTCTCACCTCTCTCTCTCTCCCTCTCTCCTATCCCCGCCTAGACTTCTCGCCTACTATTCAACCTCTATTTTTCCCTCTCCTAGCGTTCCGCCCTCCCTCGTATTTTTAGCTTCCCTCCAGTGTAACACTATAGTATTGAATAGCAATCACAACAAAACTTAAAAAATCTACTTTGAACATGTCTGTATACCGGTTAAATTAGAAATTAGTTTAAATACACAAATAAAAATGTTCAACTCCAATGTTCAGTCAGTTCTATTATATGGCTGTGAAACATGGAGAACAACAAAACTGACAATCATGAAGATACAGACTTTCATTAACGGATGCTTACTCAGAATAAAAGGATGGAAATGGCAGGACAAATTCACTAACATAGAATTATGGAAATGTACCGTCAATTACTAGTGGATAAAGAGATACAGCAAAGACGATGGCGCTAGATAACACACACAATGCAGAAGCCAACTGAGAGTATTACACTACAAGCCCTTTTTTGAATTCCCAGGGGAAAAGACAAAGAGAAAGACCAAGGAATTCTTGGAGAAGACAGATAGAAGCAGAGATGAAGATGATGGGGAAGACATGGAATGATCTAAAAAGAATGGCAAGAAACAGAACGACTTGGAAAGTATTTGTTGAAGACCTATGCTCCACAGGGAGCTAAAGGTAGAAGAAGAAGAATGTCTATGGTACCATTTGTACCTTTACTTCCAACCTCGGCATCACTAATTTCTGGTTTAATCTTGCTTCTCACTCTTGACATATGATGCTTCTTATTAAAGGGCTCATAAATGTCTGTTATTGTTTAACAATTTATATCTCAGCATTGATTAAATAAACAGTTGAAAATAAATATATTTATATCTTTGAATGATATTTAAATATTTAGGAACAATGTTAACCTCAACTGGCAGATATACAACAGAGGTGAGATGGAGAATGACTTAGGCAAAAGCAGCTTTCCAAAAAATGAGGAAGATTATGTGCAATAAATTTTTGACAATAAAAACAAGAAAAGGAATTCTTAAATGTTATGTAGAGCCAGTCTTAACATATGGATGTGAATCATTGACAATATGAAAACAGACATGAAAATCACTGAAGGTTGTAGAAATGTGGTTTTACGAAAGAATGTTGAGAACACCATGGATAGCTAAGAAGAGTAATACAAACTTTCTGAAAGAAGCCAAAGCAAACATAAGAGAGCTAAATTCCAATATTAAGAAGAAACAATCATGTTTGGCTATGTAATGTGAATAGAACAGCTGGAATATATTGTAAACAACTGGGAAAATTGAGGGATGAAGAGATAGGGGGAAGCAACTAGAAAGGATACCAGACAGCGTAAGATAATGGCTTGGCAGGAGGTCAACAACAGAAATAATAAGTAACTGTCGAGATTGAAAGTTGTGGAGAGACATGATCACCTACATCAGCAGGCACTGTACTTGATGATGATGATCTTTGTCAACCATAATGTCATAATTTTTTACCAACTGTCAGGTAATTAGGAAATATTTGTTTTCTTCTTCGAGATATAGAACTATATTGTAATCATTGCTTGGTTACTATTTAGGAGCTTTACAGACCATATTGTGGTAGCAATCGTCCGGCCAATCAAAATGTGCATTTCACGTGTCTTTTAAAAAAACCTGAACAAACTTTCAAATAATGAACATAAATTGTCACCGCATCTAAAATATCTTCACCACTTATTTCAAGATGATGATTTTGAAGTACGGAGCAGATTAAATGGTTTATATTTTGAGCAAATGATATAACTTTTAACATGTTCTCACATTTTCAATATTATTTTAAGGTGATCCTTTACACAAGACTAACAAAAAACAACCCTAACAAGATGAAAAGCCTATATTAGACTGAGTGCTAAAAGAATAATTAAAGTACTTCAATTTTAACTCTCCACAAATGTAAGCATAAGACTTTGTTTTTGTCAGGATTTTTTTGGTTTTGCGTAAATTATCACCTTTAAAAGAGATATGGAAGAAATGAGAGCATGCTATTTTTAGCAGTACGATATCATTTATGAAACTGTCAGAGTTCAAATACCAGTTGAGACAACATCAGTTCTGACCTAATAGCCTTTTGAAGGTCCAGCCAGCCTCTTTAAATGAGTACCAGAGATATTCTCTGGAAAGAAAATGTAGCAGGGGAGGGAATTGGCCATCCAACCTTATTAAGCTGAGGATTAGTACAATGAAGTTACTAACACTTAATGGTAAAGTCCTAGTTTAGGGATATACATTACTTCAGTTTGGAGGAGTGACATTGCACTTTATTCAGTGGTTCTCTAATCTGTCATTAGAAGACTTCTAATTGTAGAATGCTTGTCGCCACTGTCATTTATTTACATCTTGATCCTAAAAGTAATTAATTAACTGTTACTATAATGATAGCACATACTCTTACCGGGACACTCAAGTCACTCCACCTAAGTTATATATTTCTTTAATTATATATATATTTTTTAATATATAACAGTAGTATACAAGGGTCTTAGTTATAAGTATTTTGCCCGTAAATTAACAAAGATATATACCGCGGCGCCCAAGGCGGCTAACGCACGCGCGGCACAGGTGGAGTTAACCGTGACCATTCGTGTCGATGACCCTGGAAGTGACCTGTTTATGTCTGGTGTGTGCTGACTTTGGAGTTCTTGGTGTACTTGCACTGACCTCATTTTTATGTAAATATTTTGTCTGCTGATGTCGTGTGTTATTTGGTTGTTTTTAAATGGAGGAAATCATCATCCGGTGCTCCTTTCCTCGGTGTTATCTCTCCTCATTAGGACTGGACCTTTCTTCTTCCTCAGTGTTATTGATACTATCTCTCTCTCTCTACCTCTCTCTCTCTCTGTCTCTCTCTCCTCATTAGGATTGTTGTTTAAGTTTTCATAACTGTTTTTCTTCTGTATTAGTGATACTAACCATCTCTCTCTCTCTCTCTCCTATATCCTCATAGACTACTCTCTTTCCATTCCAACCTCCGTCCTCTCTCTTTCCCTCTCTTAGCGTCCAGCCCTCCCTCGTATGTTTAGCTTCTCTCATAGCTTTCCTCCATTGAGACACTTACTCATTCTCTCCATTTACGCCTATTATCTCTCCTTCTTCCTAGACTTCACTCTTTCACTCTCTCTCTCTGTTTCTCTCTCTCTCTCTCTCTCTCTCTCCTATTCCCTCCAAGACTTCAATCTATTGCAACACTTACTCATTCTCTCCTATTAAACCTTTCAGCTCCCCTCCTTCTAATAGACTTCTCTATCTCTCTCGCTCCTAGACGTCTCTCCTAACATTCCATCTTCCCTTTCCCTCCTCTCTATCTCTCATAACGTTCCGCCGTCCATCGTATCTTTGGCTTCCCTCATAGACTTCCCTCCATTGTACCACTTACTCATTCTCTCCATTTATGTCTATCATCTCGCCTTCCTTCTCCTATACTTCTCTCTCTTTCTCTCCCCTATCTCCTGTTAGATGTCTCTCCTACCAGTCCAGCCGCCATCCTCGCTCTTTCCCTCTCCTAGCCTTTCAAACCCCCCACCTCATATTTGTAGCTTCCCTACAATGTAACAGTCACTCATTCGCGCCATTTATACCTATCATCTTGCCTTCCTTCTGCTAGATTGCTCTCACCTCTCTCCTCTCTCTCTATCTCCAACCTCTCCTATCCCCTCATAGACTTCTCGTTTACCAACCACCCTCTCTTCTCTCTCTCTCTTTCCCTCTCCTAGTGTTCGGCCCTCCCTCGTATTTTTTAGCTTCACTCCAGTGTAACAGTCACTCATTCTCTCCATTTATACCCACCATCTTGCCTTCCTTCTCCTAGATTTCTTTCATGTCTCTCTCTCGCGCGCGCTCTCTCTCTCTCCATCTCTCCTATCCCCGATTAGACTTCTCGCCTACCATTCCACATCGCTCTTTCCCCCTCCTTGTGTTCCGCCCCCCCCCCTCGTATTTTTAGCTTCCCACCAGTGTAACATTTTAGTATTGAATAGCAATCACAACAAAACTTTAAAAATCTACTTTAAACATGTCTGTACACAGGTTGTCTAAGGTGTCCTGATGTCTGTTTGTAGGTTGTCTTGTTTCTTGATGACTTTATGCAGGTTGTCTAGTGTGGCATGATGGCTGAATTTAGGTTGTCGAATGTATCATGAGGGCTGCAGGCCAGCTGTCTAGTGTGTCATTATGGCTGTATGTAGGTTGTATAGTGTCTTGATGGCTGTATGTAGGTTGTCTGGTGTGCCTTGATACCTGTATGTAGGTTGTCTACTGTGTCATAATGGCTGTAGGCAAGGTGTGTAGTGTGTCATGATGTCTGTATGCAGGTTGTCTAGTGTGTCTTGATGTCTGTATGTAGATTTTCTAGTGTGTCATGATGGTTATATGTATGTTGTCTAGTGTCGTAATGGCTGCTCGCAGGTTCTCTAGTGTGGCATGAGGGATTTATGCAGCTTGTCTAGTGTGGCTAGATGGCTGTATGTAGGTTGTCTTGTGTGTCGTATTGGCTGTATGCAGGTTTTCTAGTGTGTCGTGATGGTTGTATGCCGGTTGTCTAGTGTGTCGTGTTGGTTGTATGTATATTGTCTAGTGTGTCGTGATGGTTGTATGTAGGTTGTCGAGTGTATCGTGATGGCTGTATGCTGGTTGTCTAGTGTGTTTTGATGAATGTATACATGTTGCCTAGTGTGACACGATGGCTGTCTGTAGGTACTCTAGTGTGTCATGATTGGTGTATGTATGTTGTCGATTGTGTCATGATGGTTGTAAGTATATTGCCTAGTGTGTCTTGATGATTGTATGTAGGTTGTCTAGTGTTTCATGAGGGCTGAATGTAGGTTGTCTAGTGTGTCGTGATGGCTGTATGTAGGGTATCGAGTATGTCATGTGGGCTGTATGCCGTTTGTCTCCTGTGCCATAATGGCTTTATGCATGTTGTCTAGTTTGTCATGATGGCTATATGCCGGTTGTCCAGTGTGTCTTGATGGTTGTATGTAGGTTGTCTATGTATCTTGATGTCTGTATTTAGGGTGTGTGGTTTGTCATGAGGGCTATATGCGGGTTGTCTACTGTGTCTTTATGGCTGTATGCAGGCTGTCTAGTATATCTTGACTGTGATCTGATAAGTTACTAAAAATAGATTTTGACCTATGATTCAATGTCCGAAGAGTTACTTAAATTAGATTTTGACCATTGAGACAATACCAACGTGTCCACTTATAAACCAAAGACTTTAATACATTTGAGAAAACCCTGATAATGAATTCGAATTTACTAAAAATCGTGCACATGATGCTAGTTAGGACTGTGTCTAAGTGATCAATGCAAAAATTCCTACAACACTAGAAAAAACCAAACGCTCTAAAAACACAACATTGAAAGACTATACTTAAAGTTCACGCCCCTGTCACAACTCTGCTAAGAAAAATACTGCAAAGCATGAAAGTTACACCCCCTGCTATAACTCTACAAAGAAAGTGCTAACAAACACATAGGTTACACCCCTGACATAACCCCACTAAAAGAAAATGGTACTTCAAAACATGAACATTACACCACACGCATAACTCTGCTAAAAGAAAAATTGGAACCCATGACCATTTTTGCGGGATACGCCTATGAGACTGTTGAGAAATATAAATTTAACATCTAGGCTTACTCAAAACTTTATATTAGACATACCCATATCAAGAAGTTGCTTCAAATATCACTTTTATGTTCCTTACCCCCGACCAATGTTTGATTGATACGCCTATGAAACTATTAAAAATATTAAATTTAACCTCTAGGCTTACACCAAACTTTATATTTGACACGTCCATGTACCAAATTTGCATAAAAATAACTTTTATGTTCCTTACCCCCGACCACTTTTTTATGGAAACCCCTATGAAACTATTAAAAATAGGAAGTTTACACTGTAGGCTTACCCCAATTTTTATTTTAGACATCCCCATATCAAGAATTTACTTAAAATAGCACTTCTATGATTTTTACCCCAACCACTTTTGATGGCTACGTCGACGAAATCGATAACAAATTTTAAATTACACGCTAATCTCACCTCACACTTTATTTTTGACTTGCCCGTATCAATAATTTGCTTTTAAAAAAACACTTTTGTGTTTCAAATTTCTCAAATTTGATACATGGGCGTGTCAGATATAAAGTTTGGGGTAAGCCATGAGATTAAATTTACTATTTTTAACAGTTTCATAGGCGTAGCCATAAAAATGGATGGGGGTTAAGAAACATAAAAGTGCTTTTTTAAGTAAATTCTTTGATAAGGGGATGTCAACAATAAAATTTAAGGTGAGCTTAGAGTGTAAATTTACTATTTTTTATCGATTTCATAGACGTAGCCATCAAAAAGTGGTTTGGGGTAAAAATCTTAAAAGTTATATTTTAAGTAAATTCTTGATATGGGGATCTCTAAAATAAAGATTGGGGTAAGCCTAGAGTGCAAACTTCCTATTTTTAATAGATTCATAGGCGTTTCCATAAAACGTGATCGGGGGTAAGGGACATAAAAGTGATTTTTTTATGCAAATTGGATACATGGACGTGTCAAATATAAAGTTTGGTGTAAGTCTAGAAGTTAAATTTTAACATAAAAGTGATATTTGAAGAAACTTCTTGATATGGGTATGCCTAATATAAAGTTTAGGGTACGCCTAGTGGATACATTTACTATTCTCAACAGTTTCATAGGTGTATCCCGCAAAAAATGGTCAGGGGTACCATTTTTTTCTTTTAGTACAGTTATGTATGTGGTGTAATGTTCATATTTTGATGCACCATTTTCCTTTAGTTCGGTTACGTCCGGGGTGTAACCTATGTGTTTGTTAGCACTTTCTTTGTAGAGTTATAGCAGAGGGTGTAACTTTCATGCGTTGCAGTACTTTTCTTAGCAGAGTTGTGACAGGGGCGTGAACTTTAAGTTTAGTCTTTCAGTGTGGTGTTTTTAGAGTGTTTGGTTTTTTTCTAGTGTTGTAGGAATATTTTCATTAATCATTTAGACACAGTCCTAACTAGCATCATGTGCTAAATTTTTAGTAAATTCGAATTCATCATTAGGGTTTTCTCAAATGTATTAAAGTCTTTGGTTTATAAGTGGACACGTTGGTATTGTCTCAATGGTCAAAATCTAATTTTAGTAACTCTTCGGGCATTGCATCATAGGTCAAAATCTATTTTGATTAACTTATCAGGTCACAATCAAGACATACTAGACAGCCTGCATACAGCCATCAAGACACAGTAGGTAACTGGCATACAGCCCTCATAACACACCAGACACCATACACACAGACATCAAGACACGCTTGACAATGTACATAGAAAAATCAAGAAACACTAGACAGCATACATACAACCATCATGACACACTCAACAAATGGCACACAGCCATCATGACACAGTAGACAACCGGCATAGAGCCCTCATGACACACTCGACAACATACATACAACCATCACGACACACTAGACAACATACATACAACCATCATGACACAATCGACAACATACATACACCAATCATGACACACTAGAGTACCTACAGACAGCCATCGTGTCTCACTAGGCCTCATGAAACACCGGGAAACCTACATACAGAAATCTGTATACAGACATCACGACACATCAGACAACCTACATATAGACATCACGACACACTAGACAACCTATATACAGACATGTTTAAAGTAGATATTTTAAGTTTTGTTGTGATTGCTATTAAATACTAAAGTGTTACACTGTAGGTAAGCTAAGAATAGACGGAAGGGCGGAACGATAGGAGAGGTAAAGAGAGGTGGAATGGTAGGCGAGAAGTCTAGGTGGGGATAGGAGAGAAGGTGAGAGAGAGAGGGGAGAGAAGTCAAGGAGAATGAAGGGAAGATGATAGGTATAAATGGCGCGTATGAGTGACTGTTACATTGGATGAAAGCTACAAATATGAGGGAGGGTGGAACGCTAGGAGGGGGAAAGAGCGAGGATGGCGGCTGGACTGGTAGGAGAGACATCTAACAGGGGATAGGAGAGAGAAAGAGGGAAGTATAGGAGAAGGAAGGCGAGATGATAGGCTTAAATGGAGAGAATGAGTAAGTGTTACAATGGAGGGAAGTCTATGAGGGAAGATTATAAATACGATGGAGGGCGGAACGTTATGAGAGAGAGAGAGGGGGAGGGAAGATGGAATGTTAGGAGAGATGTCTAGGAGCGAGATAGAGATGTCTATGAGAAGGAAGGGGAGCTGAAAGGTTTAAAAGGAGAGAGTGAACTTCCGCTCAATATGGTGGATAGCGGCAGGAACCATTAAAGGCTATGTCTGAAAAGTGTTACTTGTTGCATTTTCCTCACATTCCGTGTCCGGCTTGTTGCAGGAGCTACTGAGTTAAGTGCTCTGTGCACACCGTGAGCTGTGTGTTTCATCTGTTTTGATCGTGTTTCGATTTTCCGATGGTTTACGCTCAATGACGATATTGTATGAAGGAGATCAGATGGATGTGTTAACTTTCTGTGTGGTTTCGCCTTATGTCTTTTGGCTTGTGCTGAGACTACTATGATGGGGACTACTGCTGCCTTTCTTTGTTTGAGAGATGAGATAGTAATTCGGAAGATTCTACTGGCACGGGCGGTTGAACAATTATGGATTTTAATTCGTTTGGAGTGATACCGGGGCCTTCCATAACCATAACAATCTTTCTCTTATAACATCATTTCTTTTCTGGTCAGTCGAAGGGTTTTTCAAAGACATCTCATCTCTGTGGTGGCACGCTTTAGTGTATGTTTAGTCGTAAGTGACCATGTTTGACACTGATAGCACAATATTGGAATTGAATATTCTCTGTATGAGATGTTTCTGGGTTGTGATAGACATTGCTTTGCGTTGAATTTTGGGGGCTAGCTGTCTCAATATATTTTCTCTTCTACTTGGCGTTTTCCTCCTTTAAGTGGATGCGACGTGTCATCAGTTGACGTCACAGACACGATATCTGCGTCTTCCAGTCCCACCCATTCGTCTTCGATTTGGATCAGTAGATTTTGCTTAACTATTTATTTTGCTCAGACAGCGGCCATTTTTTGCCTTTTCTTTTCTGTTTTTAACTGCCAAGGGTTCTTTAACATGCGCGAGTGCACACGGGACCTTCTGTCTTTCGCCGTTTTTCAAGTGGACTAGACATCAGATCTCAATACCCAGAGAGAGCTAGACATCAGATCTCACTACCAAGAGAGAGAGCTAGACATCAGATCTCACTACCCAGAGAGAGCTAGACATCATATCTTACTACCCAGAGAGAGCTAGACATCAGATCTCACTACCCAGAGAGAGCTAGACATCAGATCTCACTACCAAGAGAGAGAGCTAGACATCAGATCTCACTACCCAGAGAGAGCTAGACATCAGATCTCACTACCCAGAGAGAGCTAGACATCAGATCTCACTACCCAGAGAGAGCTAGACATCATATCTTACTACCCAGAGAGAGCTAGACATCAGATCTCACTACCCAGAGAGAGTTAGACATCAGATCTCACTACCCAGAGAGAGCTAGTCATCAGATCTCACTACCCAGAGAGAGCTAGACATCAGATCTCTTTACCCAGAGAGAGCTTGACATGAGATCTCACTACCCAGAGAGAGCTAGACATCCGATCTCACTACCAAGAGAGAGCTAGACATCAGATCTCTTTACCCAGAGAGAGTTTGACATCAGATCTCACTAGCCAGAGAGAGCTAGACATCCGATCTCACTACCAAGAGAGAGCTAGACATCATATATCACTACCCAGAGAGAGCTAGACATCAGATCTCACTACCCAGAGAGAGCTAGACATCAGATCTCACTACCCAGAGAGAGCTAGACATCAGATCTCACTACCCAGAGAGAGCTAGACATCATATATCACTACCCAGAGAGAGCTAGACATCATATATCACTACCCAGAGAGAGTTAGACATGAGATCTCACTACCCAGAGAGAGTTAGACATCAGATCTCACTACCCAGAGAGAGTTAGACATCAGATCTCACTACCCAGAGAGAGCTAGACATCAGATCTCACTACCCAGAGAGAGCTAGACATCAGATCTCACTACCCAGAGAGAGCTAGACAGCATATATCACTACCCAGAGAGAGCTAGACATCAGATCTCACTACCCAGAGAGAGCTAGACATCAGATCTCACTACCCAGAGAGAGCTAGACATCAGATCTCACTAGCCAGAGAGAGCTAGACATCAGATCTCACAAGCCAGAGAGAGCTAGACATCGGATCTCACTACCCAAAGAGAGCTAGACATCAGATCTCACTACCCAGAGACCAATTTAGCCACAAAGATGTTCAATTGTTGACAAATTTCCACCGCCTGTAGTGGGGATCGAACCCAGGACCTTCCTGCCCAGAGGCCGACGTCTTCCCTCTAGACCATGCATTCCCCCCTTTCAATATTTGATTTCCTTGTTGCATAGGCTATTACCTAGCATTGACAAACATGTCCCTCCGCTTGAACAGTAACATCTGCACTTACGAAATCTCGATGATTCTCATCCATTCCTCTACCCGCCTCACAATTTTCCTTGTCTCCTACACCGTCCGTCAAAGATTCCACTCAACCTTTACCAGGTTAAGCCACCCTTCATTAAGTCCCGTCCAGGCCAGGCGCGGACACATGACAAAATATCCGCCGCTGGCTAGTTACTGTCTAGATTTACCTGCTTGGTCAGCGCCGCCCACAATCAATGATATCATAATCGTCTGTTATTTATTATATCGAAATCACCTCTGCTAGTTCATCATCAAGATTTACAGATACAAATTGACCATCGACCAGTGCGGTATTTACTCTTTTCCAGGCAGTAGGTGGACACCCATTCAAGATTGATTGAACTAAAGTAAGTGGCTCTTGTGTATAAGAGCTGGGAGCGCGTGCAATAGTCGTCCACTGAAGAACTGTGCACTACAACTGACCGTTCACATCCTAACTTTGCTTGTCCTTCACAAGTTTCACTAGCTCGCAGTACAAGTTCACACATTTAAAGGTTAGTATATTTATTATTATAGTTTTATCATTGTTTATTTTTTATTTATTTGTCTCCTTTATGTCTTTATTTTTAACGTTCTATAAACGGTTTTATAACATTTTATGTCTTTTTGCTGCATGTGAGCACATACTGTTATCATGTATATATAACTAATAGTGTATATTCTTCAAGTTATTTTGTCTTATATATTTTATGAGTTAATGACATTTGTCTTATTTTATCTTATCTTATTTTATTTTTTTTTAAATGTTATCTTATTTTTGTCTCCTTACTATAGGAATTCGCATATCTTATCTTAACTTTGTCTCATTTACATTATGAGTTCATAATACTTATCTGATTGTGTTTATCTTATTTTATTTATTCAAAACGTATATGCATTTTTTGTCTTATTATATTAATTCGCAGCTATTATCTTGTCTTTGTCCCTTTGCTGTATTTCGAATTGGCATCGTCTCTTCACTCTTCTTGTATGTATCTGTAGTTGTCCTTTTATTTGTTCCCGCTTGTTGTAAACACTGAGCTGCTGTACCTTATCGAACTGTTCGCTGCAGCTCATCGTCTTATTGCTGTTCACATTGAGCACCTGTTTTGTTTCTATTATTTCATGATGTATTTATTTATTTAAAAAAAAAAAAAAGTAAAGTACCCCTTGCAAGCCAAGTGGCGTATATGGATTATGGTGTTAGTGACCATACATTTTACAGACCTTCAGAACATGATTTTTGGGGTAAAGTGGTCGGTATTACGCCCGTACCGCTTTACTTTTACTTTCCCAGAAACAAATCAGGTACCCATTAAAGTCTGGGTAAATCGGAGCTGTTGGTTGGGATCGAACTCTACATATTGTCCTTTGTAGTCCAGTTCACTAACCACTGAGCTATCGCGGCTCCCATTAATTTATAACATTTTTCTATATTCGTTAATTCTTCCTTATATGTGTTATGTTGTTTCAATCCTCTCTTTGTGCCTTTCATTTATATACCTGTTTATATTTCTTCACTACCCGCTTGTTGTACACATAGAACAGTCTTTACCGCCTTGTTTAATATTTGATACATTCTCATAGTCTCATTTCTTGAACTTATTTCTAAATTGCTATTTGAAATCTTTCTGTTACCATTTATAATTTATTTTTCTTCATATTCGATTTTAAATCTTGTCTGATCCCTTCCATCACTCAGCTTCACTTCATGTTCGAATCCTGCCACAGAGGTTGGAATATTTGTTTCACTTCGAGTCTGTGGTTTCTTTGTGGATTTATCCTCCCTGGGTCTCAAGGTAGTGGGATCTGATGTCTAACCCTCTCTGGATAGAAAGAGTCGATGTCTAGCCCTCTCATGGTAGTGATATCCGATGTCTAGTCCACTCTGGTTAGTGAAATCAGATGTCTAGCTCTCTCTGGGTAGTGAGATCAGATGTCTAGCCCTCTCTGGGTAGTGAGATCCGATGTCTAGCCCTCTATAGGTAGTGATATCCGATGTCTAGCCCTCTGTGGGTAGTGAGATCCGATGTCTAGCCCACTCTGGGTAGAGAGATCCGATGTCTAGCCCTCTCTGGGTAGTAGGATCCAATGACTAGTCCTTTCTGGTTTGTGAGATCCGATGTCTAGCCCTCTCTGGGTAGTAGGATCCAATGACTAGTCCTTTCTGGTTTGTGATATCCGGTGTCTAGCCCTCTCTGGGTAGTGAGATCTGATGTCAAGCACTCTCTAGATAGTGATATCCGATGTCTAGACCCATCTGTTTACTGAGATCCGATGTCTAAGCCTCTCTGGATAATGAGATTCGATGTCTAGCCGTATCTGGCTAGTAAGATCCGATGCCCTCTCTGGGTAGTGAGATCCGATGTCTAGCCTTCTCTGGGTAGTGAGATCCGATGTCTAGCCCTCTCTGGGTAGTGAGATCTGATGTCAAGCACTCTCTAGATAGTGATATCCGATGTCTAGACCCATCTGTTTACTGAGATCCGATGTCTAAGCCTCTCTGGATAATGAGATTCGATGTCTAGCCGTATCTGGCTAGTAAGATCCGATGCCCTCTCTGGGTAGTGAGATCCGATGTCTAGCCTTCTCTGGGTAGTGAGATCCGATGTCTAGCCTCTTTGGGTAGTGATATCAGATGTCTAGCCCTCTCTGTGTAGTGAAACTCGATGTCTAGCCCTCTCTTGGTAGTGAGATAAGATGTCTAGCCGTACCTGGGTAGTGAGAAGAGATGTCTAGCCCTCTCTTGGTAGTGTGATCCGATATGTAGCCCTCTCTGGGTAGGGAGATCCGATATCTAGCCCTCTCTGGGTAGTGAAACCCGATGTCTAGCCCTCTCTGGGTAGTGAGATTATATGTCTGGCCGTACCTGGGTAGTGAGAAGAGATGGCTAGCCCTCTCCAGGTAATGAGATCCGATGTCTAGCCCTCTCTGGGTAGTGAAACCCGATGTCTAGCCCTCTCTGGGTAGTGAGATAATATGTCTAGCCACACCTGGGTAGTGAGAAGAGATGTCTAGCCCTTTCTTGGTAGTGAGATCCGATGTGTATCCCCCTCTGGGTAGATAGATCCGATGTTTACCCCTCTCTGGGTAGTGAAACCCGATGTCTAGCCCTCTCTGGATAGTGAGATAATATGTCTAGCCACACCTGGGTAGTGAGAAGAGATGTCTAGTCCTCTCTTGGTAGTGAGATCCGATGTGTAGCCCTCTCTGAGTAGATAGATCCGATGTTTACCCTCTCTGGGTAGTAAGATCCGATGTCTAGCCCATTCTGGGTATTGAGATCAGATGTCTAGCCCTCTCTAGGTAGTGAAACCCAGTGTCTATCTATCTCAGAGCTGTGAAATCTAGCCCTATCTGGGTAGTGAGATCCGATGTCTAGCCCTCTCTGGGTAGTGAGATCCGATGTCTAGCCCTCTCTGGGTAGTGAGATCCGATGTCTAGCCCTCTCTGGGTAGTGAGATCCGATGCCTAGCCCTCTCTGAGTAGTGAGATTAGAGGTCTAGACCTATCTGGGTAATGAGATCAGTTGTCTAGCTCTCTCTGTGTAGTGAGTTCACATGTCTATCCCATTCTGTGCACTGAAATGAGATGTCTAGCCCTCTCTGTGTAGTGAGATCCGATGTCTAACCCTCTCTTGTTAATGAGATCCGATGTCTAGCCGTCTCTGGGTAGTGAGATCCTATGTCTAGCCCTCTCTGGGTAGTGAAACCCGATGGTTAGCCCTCTTTATATAGTGAGATAAGATGTCTAGCCGTCCCTGGGTAGTGAGAACAGATGTATAGCCCTCTCTGGGTAGTGAAATCCGATGTCTAGCCATCTCTGGGTAGTGAAATCCGATGTCTAGCCATCTCTGGGTAGTGAGATAAGATGTCTAGCCGTCCCTGGGTAGTGAGAAGAGATGTATAGCTCTCTTGGTAGTGAAATCCGATGTCATGCTCTCTCTCGGTATTGATATCCGATGTCTAGCCCAATCTGGGTAGTGAGATCAGATGTCTAGCCCTCTCTGGGTAGTGAGATCTGATGTCTAGCCCTCTTTGGGTTGTGAAATCCGATGTCTAGCCATCTCTGAGCTGTGAAATCCGATGTCTAGCCCTCTCTTGGTTGTTAGATCCGATGTTTAGCCCTCTCTGGGTAGTGAGATCTGATGTCTAGCCCTCTCTGTGTAGTGAGATCCGATGTCTAGCCCTCTCTTTGTAATGAGATCCGATCTCTAGCCCTCGCTGAGTAGTGAGGTCCAATTTCTAGCCTCTTAGATAACGGCAAAGGTAGCCGCGATAGCTCAGTGGTTAGTGAACTGGACTACAAAGGACAAGGGGTAAGGTTCGATCCCAACCGACGGCTTCCGGGTTCACCCAGTCTTTAATGGGTACCGGATTTTTCTGGGAAAGTGAAGCGGCACAGGCGTAATACCGACCACATTACCCTAAAAATCGGTAAAATTTATGGTCACTAACACCATATTCCGTATACGCCACTTGGAATGACGGATGTACTTTACTTTTTTTCTAGATAACGGTAAATACAGGAGAACCCGTGTGCACTAGCGCACGTTAAGAACCATTGGCACTTAAAAGTGGAGACCAAAATATCCGCTGCTCGGGTTAAGCAGATCCACTCACATCGAAGCGGATGTGCCGAGCCAAAAGGCGCAGATATTGCGACTTTGTTATAAACTAGCGACAGACCGCATCCTCGTCCCAGTTAAGCGGTGATTGCTAAAAAGAAGAAAAAATAAGCTGTCCTTACATTTTCTATAATCCTCGGTGGCTGAGCGGTTTAGATGCTCGATTCATGATCAGAAAGGTCCGGGATTAATTAGCAGAAAAGACGGATATTTTTTCTGACCAAAAAGGCTCCAGCGGTTCACCCAGTCACTATAAATGGTTGCCACACATTTTGCTGGGAAGTAAAGTCGGGCTGAATAAGAGAAATGACAAAGTAGCAAAAAATATCAACTATAATATGGAGAAGCCTGGTGGTCAAATGTTGGCTACGTGATGAGAAGAGAGAACAAGAGAATCTCAAAGCAGGTCCTCAAATGAGAACCAGAGGGTAAAAGAAAAAAAAGAAGCCGACCTAGAAAAACACTAAAAAAAAAAAAAGAGAGAGGCAACAACAGCAGCCATCAGCTATCTCGTCGAGATTGAGCAACGCGCCCAAAACAGAGCCTTATGCGAGACACAATGCAGGTCCTGAGCAAGGGCTGACAGTTGAAAAATCGTCAGACACAAGATTCTTGAATTTTCTGCTCTAAGTGCCGTTTTCGTCTCGAAAGGACAATATATATAAAGGCAGTCTGACTTGATACCGATCATACAATCTGAAAATATACCGTGGTCATGGAAAAATATGGTCAATAACACTATATTCCCCATACATGGAAAAATATGGTCACTAACACTATATTCCCCATACATAGAAAAATATGGTCACTAACACTATATTTCCCATACATAGAAAAATATGGTCACTAACACTATATTTCCCATACATAGAAAAATATGGTCACTAACACTATATTCCCCACACGTTTAGCACGCCAGTGGAGGGAACGTTTATTTTATTTACATTTTCAATACATTCTCATGTTCACTGTGGGTTTGTTGTGAAAGAGTCATCCTCATCATGTACCCTGCCGGTTGGCGTAGGCGATCATGTCCCTCCACAATCTTCTATCCACAGTGCATCGTATCAGTTCTGTTGCCGAATGTTTTCCATGCCATGACACCAAGCTATCCAGTATTTTCTCTCTTTGTCGTCCACGATCTCTCTTTCCTTTTATTTTGCCAGTTGTAACCAAGTATTCCAATTTTCCTCTTCTCATGATGTGCCCGAAAAATGTTGATTGCTTCTTTCTGATGTTTTTTAAGAGCTCCCTTTTTGTGTTGGTCTCTTTGAGAACTTCCTCATTGGTCTTTTTATCTGTCCAGGGAACTTTCAACATTCTTCTGAGAAATCCCATCTTTGTGACCTCTAATCGTCTTTTCATTTGTTTGTCTACTGTCCGTGATTCGCTTCCATAGGTTAATTCATTTAACTGATTGTGCATAAATTTTGGGTCTTTCTTTTGTTGTTTTTCCATTTCTTCACATTTCTGTTGTATCCATCCTTCCTTTGCTTCTCTGCACTTGTTTTGGATCTCTTTGTGCAATATTTTGTATGCCCGTTCTTCTTTCTTATGTTTTCTTCTTTCATCCATTAGTTGTAATATTTCTTCTGTCATCCATTTCTTTTTGTTGATTCTTTTAGTCACTGGTATTACTTCTTTTGATATTTGCTGAATCGATTGTTTGAGCATTTCCCACTGCTCCTGGATGTCCTGTATTTTCTCGATAGCATTAAATCTGTTTTGTACTATCATGCTGTACTTATCTTCTTCTTCTTCTACCTTTTTAGCTCCCAGTGGAGCATAGGTCTTCAACAAACACTTTCCAAGTCGTTCTGTTTTTTGCAATTCTTTTAAGATCATTCCATGTCTTCCCCATCATCTTCATCTCTGCTTCAATCTGTCTTCTCCAAGAATTCCTTGGTCTTCCTCTTTGTCTTTTCCCCTGGGGATTCCAAAAAAGGGCCTGTTGTGTAATACTCTCAGTTGGTTTCCGTAGTGTGTGTCCTATCCATCGCCATCGTCTTCGCTGTATTTCTTTATCCACTGGTATTTGACCAGTACATTTCCATAATTCCACGTTAGTGACTTTGTCCTGCCATTTCCATCCCTTTATTCTGCGCAAGCATCCATTAATGAAAGTCTGTACCTTCGTGATTGTCAATTTTGTTATTCTCCATGTTTCACAGCCATATAATAGAACCGACTTAACATTGGAGTTGAAAATTTGTATTTTTGTATTTAGCCTAATTTCTTTGGATTTCCATATGTTTCCCAGTGCAATGAAAGCTCCTCTTGCTTTTGATATCCTTATTTTGGTATCGTTTTCTGTTCCTCCCTCTTTATCTATATTACTGCCCAGATATATATAAGATTGTACGTCTAGTAGAGGTATTTCTCCTAGTTTTATTTGGTTATTGCCAACTGCATTAATTCTCATAATGTTGGTCTTATCTCTATTAATCTTTAGTCCTAGCTGTTGTGATCTCTCATCTAATATACTCATTTTATCTTGCATCTGTTGGTGGCTGTGTGATAGGAGAGCTATGTCATCAGCAAAGTCTAAATCATCAAGTTGTTTGGTCAGTGACCACTGGATCCCATTTCTGTTGTTTTGAGTTATTTTCATAATCCAATCTATGGCCAGTAGAAAGAGAAATGGAGACAGAAGGCATCCTTGCCTTACTCCTGTTCTTATTTCAAATGCTTCTGTAAGCTGTCCTTCATGCACCACACTACATTTTGTTCCTTCATACATTGTTTTTATCAGGTTAATAAACTTTATGGGGATTCCATAATGACTCAGCAACTTCCAAAGCATTCTTCTGTCTAAACTATCAAATGCCTTTTCGTAATCTATGAATCCAATATAAAGTGGGGATTTTAGTTCTAAACTTTGTTCAACTATTATACGTAGAGTAGTTATTTGATCAGCACATGATCTGTTCTTCCTAAAACTGCTTGTTCATCTCTCAAGTGTTTCTCTATAGCCTCTTTTAGTCTCTCCAGAATGATTCTGCCTAATATTTTTCCTGGCACTGATAGTAGCATAATTCCCCTATAATTTGTGCACTCCTGTAAACTTCCTTTCTTTGGTAGTTTGATCATATAACCTTCTCTCCAGTCTTTAGGTATTTCTTCCCTCTCCCAAATTTTATCCAATAGATTATGTAACATCTTGGTAGAGGTGATAATATCTGCTTTGATGGCTTCCGAAGGAATTTCATCTGGTCCTGTGGCTTTACCATCTTTTAATAGTTTGATGGCTTTCATTATTTCTTCTTTGCTTGGTTTTCCGCAGTTAACGTGTAATTCTTCTTCTGCTGGTAGTATATCTGGAGGATTATTTGAGCCGGGTCTGTTCAAAAGTTCTTCAAAGTGCTCCTTCCATCTCTCCATTTGTTCCCTTATATTACTAAGCAGATTTCCTTTCTTATCTTTGATAAAGGTGTTGATCTGTTTGTATTTTCCACCTAATTTCTTTGTGCTGTTGTACAGTTCTTTCATATTCCCTTTATTTGCTGCTTCTTCTGCCTCTTTAGCTAATTCATCTATATATTTCCTCTTATCCCTTTTAATGCATCTTCTCACTTCTTTGTTCACCTCTGTGTAAGCTTCCTGTGTCTTGGCTTTATTACTTCTTGTTTTGCTTTTATTTATGTCTGCTTTCTTGTTCTTTCTTTCTTTAATTTTATCCAGGGTCTCTGCTGTCATCCATGCCTTATTCTGGCGTTCTCTTTTCCCCAGTGTTTCTTCGCATGTCTCTTTCCATATATTTTTTACCTGTTTCCAATGATCTTCTATATTTATTGTATTTTCTAGTTGTTGGAGGACTTGGTATTTGTTTGATATTGTGACTGCGAATTTATCTTTAATTCCTTGTTCTTTAAGAAACCCTACATTGAAATACTTTCTGCCCTTATTCGTTGTAGTAGAAAAACACTAAAAAAAAAAAAAAGAGAGAGGCAACAACAGCAGCCATCAGCTATCTCGTCGAGATTGAGCAACGCGCCCAAAACAGAGCCTTATGCGAGACACAATGCAGGTCCTGAGCAAGGGCTGACAGTTGAAAAATCGTCAGACACAAGATTCTTGAATTTTCTGCTCTAAGTGCCGTTTTCGTCTCGAAAGGACAATATATATAAAGGCAGTCTGACTTGATACCGATCATACAATCTGAAAATATACCGTGGTCATGGAAAAATATGGTCAATAACACTATATTCCCCATACATGGAAAAATATGGTCACTAACACTATATTCCCCATACATAGAAAAATATGGTCACTAACACTATATTTCCCATACATAGAAAAAATATGGTCACTAACACTATATTTCCCATACATAGAAAAATATGGTCACTAACACTATATTCCCCACACGTTTAGCACGCCAGTGGAGGGAACGTTTATTTTATTTACATTTTCAATACATTCTCATGTTCACTGTGGGTTTGTTGTGAAAGAGTCATCCTCATCATGTACCCTGCCGGTTGGCGTAGGCGATCATGTCCCTCCACAATCTTCTATCCACAGTGCATCGTATCAGTTCTGTTGCCGAATGTTTTCCATGCCATGACACCAAGCTATCCAGTATTTTCTCTCTTTGTCGTCCACGATCTCTCTTTCCTTTTATTTTGCCAGTTGTAACCAAGTATTCCAATTTTCCTCTTCTCATGATGTGCCCGAAAAATGTTGATTGCTTCTTTCTGATGTTTTTTAAGAGCTCCCTTTTTGTGTTGGTCTCTTTGAGAACTTCCTCATTGGTCTTTTTATCTGTCCAGGGAACTTTCAACATTCTTCTGAGAAATCCCATCTTTGTGACCTCTAATCGTCTTTTCATTTGTTTGTCTACTGTCCGTGATTCGCTTCCATAGGTTAATTCATTTAACTGATTGTGCATAAATTTTGGGTCTTTCTTTTGTTGTTTTTCCATTTCTTCACATTTCTGTTGTATCCATCCTTCCTTTGCTTCTCTGCACTTGTTTTGGATCTCTTTGTGCAATATTTTGTATGCCCGTTCTTCTTTCTTATGTTTTCTTCTTTCATCCATTAGTTGTAATATTTCTTCTGTCATCCATTTCTTTTTGTTGATTCTTTTAGTCACTGGTATTACTTCTTTTGATATTTGCTGAATCGATTGTTTGAGCATTTCCCACTGCTCCTGGATGTCCTGTATTTTCTCGATAGCATTAAATCTGTTTTGTACTATCATGCTGTACTTATCACTCATCTGTTTATCTACTCTTAGCATATCTAGTTCTAATTTTATATTTCTTGGTGATTTCTGTGCCTTCCGCAGTTTTATGAAAGAGTCATAGTGATGATAAATTATGGTTCTTATGAGTTCTTTAGCTTTCATTTGTTACCAGTTTTGCTCGTTATCATTGCTGTAATTCTGATGTGCATGCTGACATGCAACTTTGAGGCATTAGACTAAATGAAACTTTGAGGGACAAGACTAAATGAAACTTTGAGGGACTAGGCTAAATGAAACTTTGAGGGACTAGGCTAAATGAAACTTTGAGGGACTAGGCTAAATGAAACTTTGAGGGACTAGGCTAAATGAAACTTTGAGGGACTAGGCTAAATGAAACTTTGAGGGACTAGACTAAATGAAACTTTGAGGGACAAGACTAAATGAAACTTTGAGGGACTAGACTAAATGAAACCTTGAGGGACTAGACTAAATGAAACTTTGAGGGACTAGACTAAATGAAACTTTGAGGAACAAGACTAAATGAAACTTTGAGGGACTAGACTAAATGAAACTTTGAGGGACTAGACTAAATGAAACTTTGAGGGACTAGACTAAATGAAACTTTGAGGGACTAGACTAAATGAAACTTTGAGGGACTAGACTAAATGAAACTTTGAGGGACTAGACTAAATGAAACTTTGAGGGACTAGACTAAATGAAACTTTGAGGCACTAGGCTAAATGAAACTTTGAGGCACTAGACTAAATGAAATTTTGAGGCACTAGGCTAAATGAAACTTGGAGGCATTAGGCTAAATGAAACTTTGAGGCACTAGGTTAAATGGAACTTTGAGGGACTAGACTAAATGAAACTTTAAGGCACTAGGCTAAATGAAACTTTGAAGGACTAGGCTAAATGAAACTTTGAGGGACTAGACTAAATGAAACTTTGAGGGACTAGACTAAATGAAACTTTGAGGGACTAGACTAAATGAAACTTTGAGGGACTAGACTAAATGAAACTTGGAGGCACTAGGCTAAATGAAACTTTGAGGGACTAGACTAAATGAAACTTTGAGGGACTAGACTAAATGAAACTTTCAGGGACTAGACTAAATGAAACTTTGAGGGACTAGACTAAATGCAACTTTGAGGGACTAGACTAAATGAAACTTTGAGGGACTAGACTAAATGAAACTTTGAGGGACTAGACTAAATGAAACTTAGAGGCACTAGGCTAAATGAAACTTTGAGGGACTAGACTAAATGAAACTTTGAGGGACTAGACTAAATGAAACTTTGAGGGACTAGACTAAATGAAACTTTGAGGGACTAGACTAAATGAAACTTTGAGGGACTAGACTAAATGAAACTTTGAGGGACTAGACTAAATGAAACTTTGAGGAACTAGACTAAATGAAACTTTGAGGGACTAGACTAAATGAAACTTTGAGGCACTAGGCTAAATGAAACTTTGAGGCACTAGACTAAATGAAACTTTGAGGTAATAGGCTAAATGAAACTTTGAAGCATTAGGTTAAATGAAACTTTGAGGCACTAGGCTAAATGAAACTTTGAGGCACTAGACTAAATGAAACTTTGACGCACTAGGCTAAATGAAACTTTGAGGCACTAGACTAAATGAAACTTTGAGGCACTAGACTAAATGAAACTTTGAGGCACTAGACTAAATGAAACTTTGAGGCACTAGGCTAAATGAAACTTTGAGGCACTAGACTAAATGAAACTTGGAGGCACTAGACTAAATGAAACTTTGAGGCACTAGACTGAATGAAACTTTGAGGCACTAGACTAAATTAAACTTTGAGGCACTATGCTAAATGAAACTTTGAGGCACTAGACTAAATGAAACTTTGAGGCACTAGGCTAAATGAAACTTTGAAGCACTAGGTTAAATGAAACTTTGAGGCACTAGGCTAAATGAAACTTTGAGGGACTAGGCTAAATGAAACTGTCAGGCACTAGACTAAATGAAACTTTGAGGCACTAGGCTAAATGAAACTTGGATGCATTAGACTAAATGAAACTTTGAGGCACTAGGCTAAAGGAAACTTTGAGTCACTAGGCTAAATGAAACTTGGAGGCACTATGCTAAATGAAACTTTGAGGCACTAGACTAAATGAAACTTTGAGGCACTAGGCTAAATGAAACTTTGAGGCACTAGGCTAAATGAAACTTTGAGGCACTAGGCTAAATGAAACTTGGATGCATTAGACTAAATGAAACTTGGAGGCACTAGGCTAAATGAAACTTGGAGGCACTAGGCTAAATGAAACTTGAGGCACTAGGCTAAATGAACTTGGAGGCACTAGGCTAAATGAAACTTGGAGGCACTAGACTAAATTAAACTTTTTGAGGCACTAGGCTAAATGAAATTTTGTGGCACTAGGGTAAATGAAACTTGGAGGCACTAGGCTAAATGAAACTTTGAGGCACTAGGCTAAATGGAACTTGGAGGCACTAGACTAAATGAAACTTGGAGGCACTAGGCTAAATGAAACTTGGAGGCACTAGACTAAATGAAACTTTGAGGCACTAGACTAAATGAAACTTGGAGGCACTAGGCTAAATGAAACTTGGAGGCACTAGGCTAAATGAAACTTGGAGGCACTAGACTAAATGAAACTTGGAGGCACTAGGCTAAATGAAACTTGGAGGCACTAGACTAAATGAAACTTGGAGGCACTAGACCAAATGAAACTTGGAGGCACTAGGCTAAATGAGACTTGGAGGCACTAGGCTAAATGAACTTGGAGGCACTAGTCTAAATGAAACTTGGAGGCACTAGACTAAATGAAACTTTTTGAGGCACTAGGCTAAATGAAATTTTGAGGCACTAGGGTAAATGAAACTTGGAGGCACTAGACTAAATGAAAATGTGAGGCACTAGGCTAAATGAAACTTTGAGGCACTAGGCTAAATGAAACTTGGAGGCACTAGGCTAAATGAAACTTTGAGACACTAGGCTAAATGAAATTTTGAGGCACTAGGGTAAATGAAACTTGGAGACACTAGGCTAAATGAAAATTTGAGGGACTAGACTAAATGAAACTTTGAGGCACTAGGCTAAAGGAAACTTGGAGGCACTAGGCTAAATGAAACTTTGAGGCTATCTTTAAACCCCCCCCCCCCCACCCCACACTCACACCACCACCACCACCCTCTACTTAAAAATTAACATCACAAGGTCTGAAAAACTTGAATTAATATCATCATCAAGTACCACGCCTGCTGCCGTATGTGATCATGTCTCTCCACAACTCTCGATCTTGACAGTTATTTATAATTTTTGTTGTTGACCTGCCAAATTATTCTCTTAATCTGTCTGGTATCTTTTCTCTTTGCTTCCCTCAATCTCTTAGTTTCTCAATTTTCCCATTTGTAACAATATATTCCATGTGTTCCCTTCCCATTACGCGGTCAAAGATTGATGATTGCTTCTTTCTTATTTTGGAAATTAGCTCTCTTTTTGCTTTGACCTCTTTCATAACGTTTTCATTATTCTTTCATAGCTGTCAATGAAATCATATACTGACGTAAAATCAAATAAAGCCCCAAATCATCTACTGATGTAAAATCAAATAAAGCCCCAAATCATCTACTGATGTAAAATCAAATAAAGCCCCAAATCATCTACTGATGTAAAATCAAATAATGCCCCAAATCATATACTGATGTAAAATCAAATAAAGCCCCAAATCATCTACTGATGTAAAATCAAATAAAGCCCCAAATCATCTACTGATGTAAAATCAAATAAAGCCCCAAATCATATACTGATGTAAAATCAAATAAAGCCCCAAATCATATACTGACGTAAAATCAAGTAAAGCCCCAAATCATATACTGATGTAAAATCAAATAAAGCCCCAAATCATATACTGATGTAAAATCAAGTAAAGCCCCAAATCATATACTGATGTAAAATCAAATAAAGCCCCAAATCAAATTCTGAAAATTTCTTGAGGCCCCTCGGATTGCGTGGCTCTAAGCTGAAGCTTTGTTACTTTATAAGCACATCCGGCTATGTCCCCAACACAGCGTGAGTTTGAGGTATTTCACGTTGTTTCTTTAGACAACTACTTTCATTCCTTAAAGGGTTGTTCCCATAAGGTTTTCAGTGTAGAATCGATCTTCATGTAATCCCTGAGCTAGACAAAACAATGTGCCCCCATCGATGTGGAAATCGGAGAACCGTCGCGCTGTTGTCAGCCAAAAAAGATCAAGAGCTAACAGCTACGGCCTCGAAATTGTAATGAAGATTTATATTGTCGTTACTTACGTTGACATAGATTTCTTAAACTCGAAGATTTATATTGTCGTTACTTACGTTGACATACATTTCTTAAACTGGAAGATTTATATTGTCGTTACTCATGTTGACATAGATTTCTTAAACTCGAAGATTGATATTGTCGTTATTCACGTTGACATAGATTTCTTAAACTCGAAGATTTATATTGTCGTTACTTACGTTGACATAGATTTCTTAAACTCGAAGATTTATATTGTCGCTACTTACGTTGAAATAGATTTCATAACCTCGAAGATTTATATTGTCGCTACTTACGTTGACATAGATGTCTTAAACTCGAAGATAACGGCTGCTGTTAGCAGGTTTTCTCATTTACTGGCTAGGCGCGTCCCACTCAACCTCTGGTTATGTTTTATAAGTTATATTATGCTGCCATCGGAAGAGAGCAGGTTACCGAGTCAATAACCTGTCGGACTCCAAACCAGGTTATTGCAGGTTCGGTTCCCGCACGGCAAATTTTTTTTCCATCTATCGGGAGTTGAAAAAAATACTCCGACTCGAACAACTTTGGAAGTTCAAAGAAATTAATTTAATTACAAAAATTAAAATTTTCAACTCAAATGTTAAGTCAGTATTATTATATAGCTGTGAAACATGGAGAACAACAAAAATTACAATCATGAAGATACAGACCTTCATTATTGGATGCTTGCGCAGAATAAAAGGATGGAAATGGCAGGACAGAATCGCTAACATAGAATTATAGAAATGTATCAGTCAAATACCTGTGGATAAAGAGATACAGAGAAGATGATGGTACTGGATAAGACACACACTGCAGAAACCACCTGAGAGTATTACACATCAAGCAAACATTTAAATGAAATTGTTACTTTGGGTGTCCTGGAATTGAATGGTTTCTCCTTTCTTCTAAACTGGAGTCAACGGTCAGGTTAAATTATTACTGGAGTCAAAGGTCAGGTTAAATTATTACCGGAGTCAGAGATCAGGTTAAATTATTACCGGAGTCAGAGATCAGGTTAATTTATTACCGGAGTCAGAGATCAGGTTAATTTATTACTGGAGCCAAAGATCAGGTTAAATTATTGCCGGAGTCAGAGATCAGGTTAAATTATTACTGGAGCCAAAGATCAGGTTAAATTATTACCGGAGTCAGAGATCAGGTTAATTTATTACTGGAGCCAAAGATCAGGTTAAATTATTACCGGAGTCAGAGATCAGGTTAAATTATTACCGGAGTCAGAGATCAGGTTAAATTATTACCGGAGTCTAAGATCAGGTTAAATTATTGCCGGAGTCAGAGATCAGGTTAATTTATTACTGGAGCCAAGGACCAGGTCAAATTATTACCGGAGCCAAAGATCAGGTTAAATTATTACCGGAGCCAAAGATCAGGTTAAATTATTGCCGGAGTCAGAGATCAGGTTAATTTATTACTGGAGCCAAGGACCAGGTCAAATTATTACCGGAGCCAAAGATCAGGTTAAATTATTACCGGAGCCAAAGATCAGGTTAAATTATTACCGGAGTCAAGTACCATGTCAAATTATTTTTAACAAATCATGCTTTTCAAGTTTTATCAATGAAATCAGCTAGTAAAAGTGTGATTATAGATCATGTGTACGTAGTTAAACGTGCGGTTTGTGTTGATAATAATGATGACGATAGCCGCAATCCAGCCCAGTGCAACTGGCGTTAGAGCACAACTGCTGATCTCTGTTATTGGCCTAGATTCCTGACTGTCGAGCTCTCCCTAGTGTAAATATTTGTGACAATTTCCCCAAAATGTGACTCTCAGACCACGACAATAGCAGACATGCCATGAGAGAGCCAATAAATTGACGACGGAGAGATTAGTGCAGATATCAACCGTGGACAAGTGGGATGCCTGTCAGCACTCCATTATTCACATTTAGATACGAACTCGATTATTATTATTATTAATGCTGTCATTATTTTCATTAACAATAAGATGACCTGTTCAACTCACTGTGTGTATAAATCTTCAACAAGATGCTTTCATTTATTCGCGTCTCGTGTCGAGTAGCTTTTCAGTTTGATGAATGTCCTTCCAGCTTCCGGTTCATCCACTCCCATCATGCTCTTCCATGTAATCAATACCAGTTCGAGTCGTGATAATGAAATAAATCACTTTTTGTTTTTAAATTGGGGTTGAAATAAAAGCCCTGCGGGAATAGGTGGTCTAGAAGTAAGACGTCGTTCTCTGGACAAAAATGTAACGGGTTCGAGTCCCACCTCAAGATTCGGGGATGATCCTCTTCGAGCCAGTGTTTGTGGAAGTCCCGACCAAATTGGAGACTCCCCAGACACAATTGTGAAGCAATTGATAATCTAACCATGCAGAAGGCGGATGTGTCGGGCCGAATGGCGAAAATATAGTGACACTTTGCAATCTAGCGACACGACGCATCCACACTCACTTAACCGGTAAAGAAGGGAGGAAAGGAGAAGAAGAAGAAATAAAAACTCCGACACATTGTAGTGATTTCATTAGGCATGTGACCTTTATTCTCCATACCATGAAAACCGCCAGCAGGCACAGAACGTGTCGTAATGATAGTTTTATTTCCCCTGCTATTTCTTGTTAGTTAGCTTCTCCTAGTTATTCCTCGCTATTGATTCCAGAATCGGGTATGTCTTGTAATACTTTGAGCTGCTTTTCTTCATTAATTCACTAACCATCGTAGTATCTTCAGTTTAATAAATGTGTGTTTTTCGTCCCGCTTTTTGTGAGTTCATTTGCGATCTGTGTTTTTGTTTTATTTCCACGATAAAAAGAACTTTAATCGAGACAATGATTAAAGTATTGTCAATCACGCGTGACACAAGTTTAAAATACGATTTCAATCATCATCATCAAGTACCGGGCCTGCTGGCGTAGGTGATCATGTCTCTCCACAACTTTTGATCTCAACAGTTATTTATCACTTCTGTTGTTGACCTTCTGCCAAGCCATTCTCTTAAGCTGTCTGTTTTTTTTCTATTTGCTACTCTCTATCTCTTCGTCCTTCAATTTTTCCAGTTGTCACAATATATTCAGGTTGTTCTCTTCTCATTACATGGCCAAAAAATGATGATTGTTTCTTCCTAATTTTGAAATTAGCTCTCTTTTTGCTTTGACCTCTTTCAGAACATCTTCATTACTCTTCTTAGCTGTCCATGGTATTATCAACATTCTTCTGTAAAACCACATTTCTACAGACTCTAGTAATTTTCTTGTCTTTTGTCCTATTGTCCATAATTCGAATCCATATGTTAAGACTGGCTCTACATAACATTTAAGAATTCTATTTCTTGTTTCTTTTGTCAAAAATGGATTGTATAGTATCTTCCTATACCAATTATAAGTGAGAATAAAAAAATGTACTTAACTAGTAGGCATAGAAAGCTTCAAGAGTCTGCGCACCTTAGTGGCTATCTAGACTATGCTTGCATCAATTTGTTCATTGTAAATATGATTAGTTGGTAAGTTCCCCCCGGTCTGGAGACGGCACGTTGGGGAGAAATCATAACTTTCAATGTCTGGCGATTCACTACTTGCTCTCCTAGGTCTTGTTTGGTTCAATATTTGAGCTACAGTCAAATATAGCTTTACTAAGGATATGAGATATGACTAAACACATACACACATAAGGATATGAGACATGAATAACACGGACACACCAAGATATGAGGTATGACTAACATGATACACACCAAGATATGAGCCATGGCCAGCACACACACACACATAAGCTAAGATATTAGCTATGGCTAGCACAGAAACACATCAAGATATGAGCCATGGCTAGCACAGATACACATCAAGATATGAGCCATGGCTTCACGGGAAAACACCAAGAAATGAACCATGTCCAGCACAGAAACACATTAGGGTATCCATATGCTTGGGTTTGTTGTAGTCGGCAGACTCTTCTTAACGTGGGAATCATCGACATACGAGACGCAGGCCCCGATTAACTGTTCACAGGTTTCGTTCAAACAGTTGTCCGGAGATTTGAGAGTGCAGTCTGACCCGTAGAACGTTCCCTTGCATGTACAGTTCCCGGTTGACTGTTCACATGTGTCGTTGAAACAGTTGTCCGGATATTTGTGAGTGCAGTCTGACCCGTAGTACGTTTCCTTGCACGTACAGTCTGTACATTCCAGATCACATATGATGTCACAGCCATCAGAACACGTCTGTTTGCACTGTAGCCCAAAATTACCATCGGGACAAGTGTTATTACAGGTGTAGCCAGGATGCTTACATTGTAGGTATTTTCCTGATTTTTCCTCACATAAAGGACAGACACTAAGACAAGACACGGAGCAGTCGTGTCCATAGATCCCATGTGAACACTTGCCGTGACACATACCGATGATGACGTTGCAGCCTTTGCAACACCCACTACACACTGCACAAAACGACCAAGAATGCCCGTCCAGACAATAGGTGTCTGTAAATGTTTGCACCTCGCACACCCTCAGTGCACTGACTGCGAAATGGTCGATGAGAACTCAATTTTAATGTGTGCCATTGTCGCTTGTGTGGTGACTACAATAGTGTTTACAGAAATATTTGGGTATGATTTGAGAGCCACATTCCGACCCCCGCCAATGTAGATGGAGCAGATATTTTCAACTATCGCCACTTCAATCCGTAACTTGTTGATCAGACCAGCCCCAGAGCAAAAGACATCAATCTCGTGCGAACTAACTATAAACCTTGAATCATTGTTACATGAGGCAGAACCATTTAGTTTTACCGTGAAACTGTCCAGATCTGTTAAGTCATTCACATAAATCCTAAACCAGGAGAACGGCAAAGATTGATTGAGAGTTGACTCAACTGATGTATAATCTGCGTCCGGATTACATGTGGTGGTCGTTGTTATCAAACAGGAAAGTAGGTTCAGATTTTGGGCGTATTTGTAAACGAGATCCAAGTACTGACACTGGAGTCCGAAATATTCGTGCTGACAACTGTCATTGTTTGGGCATGTCCCTGTAGTTTTGTCACAAACTGAGTCATTATAGCAGTGACACTGTAACGTACAGTTTGTCACAAACTGAGTCATTATAGCAGTGACATTGTAATGTACAGTTTGTCACAAACTGAGACATTATAGCAGTGACATTGTAACGTACAGTTTGTCACAAACTGAGTCATTATAGCAGTGACATTGTAACGTACAGTTTGTCACAAACTGAGTCATTATAGCAGTGACATTGTAACGTACAGTTTGCCTGAAACCAACCGGCTGCACAAGTTAGGTCATTAGCTTCCAAATTCACGAACGAAGCGAGCAAAATAAAGACTTGATCTACAGCGGTGGTTAACGGACTGTGTTCAAACATTTTTTATCAAACCCGTGGTTACATTACTAAAAATCCGCCAACTCGCTGTGATAACAGATAGCGTGGTGTTCAAAGCCAACATTGTGTACACCACGGCTCGAACGCGACCAAGCTTCCATCTTGGCCTATGTTTAAACTTCGTATTTCCGTTTGTATTTCCCTGATTTAATAGTTCCTTAAAGTATTCTCTCCATCTGATTATTATGTTTTTCCTTCTGCTGATTGGTCTACCGTTCTTGTCGTTTATTTTAGTGGTTGGGTTAAAGTCATTATTTCTTACTCTCATTGCTTGTACACTTTTGAAAAATTCTCTTGGTTCTTCTCTACATATATAGTTTCTTTACTCTGTATAAATTGTGTAGTTTTTTTACTCTGTATAAAGTGTGTAGTTTATTTAATCTGTATAAAGTGCGTAGTTTATTTAAAACTGTATAAAGTGTGTAGTTTATTTAAACTGCATAAAGTGTGTAGTTTCTGTACTCTGTATAAAGAGTTTAGTTTATTTACTCTGTATAAAGTGTGCAGTTTATTTACTTTGCATAAAGTGTGTAGTTTATTTACTCTGTATAAAGAGTTTAGTTTATTTACTCTGTATAAAGTGTGCAGTTTCTTTACTCTATATAAAGTGTGCAGTTTCTTTACTCTATATAAAATGTGTAGTTTCTGTACTCTGTATAAAGAGTTTAGTTTATTTACTCTGTATAAAGTGTGCAGCTTCTTTACTCTATATAAAGAGTTCAGTTTATTTACTCTGTATAAAGTGTGCAGTTTATTTACTCTGCATAAAGTGTGTAGTTTATTTACTCTGTATAAAGAGTTTAGTTTATTTACTCTATATAAAGTGTGCAGTTTCTTTACTCTATATAAAGTGTGAAGTTTCTGCACTCTGTATAAAGAGTTTAATTTATTTACTCTGTATAAAGTGCGTAGTATCTTTACTCTGTACAAAGTGTGTAGTTTCTATACTCTGTATAAAGTGTGTAATTTATTTACTCTGTATAAAGTGTGTAGTTTCTTTACTCTGTATAAAATGTGTAGTTTCTTTATCCTGTATAAAGTGTGTAGTTACTTTACTCTGTATAAAGTGTGTAGCTTCTTTACTCTGTATAAAGTGTATAGTTTCTTTACTCTGTATAAAGTGTGTAGTTTCAGTACTCTGTATAAAGTGTGCAGTTTCTTTACTCTGTATAAAGTGTATAGTTTCAGTACTCTGCATAAAGTGTGTAGTTTCTTTACTCTGTATAAAGTGTGTAGTTTCTTTACTCTGCATAAAGTGTGTAGTTTCTTTACTCTGTATAAAGTGTGTAGTTTCTTTACTCTGTATAAAGTGTATAGTTTCTTTACTCTGTATAAAATGTGTAGTTTCTTTACTCTGTATAAAGTGAGCAGTTTCTTTATTCTGTATAAAGTGTGTAGTTTCTTTACTCTGTATAAATTGTGTAGTTTCTTTATTCTGTATAAAGTGTGTAGTTTCTTTACTCTGTATAAAGTGCGTATTTTCTTTACTCTGTATAAAGTGTGCAGTTTCTTATATCTTTCTCCGACCTTTCCTTTCTCATTTCACCTGTGATCATCATCGGCATGATAGATGTCATGCTCACTTTGGTTAATCCCTGCAGACAACTATTGGCTTACTTCTACCGCTCTATTGCATTTTTTCCCTAGGTAGCTCTCTTATTTTATTATATATGAAAGGCTACTTGACAGCGTTGTTGTGGATCGTATTTGTTGTCATTGTTAATGTGGAACGTGTTTGTTGACAGCGTTGTTTTGGACTATGTAGACATCGTTTGTGGGGATCGTGTTTGTTGACATCGTTATTGTGGGACGTGTTTGTTGACAGCGTTGTTGTGCATCGTGTTTGTTGACATCGTTGTTTTGGATTATGTTTGTAGACATCGTTGATGGCAATCGTGTTTGTTTGACATCGTTGGTGGGGTTCGTGTTTGTTTGACATCGTTGGTGGGGTTCGTGTTTGTTTGACATCGTTGGTGGGGTTTGTGTTTGTTTGACATCGTTGGTGGGGTTTGTGTTTGTTTGACATCGTTGGTGGGGTTTGTGTTTGTTTGACATCGTTGGTGGGGTTCGTGTTTGTTTGACATCGTTGGTGGGGTTCGTGTTTGTTTGACATCGTTGGTGGGGATCGTGTTTGTTTGACATCGTTGGTGGGGTTTGTGTTTGTTTGACATCGTTGGTGGGGTTTGTGTTTGTTTGACATCGTTGGTGGGGTTTGTGTTTGTTTGACATCGTTGGTGGGGATCGTGTTTGTTTGACATCGTTGGTGGGGTTCGTGTTTGTTTGACATCGTTGGTGGGGATCGTGTTTGTTTGACATCGTTAGTGGGGTTGTGTTTGTTTGACATCGTTGGTGGGGTTCGTGTTTGTTTGACATCGTTGGTGGGGTTTGTGTTTGTTTGACATCGTTGGTGGGGTTTGTGTTTGTTTGACATCGTTGGTGGGGTTTGTGTTTGTTTGACATCGTTGGTGGGGATCGTGTTTGTTTGACATCGTTGGTGGGGTTTGTGTTTGTTTGACATCGTTGGTGGGGTTTGTGTTTGTTTGACAGCGTTGAGAAGAATCCTGCTTGATGACAGCTTTGTTCTGGATCTTGATTGTCTGTTTCTGACGTTCTACGTGGCTACAACATGTTTCTGTGGTGTTTAATATTTGTCGCTTTGTTGTGTAAAAACCTAGAAGTTTGAAGTGAAATGAATGAAGGATTGTACGAATAACAGTAGTTGTTGTCGTCATCATCATCATGTGCCGTACAGGTTGGAGTAGGCGATCATGTCCTTCCACAAACTTCTATCTACCGTGCATCATATCAGTTTTGTTGTTGACTGTTTTCCATGCCATTTCACCAAGCTATCCAGTATTTTCTCTCTTTGTCGTCCGCGATCTCTCTCTTTCCCTGTATTTTGCCAGTTGTAACCAAATACTCCAACTTTCCTCTTCTCATGGTGTGGCAGAAAAATGTTGATTGTTTCCTTCTGAAGTTTTTTAGGAGCTCTCTTTTTGTGTTGGCCTCTTTGAGAATTTCCTCATTTGTTCTTTTTAGCTGTCCAGGAAACTTTCAACATTCTAATGAGAAATTCCATCTCTCAGGCGTCTAATCGTCTTTTCATTTATTTGTCTACGGTCCACGTTTCGCTTCCATAGGTCTGAACCGGGTCTATATATCACCGATGAGCGCTCTTTCTAACTTTTATTGACATAGATTTGTTGCATAAGATGTTTTTAATTTTCTAATATGCTATTTTGACCTGATGTATTCTGCTTTTTATTTCTGTGGTGCATCTTCCATCAGAAAACAATTAATATCGAGAATAACACTTTGTATTTAAATCTGTTTGAGACATTTGACAGAGTCGAAGTCAGAGTGTGAAACCTAAACTTAAGTTTAACAAGAAAAAGTTATATATTTTAAATTCACACAAACTTGACATATACCTGAGACAGGTCAGGCTACTTTCTGTCTCGTTATTAAGCCTTTATTAGTCTGTAGCATGGCAGACTAGGCAATAAGCTCTGTTTTGATGATCCGTCCAATTTGGTCTTCTATTTCCTTGACATTGGAATATCATGTCTAACTGGGCCCAGAAAAAGTATGACTATATATGTGTGTGTGCATGTGTATATATGTATGTATGTTTGTATGTATGTATGTATGTATGTATGTATGTATGTATGTATGTATGTATGTATGTATGTATGTATGTATGTGTGTATGTATGTGTGTAAGTATGTGTGTATGTATGTGTGTATGTGTGTATGGATGTGTGTGTGTGTATGTGTGTATGCATGTGCGCATATGTATGTATGCATATGTATGTATGTATGTATGCATGTATGTATGTATGTGTGTGTGTTATGTATGTATGTATGTATGTATGTATGTATGTATGTATGTATGTATGTATATATGTGTGTATGTATGTGTGTTTGTATGTATGTATGTTTGTATTTATATATATATATATATACATATATATATATATATATATATATATATATATATATATATATATATATATATATATATGTATATATAATATTGATGCAAGTTTGGATCAATATCTCTCTTGTGTGGACTTTGATCGTGTAAATTGGATATAACCTAAGAAACCATAATCTGCAAGCATTTCACATCAAGCGTGGCAAGAGAAGTGGAGAATAATTAACACCCCAATAGAGAAATATATTTAACCAGTGAGCTTCTTGAACCGCAAATACGTATCTTTCATCAAATACCGAAAAGAACTTGGCACCTATGGCAATGACACAAGTGCAAGAAGACTGAGCTTGATAATACATAAACAAATTAATTGTGTCAGATTGTAAGTGGTTTTGTTGAGAACAGAAAAACGAAAAGGTAGAACCACAATTTCCATCGACTCTACTGAGCTATTGACTTGTTCATTAATTGTCCATGATTTACTTCTCACATAACAAATTGTGGAATTTTGAACCGAAATGTAAAAGTAATATATTTGTGAACTAAACAGGAAATGGATTTCCCAGCTAATTTGTCTCTTGCTATGAGGCACGTAATCCGAGATACAAGATTATATTTCCGTTTAATTATTTTGTTAAAAACACTTTTCCAAATCTGAGGTACGGATGTGCAGAGATATCCGGTGAATCATTTAACAAAAGTTCGTGTCTGTTGGCTACCGCTAATTAAATATCTTCTACTCTCGCATTTCAATGATTCGCGGGAAATGTTGAAGTTCTGTCCTTTTGTTGGGTATTTAATAATTCCAGCAAACAAAAACGTGCAATGAAAATAGATGCTTGGAAAGGTTGAAATATGTGTACAGAATTAGAAACAGTAACACATCAAAAGATAAGGAATTCAACCACACCAATCTGTCCACATATTAACCACACCAACCTGCCAAATATATTAACAACACCAACCTGTCACCATATTAACCACACCAACCTGTCAACATATTAACCACACCAACCTGCCAAACATATTAACCACACCAACCTGTCAACATATTAACCACAACAACCTGTCAAAATATTAACTACACCAACCTGCCAAACATATTAACAACATCAACCTCTCACCATATTAACCACACCAACCTGTCAACATATTAACAACACCAACCTGCCAAACATATTAACCACACCAACCTGTCAACATATAAACCACAACAACCTGTCAACATATTAACTACACCAACCTGTCAACATATCAACAACACCAACTTGCCAACATATTAACCACACCAACTTGCCAACATATTAACCACACCAACTTGCCAACATATGGGCTACACCAACCTGCCAACATATCGACAACATCAAAATGCCTAAAGATCGATCAAGACGTAAATGCTTTTGACGAACAGCTCAAGCACAGACGACAAACATTTCAATAATTCCAAACTATTGACAATCACTTGTAATAGACCAAACTATTGACAATCACTTCTAATAGACCAAACTATTGACAATTACTTCTAATAGACCAAACTATTGACAATTACTTCTAATAGTCCAAACTATTGACAATCACTTCCAATAGACCAAACTATTGACAATCACTTGTAATAGACCAAACTTTTGACAATCACTTCTAATAGACCAAACTATTGACAATTACTTCTAATAGTCCAAACTATTGACAATCACTTCTAATAGACCAAACTATTGACAATCACTTCTAATAGACCAAACTATTGACAATCACTTCTAATAGACCAAACTATTGACAATCACTTCTAATAGACCAAACTATTGACAATCACTTCTAATAGACCAAACTATTGACAATCACTTCTAATAGACCAAACTATTAACAAACACTTCTAATAGACTAAACTATTGACAATCACTTCTATTAGATCAAACTATTAGCAATCACTTCTAATAGACCAAACTATTGACAATCACTTCTATTAGACTAAACTATTGACAATCACTTCTAATAGACCAAACTATTGACAATCACTTCTAATAGACCAAACTATTGACAATACCTTCAGTTACATCAAACTATTGACAACACCTTCAGTCACATCAAACTATTGACAATACCTTCAGTCACATCAAACTATTGACAATACCTTCAGTCACACCAAACTATTGAGAATAATGTTCAGTCACATCAAACTATTGACATTACCTTCAGTCACATCAAACTATTGACAATACCTTCAGTCACATCAAACTATTGACAATACCTTCAGTCACATCAAACTATTGACAATACCTTCAGTCATATCAAAATATTGACAATACCTTAAGTCCTATCAAACTATTGACAATCACTTCTAATAGATCAAACTATTGACAATCACTTCTAATAGATCAAACTATTGACAATCACTTTAATAGATCAAACTATTGACAATCACTTCTAATAGATCAAACTATTGACAATCACTTCCAATAGACCAAACTATTGACAAGCACTTCTAATAGACCAAACTATTGACAATCACTTCTAATAGACCAAAATATTGACAATCATTTCTAATAGACCAAACTATTGACAAGCACTTCTAATAGACCAAACTATTGACAAGCACTTCTAATAGACCAAACTATTGACAATCACTTCTAATAGACCAAAATATTGACAATCATTTCTAATAGACCAAACTATTGACAATCACTTCTAATAGACCAAACTATTGACAATCACTGCTAATAGACCAAACTATTGACAATCACTTCTAATAGACCAAACTATTGACAATCACTTCTAATAGACTGAACTATTGACAATACCTTCAGTCACATCAAACTGTTGACAATACCTTCAGTCAAATCAAACTATTGACAATCACTTCTAATAGAACTATTGACAATCACTTCTAATAGACTGAACTATTGACAATACCTTCAGTCACATCAAACTGTTGACAATACCTTCAGTCAAATCAAACTATTGACAATCACTTCTAATAGAACTATTGACAATCACTTCTAATAGAACTATTGACAATCACTTCTAATAGAACTATTGACAATCACTTCCAATAGACCAAACTATTTTACAATGCCATCAGTCACACCAAACTATTGACAAACACTTCAATCACACCAAACTATAAATAAACACTTCAATCTCACCAAACAATCAATAAACACTTCAATCTCACCAAACTGTCAATAAACACTTCAATCTCACCAAACTATCGATAAACTCTTCAATCTCACGAAACTATCAACAAACTTTTCAATCACACGAAACTATGGACAAACACTTCATCTGCATTATATTATCAGTATCTGATCCAAAGCACATAAAAGACACATAAACCAACTTTCACACTTACTCTGTTGCTTAGTTCATATTTTCCCAACATCTTAGAATGATTATATTTTTCTTTCATCGTGAGCTATAAATGCAACCAGAATCCCCAATCCCTTGTATAGCACACATTTCGGTGAAAAATTTCCATCTTCGGTCCCAGCATTGAATGAGACTACGATTCTGCTCTCTGCTGAAGTCTATCTGGAGGTTTTAGTCCTGGTTGCGTACAGTCTCCATCAAACCCACGCTGGTGGTTGAACGTTATGTTCTAATATTCAAATTTTCGCAATGGAGACAGTCTTGTAGAACATATTCTGCTGTTGGATGGTGTCTATCCTTTATTTGAAATACAAATTGTGTCTTATTTTTGTGTGGCCAGAGCAGAGACTGACTAAGATAATTTAGTTTCCTCAGAACGTCTGGTAATATCCATCATCTTGTGTTGATATTTGGACGATCCTCGATCTGCATTTTTATTTCATTGTCCTATGATGATCAATGTTGTATCTTCGCGTGTAACTAGATAATATTATTGTGACATTCTTCTTCACTACGTTTATCTACATTCACATTTTCGTGTACTCTGCAAAATGCAGATATCAACTTGATCAACTCTCTGTTTTTTTTGGATCAAGAGACAGCCATTTTAACTTTTCCCTAATTTTTCTCCTCTTTATTATTTATTATCAACTTTAAATATAAGGTTGTGATTTGTCATCATTAGTCCACGCAATTTAAGAAGGTAGTTTGCCATTCCTTTCCGGTGTTCTGTCACCGGATTTGTTTTCACTTTACAGCGAATATATTATGAGATCAATAGTAGACAAAAAAGGAATTGAAGTCAACGGTCACAACATAAATAATTTGCGATATGCTGATGACACAGTCTTAATAGCAGAGACAGAGAACGAACTACAAGAAATGGTAGACATAATAGTAGAATAAAGCAACAAGAAAGGTCTCAGTCTCTCTCTCTCTCTCTCTCGATCAGGACTCAATCAGAGTAGGACTCCAAACTCTCGCACGAAGACAACTGTCTGTTTAAGCCTGTTAGATCCACTCCGATTGAATACCTGTTAAAACGTTGCACTGTGTTTTGCGCTAGTGGCCCAGTGCATCCGATTTCAGCCAGCATTAAGTTCAGGTTTGCTTTCCTTAGACTTTGATTGTCCCCAATCTTCCTGCAAGGCAGCAGATGATCTTTTCTGTAGGGGGATTCTGCCCTTAGATGGTCGGCCCTCCCAGGTTTACGAGCATGATCTGCCCGAGTCACTAGAGGTGACTAACACAGACATGCGACTTGTAATATGAGGAAACTGCAACTAGGAACACTTTTCATGCACAGCCTCCAACTGTTCCCGCCGTCTATCCCCATATACAAGTAAGTCACGTCCTTTTGAAAATGATGATCGCCGTAGCACTTGATGATGTTAGACCATCGTTGATGACTCCAATTCCGAACATAGAGACACACAGTCAGACGTTAAATTTTCCCCGTTGCACATCAAACAGCAGACCGTAAGATTTGCGCACGATCGGTTTAGGGAACCATTACGATGACGTAGCACACACTAATGTCGCCGAATAAATAATCTCGATCCCTTTAGATTTCTGTCTGATTACTCAAGTGTAAGCAGCCTACGACGAATAAAACACGAAGCAAATTCACCAAAGAGACAAATCTGCGGCTGGTCTCAGTCTGAATAGTAAGAAATCAGAAGAAATGGTTATATCGAAAAAACAATATTCACCACCATGCAGCATAAAAATAAACGAGACAAATATGAAACTAGTGCAACGTTTCAAATACTTGGGCACAATAATAACATCAGATGGGAGATGCACCACATAAATAAAAAGCAGAATAGCTCAGGCCAAAATAGCATTTCAGAAAATGAAAAATATCTTATGTAACAAATCTATGTTAATAGAAGTGAGAAAGAGAGTTCATCGGTGCTATATAGAACCAATTCTGACCTATGGAAGCGAATCATGGACATTAGACAAACAAATGAAAAGACGATTAGAGGCCACAAAGATGGGATTTCTCAGAAGAATGTTGAAAGTTCCCTGGACAGATAAAAAGACCAATGAGGAAGTTCTCAAAGAGGCCAACACAAAAAGGGAGCTCTTAAAAAACATCAGAAAGAAGCAATCAACATTTTTCGGGCACATCTTGAGAAGAGAAAAGTTGGAATACTTGGTTACAACTGGCAAAATAAAAGGAAAGAGAGATCGCGGACGAAAAACAAAAAAAAATGCTGGATAGCTTGGTGTCATGGCATGGAAAACAGTCAACAACAGAACTGATACGATGCACTGTAGATAGAAGATTGTGGAGGGACATGATCACCTACGCCAACCGGTAAGGCACATGATGATGATGACGCTCAACCTTAGAACAAATATCTGATAGTATAATAGTTGGTAGAACAGGTTTTCTATGAAGATCGTTTGTATGTACATCATTTATTTATAAGGGCTATTTCGGTGACCAAAAATGTTGAGACTTCGCTGGACAGCTAACAAGACCAATGAGGAAATTCTCATAGTGGCCATCACAAACATGAAGCTCTTAAAGAAACATCAGACAGAAACAATCGATATTTTTCGCACACATCATGAGAAGTGGAAGTTGGGATACTTGGTTACAACTGGCAAAATACAGGGAAAGAGAGACTGTAGAAGTTGGGATACTTGGTTACAACTGGCAAAATACAGGGACAGAGAGACTGTAGAAGTTGGGATACTTGGTTACAACTGGCAAAATACAGGGAAAGAGAGACTGTAGAAGTTGGGATACTTGGTTACAACTGGCAAAATACAGGGAAAGAGAGACTGTAGAAGTTGGGATACTTGGTTACAACTGGCAAAATACAGGGAAAGAGAGACTGTAGAAGTTGGGATACTTGGTTACAACTGGCAAAATACAGGGAAAGAGAGACTGTAGAAGTTGGGATACTTGGTTACAACTGGCAAAATACAGGGAAAGAGAGACTGTGGAAGTTCCTTCTAATTCTTCTGTTGTGGTAGGATCTATATCCAGACCCTGTATAGTACCTGTGTAACTGTATCCCAAATGATTCCTTTCACAATATTCTTGAACCTTATCTACGCGTTCATATAACTGATTTACGTGTCTAGACGTGTCCAAATGTTAACTTTCACAAAACCCGTGAACATTGTTTATGATTCATCATTTAAAATGTTAAGTTTCACAAAACTCGTTAACATTGTTTATGTGTCATCATTTCAAATGTTAACTTTCACGAAACTCACGAACATAGTTTATGTGTCATCATTTCAAATGTTAACTTTCACGGAGCTCGTTTACATTGTTTATGTGTCATCATTTAAAATGTTAACTTTCACGAAACTGTTAACATTGTTTATGTGTCATCATTTCAAATGTTAACTTTCACTAATATACGATCTGTTACAGATGTCCCGCCAAAACTCCCACGTAACTGTTTCCTTCCTGCTGCTTATTTTCGTCTCCGCCATCATTGGTACAATGGCTTACAACCAGCGCGAACTGACCGATTGTGACACTATCAAGAGGACATCCCAAGTCTGTTATCAGGTCAGTATATCGCAGACATTCCCGGGAATGTATTGAAATATACACACAAATAATGGCAACAAGTGTTTCAAAGTAATTATTTGATACCACCCACAGATGAGCCAAAAAGCTATATATTTCAAGAATGCCTTCCCCCCCCCTCCCCCCCCAGATAGGTTAATGGGATATATATACTACATACCAGCGGCGGATATTCAGAGGCGACAACGGAGGCCACGATTCCTCTAATATTTTCTTAGAATACATAACACAACGATATTCCATCTCCATGAGTTAAATGTCAGTGCACAACCAGCCACTTTATTCCCTTGTATAGCCGTGATATAGCTCAAATACCTCGAGTAGTTACTAATAAATACGCTTGAATGTCTAGGGAGGTCAAACCTACTACAACCGTACACAGGCATCTATTGACCTTAAAATGTGTATGGGAACTAGGTAGGCCATTTCAACAATCAGCTCTTTGTTCCCACGACAACAGAAGAACGACTAATAAGATAACGTTATATTCCTTCATTGAAACATATAGAAGTAGAACCAATAGAAGGCAACTTCATCTAGAGCTACCTTAAGATACTGCCCTGCGTCTTTATATAAAAACTTGAACAAAATAGCAAGAGATGTTTATTAAAGCAAAATCGTGTTTTCTTTCTCATAACATATGTTGTAAATAATTAAGATATAATGATATAAATATAAATATGTTAATTTATGCAATAATTGAAAGAACTACACATTTTACTACAGAACTTTACTTTAAGAACTACATTTTACAAAGTGCAGTCTGCTGTAATGTTACAATTTATCAGGTTAAAGATCAATGTAAAATGCCGTCTCACGTCCTGGCCTCCTCAAGTTTCAAACTCACCTTCCGACACACCATTTCTTGTTCCTAAATTCATTATTTGTGGACATAAATGCATCAAGTAAATGTATTTTGAAGAATCTTGGATTAGTTTGTGTATAATTTAGAGAAGAAGGTATAACAACACGCTTCTAGTCAGGGAAAAATAGATGAACGTGAAATATGATATTTTGAATTTATAATTATCTGTTTTTTTTAATTTTTTTACTATGTATAATAAATACTATATTTTTTTCATATAACATCAATAGATTGATATTTTCATTTTTTTCAACCATTTTCTTTTCTGGTCATGTATTACATTTACCACATTAAATTAATTTATTGTGTGAAATTGTAAAAAAAAAAATAAAAAAGGACATGTGAAATTATTTTTCTAAATTGAAAATTGACCTGGTCCAAACCTAAAGGAAACCTAAAGTCCACCATAGTCCAGTGAGAGTCTAAACAAGACAGGCAGTGATATTTTAAAATGCCTTACATTGTTATCAGCATATGTTATAGTGTTATACATTCAAGCTTACGTACGATAACCTGTCGGGCATCGAACCATGATCTCGAGGGTTCGATTCCCGGCGGGATTTAAAAAGGTACAGAAGATGACAATAGGCAGTGTCTGCGGCAGAAGATGATGCAGCTCTAGGATGGCTCAAAAAGAGTGAATGCTTTAACATGGGTGTGCTGCTGTCCAGGGCATGCCAGTATAAACGGCAATGAAATAGCCGATGAGCTCGCTGGAAGCTCTGGCACTGAATGTGGCGTTACTCTGGACAAAGAGGACATCGTCAAGTTTCTTCTTCATTCCGTAGGAGAAGAGGAGGAGAATGGGTGGGACAATGATGTATATATTGAGAGAATGGGGAGTCTAAAGGTGGGACAGTGATGTATATATTGAGAGAATGGGGAGTCTAAAGGTGGGACAGTGATGTATATATTGAGAGAATGGGGAGTCTAAAGGTGGGACAGTGATGTATATATTGAGCAACTGAGTAGTCTAGAGGTGGGACAATGATGTATATATTGAGGAACTGGGGAGCCTAGAGGTGGGACAATGATGTATATATTGAGAGAATGGGGAGTCTAGAGGTGGGACAATGATGTATATATTGAGGAACTGAGGAGCCTAGAGGTGGGACAATGATGTATATATTGAGGGACTGAGGAGTCTAGTGGTGGGACAATGATGTATATATTGAGGAACTGAGGAGCCTAGAGGTGGGACAATGATGTATATATTGAGGGACTGAGGAGCCTAGAGGTGGGACAATGATGTATATATTGAGGAACTAAGGAGCCTAGAGGTGGGACAATGATGTATATATTGAGGAACTGAGGAGCCTAGAGGTGGGACAATGATGTATATATTGAGGAACTGAGGAGCCTAGAGGTGGGACAATGATGTATATATTGAGGAACTAAGGAGCCTAGAGGTGGGACAATGATGTATATATTGAGGAACTAAGGAGCCTAGAGGTGGGACAATGATGTATATATTGAGGGACTGGGGAGTCTAGAGGTGGGACAATGATGTATATATTGAGGAACTGAGGAGCCTAGAGGTGGGACAATGATGTATATATTAAGGAACTGGGGAGTCTAGAGGTGGGACAATGATGTATATATTGAGGAACTAAGGAGCCTAGAGGTGGGACAATGATGTATATATTGAGGGACTGGGGAGTCTAGAGGTGGGACAATGATGTATATATTGAGGGACTGGGGAGCCTAGTGGTGGGACAATGATGTATATATTGAGGGACTGGGGAGCCTAGAGGTGGGACAATGATGTATATATTGAGGGACTGGGGAGCCTAGAGGTGGGACAATGATGTATATATTGAGGGACTGGGGAGCCTAGAGGTGGGACAATGATGTATATATTGAGGGACTGGGGAGCCTAGTGGTGGGACAATGATGTATATATTGAGGGACTGGGGAGCCTAGAGGTGGGACAATGATGTATATATTGAGGGACTGGGGAGTCTAGAGGTGGGGCAATGATGTATATATTGAGGGACTGGGGAGCCTAGAGGTGGGACAATGATGTATATATTGAGGGACTGGGGAGCCTAGAGGTGGGGCAATGATGTATATATTGAGGGACTGGGGAGCCTAGAGGTGGGACAATGATGTATATATTGAGGGACTGGGGAGTCTAGAGGTGGGGCAATGATGTATATATTGAGGAACTGAGGAGCCTAGAGGTGGGACAATGATGTATATATTGAGGGACTGGGGAGCCTAGAGGTGGGACAATGATGTATATATTGAGGGACTGGGGAGTCTAGAGGTGGGGCAATGATGTATATATTGAGGGACTGGGGAGTCTAGAGGTGGGGCAATGATGTATATATTGAGGGACTGGGGAGTCTAGAGGTGGGGCAATGATGTATATATTGAGGGACTGGGGAGCCTAGAGGTGGGACAATGATGTATATATTGAGGAACTAAGGAGCCTAGAGGTGGGACAATGATGTATATATTGAGGAACTGGGAGTCTAGAGTTGGGACAATGACGTTTATATTAAGAAACTGGGTAGCCTAGAGGTGGGACAATGATGTATATATTGAGGAACTGGAGAGTCTAGAGGTGGGACAATGATGTATATATTGAGGAACTGGGGAGTCTAGAGGTGGGGCAATGATGTATATATTGAGGAACTGGGGAGTCTAGAGGTGGGACAATGATGTATATATTGAGGAACTGAGGAGTCTAGAGGTGGGACAATGATGTATATATTGAGGAACTGGGGAGTCTAGAGGTGGGACAATGATGTATATATTGAGGAACAGGAGAGTCTAGAGGTGGGACAATGATGTATATATTGACAGTCCTGGAAGTATAAAGGTGGGACAATGATGTATATATTGAGAGTCTTGGAAGTCGAAAGGTGGGACAATGATGTATATATTGACAGTCCTGGAAGTCTAAATGTGGGACAATGATGTATATATTGACAGTCCTGGAAGTATAAAGGTGGGACAATGATGTATATATTGAGAGTCTTGGAAGTCGAAAGGTGGGACAATGATGTATATATTGACAGTCCTGGAAGTCTAAATGTGGGATAATGATGTATATATTGACAGTCTTGGAAGTCAAAAGGTGGGACAATGATGTATATATTGAGGGACTGGGGAGTCTAATGATGGGACAATGATGTATATATTGAGGGACTGAAGAGTCTAAAGGTGGGACAATGATGTATATATTGAGGGACTGGGGAGTCTAAAGGTGGGACAATGATGTATATATTGAGAGACTGGGGAGTCTAAAGGTGGGACAATGATGTATATATTGAGGGACTGGGGAGTCTAAAAGTGGGACAATGATGTATATATTGAGGGACTGATGAGTCTAAAGGTGGGACAATGATGTAAATATTGAGGGACTGGGGAGTCTAAAGGTGGGACAATGATGTATATATTGAGGGACTGATGAGTCTAAAGGTGGGACAATGATGTATATATTGAGGGACTGGGGAGTCTAAAGGTGGGACAATGATGTATATATTGAGGGACTGGGGAGTCTAAAAGTGGGACAATGATGTATATATTGAGGGACTGATGAGTCTAAAGGTGGGACAATGATGTAAATATTGAGGGACTGGGGAGTCTAAAGGTGGGACAATGATGTATATATTGAGGGACTGGGGAGTCTAAAGATGGGACAATTATGTATATATTGAGGAAATGGGGAGTTTAGAGTTTGGACAATGATGCATATATTGAGAGATTGAGGAGTCTAAAGATGGGACAATGATGTATATATTGAAAGACAGAAGAGTCTTGAAGTGGGACAATGATGTATATATTGAGAGACTGGGGAGTCTAAAGGTGGTACAATGATGTATATATTGAGAGACTGGGGAGTCTAAAGGTGGTACAATGATGTATATATTGAGAGACTGGGGAGTCTAAAGGTGGTACAATGATGTATATATTGAGAGACTGGGGAGTCTAAAGGTGGGACAATGATGTATATATTGAGAGACTGGGGAGTCTAAAGGTGGTACAATGATGTATATATTGAGAGACTGGGAGTCTAAAGCTGGAAAATAGATTTGGCTGATCCAGAATTCAAACAAATCATGTTATTCTATTAATAAATATTTATAATTTATTGCTTGCTTGTTTCTCTCTTTGTCTAAACCTCTTTGCCATTCATCATCCTCTTCCTCTTCTCCTTATATCTAATGCTCCCCCCCCTTCTCTCTCTCTCTCTCTCTCTAGTCTGCCACTCTAACTGACAATCTATCTGCCAGTGAATCATTTGAGGGGAAAATGTAAGTTAACAACTCTCGGAAAAAATTCACAAATAATAAACAACAGTAAAAAAAAACAAACAAAGAACAATAGACAGCCCGAAGCAGGATTGAACCAGTACGCCTCACACAGATACACAGCGTCTTGCGACGACAAATAAACGCTTAGTTCCCAGTTGCTTAGTTGGTCGTGTGCTCTATCTTCTGTTCCTCGTGTCAAGGCGCTGTGTCGATGAGTACGGGTTCGATCCTGCATCTGGCTGTCTTATGTTTTTTTTTTTCTGTTGTTGATTATTTGTAATTTTTTTCCGAGTGTTGTAAACAAACCTCTTCCCCTGAAATGATTCGCTGATCTATCGCATCGGAAGTTTCCCTCCAAAATAATATTCATTTATTATTATTTGTCTCCCCTCTATCTACCAGCCTTGCCATCTAACATGAATGCCACTCCACATTTCGTCCCCAGTGCGCCAAACGACACGAGGAAGAATTCCGCAGGGTATACATCGCGTGTTGTAGCGGCAAGGCATCTGACTTCGAGCTTCTAGATTACTGCGAGGCCATTTACACAGAAGACCCCAAACGAGGAGGGCTATTCTATTAAATCAAGCTCGATGACGACACGAGGGACATAACTGAACAATATTTAAGGGCGGATGTTCTGAATTTGTGAACTCTACCGCAGTGCATTATGGGGGGAAATGTGCTTCTTCAACAAATTTACATTTGGCTCAGTTTGGTTCAACCGAAATCTTATAAAACTTACTTATTAAACTTGAACGTTTTTCGGTTATCAAAAGTCATGGGGTAAACAGTAAAATATTATTTTTAAATTGATAAACTAGTGATATCGTGTTCTTCAGGAGGTACATCTATAAGTTATGACAGTTTTTTTTTTGGACACTGACAAATTGTTATTTTAATCTCAGTTTAGATTGATTATCTTTCCTCACAAAAGCAGACGCAGGTGTTTGAGGTCTGTAATTATTATTTTAGATTCATAACATCCTTAACCAGTGGGAACAACACCCCTCGAACAGGTTATAATGTGACTATAGAAAGAGGACAACATCGATGTTGTTTGTTATAAATTGTAATATCAGAGTGGGTTTTGTATGTGTCTCAAAACAAGTAATAAATTATGAGATATAATTATAAATAATGACACGTAGTTTTTAATTTGAGGTATGTGTGACGTCATGAAAGTGAAACTGAGGATGTGTTTGTGATGTCGTGAAAATGAAACTGACGATATCATGTTTGTGACGTCATGAACTTTAAACTGACTATATCGTGTTTGTGTCGTCATGAAAGTGAAGCTGACGATATCGTGTTTGTGACGTCATGAAAGTGAAACTGACGATATCATGTTTGTGACGTCATGAAAGTGAAACTGACGATACTTGTTGATTCCGTGTTGAAAGCGAAGGTAATTGTTTATCACTCTGGAGCTTAGCGGCAGAGAGCAGGCACTGACTCATAGCTGACCGCTTGACCCAGTATCGTCAGCAAGAATTATTCAGGTGCTACCCCACCCCTACTCAGTTTAACTTGTAAACAGACTAATCAATCTTCTCGGGTGAGCAGATGCTGAGAGGGAATGCAAATCTATACCCAAATATGCCATTTTGAAGTCGGATATGTTGAGCCGTAAGGCTGTAAGCCACAGCGTAGCCCACCTGTCCTCACTGATCGCCCTTTAACGGAAAGCCAAGGAGAGGAGTATTAGCTGGATAAATGAAAGAAAGAAAGAAACAAAACAAAACAAAACAAACAAAAGGAAGGACGAGAAAGAAAGAAACAAACAAACAAATAAAGAAATAAAGAAAGAGAGAGAAAGAAAGAGAATGAAAGAAATAAATAAAGAAAGAAAGAAAGTCAGAGAAGTCAGATATTAGACGTGATACTGCTTGTTATGATTCATGACTTAGTGATCATTGTGCCGGTCGCAATCTGACCAACGTCACAGATAAGCACAGATTGCTGGCAATAGTCAGTCAGTGACAGAGAATGACCTCATTTAGACTTTAGAACGGAATGGTGTCATTGCAAGAAGAGCATTCCTATATCTGCTCATCCCCTGTTCCAGCAACCAACGAGGTGTTCATCATGATTGTTCATACTGTTTTAGTGAACGTGTCGCGTTCTGAAAAAAAGATGCGCAGCTCATGATGCTACCTGGTCTGTGTAGACTCAGTGGTCGGTGAGCGTGCCTGACGAATCGCTCACCCAACAAGCGAAATCATACATCCACTTCGGTGAAACACTCGACCCGACTGCAGTCCAGATGCTCGCAAATAGACAGAGAAACACAGATCTCACATCATGTCCCTGGGCAAAGCAGGAACATGGTACCGGTTCAAAGGTTAATCGCCGGCACCAAAACTGTAGTAGCGTAAGATGTAACAGTGATCTAACTCAAGCAATGTCGCAAATTCTATTCTGTTCATGGAGTCACTACCACTGCAGTCGGGAATTCCCTATATTCGCTCTACTCATTTCACAGCTACCCCAAAGCGCTGTGGCAAATTCTGTTCACAAGGTCGACCAGGGTGCAACCCTAATTTCGCCGCCGAAAAGGGAGAGTAACAGTCACTTCCAACCCCAGTTCACTCGAATAGTTCTAAAACAAACACACAGAAACCAGTGAAAATACACAGAAACAAGTGAAAACACACAGAAACAAGTGAAAACACACAGAAACAAGTGAAAACACAAAAACTATTTTAGTGCTGCCACTCTCTATAGAGGTCTCGTGCACCGACCGCCATCTTTCCAGAAAGTGCAATGTAGCAAGTAAATAAAGATTACTATTAGAAAATGTTGCTTATATGCCGTGATTTAATACTCAGTGTATGTGATAATATACATCATAAGATCTTGAGTAGAAAGAGCCATAGAGGTGAAAACAGATCTATACCTATGTTTCATAGATTATACAGAAGCATTTGACAAAGTAAAGCACCAAGAAATAATCACAATTTTAGAAGACATAAATGTTGACAGCAAGAATCTAAGAATAATAAAGAACATGTACTGGCAACAAACAGCGGCCATAAGAACTGAAAATCAATTAGGAATGTTCCAACAGATAAAACAGGGTGTTAGGCAAGGTTGTGTGCTGTCGCCAGATTTGTTTAATATGTACAGTGAAATTATTTTAAGATCTATAAGGGGCATGCCTGAAATAACAATTGGAGGTCATAATATAAATAGCCTCGAATATGCTGACGATACAGTCTTCATCGTCAAGAGAGTGAAAATGAGTTACAAGAAATGTTAGACATTATAACGTAGGAAAGCAAAAATAAAGGACTCGGTCTCAAAAGCAAAAATATATAAGTAATGGTAGCAATAAAGAAAGATTGGTTATTGGTTATGGAAGGCCTCGGTATCACAGCAAACGAATTAAAATCCATAATTGCTCAACCGCCCGTGCCAGTGGAATCATCCGAATTACTAACTCATCTCCCAAACAAAGAAAGGTAACTGTAGTCCCCATCGTAGCAGTCTCAGCACACGCCAAAAGACATAAGGCGAAACCGCGCAGAGAGTGAACACAGCCAACTGTTCCCTGTCATACGATATCATCATTCATCGTAAACAAGCGGGATATCGAAGCAGGATTAAAACGGATGAGACACACAGCTCACGGTGTGCACAGAGCACTTAACTCAGTAGCTCCTGCAACAAGCCGGTCTTGGAATATGAGGAAACTGCAAGAAGGAACACTTTTCAGACATAGCCTTCAATGGTTCCTGCCGCCTATCCACCATATACCATGGGAGTCCACGTCCTCCCGAAAATGATGATCGTCATAGCACTTGATGATGTTAGGCCATCATTGATGACTCCAATTCCAAACATATAGACACACAGTGGTGGTAAGTTATCATTTCCAATCCAACAGAAGCCACATGACCTGTAGTTAGTAAAACCACAGAGAGAATATGATTTTGTGACCTTCACTGATTCACTCTTAGATGTGAATGTGTAGTTTACACAAGAGGAGAAGTTTTCAACTACAGTGATCCCATTTAAGGCAATTCTGGGATAGCAAGGCAAGTCTCCTTTATAGCAGCAGAACTTGATGTTCTCCGCTCCATTCTTGTAGCTGCCGCCACACGATTCTGATGTCTCATTAACTTGAACATCATTCAAGAACAATGTCAGATTAACATTCCATAGATATGGCTCTGCTGATGAAATGCTTGGTGCAACAGTTGTATCAATCATACTGGAGGCTCCTGGTCTGTGGTCATTAATATCACAGACGGCACATGATGTTGTTATATTCAGTATTTCTTTCTTGGGTGTAAATATGTGGCACACACATGGAGAGTGGTTTGTGGTCACAGTAATCCCATTAAAGGCAATTCTAGGGTAGCATGGTATAGCTGTTTCAGAACAGCACAATCCTGTGATGTTTTCTGTGTTCGCTATAAAGCTGCTGGTGCTACACAATCCTGACCAATTATAGGTGTGGACATTATTCACTTGCAATGACAAAACTGCTTTGTTTACATCATAAACCTCTGGAAGCGAATCATTTATGGGACTAATAGTACAATTTATTCTTCCATCGGGGATATCTTCATTGAGTCCCCCCAAAAAAAGTCTTTGGTTAAAAAGCACATATGCTTTTTAGTTAAACAAAAAATGAGCCCACTTTAAAGATTCAAAATGATCCTTGCCAATGCCATCCGTTTGCACAATTTAGGTCCTTAGCTACCAAGGTCACAGACGTCCGAAACGAATTAACGACTTTATCTACAGCGAAGGTTAACGAACTGTGAACAAACATTTATGTTCAAACCCTTGAAAACATTTTCAAAAATCTTCCAACTCGCTGCAATAACCTATATCGTGTTGTTCAATGTAAACATTGCTTAGTCCATAGCTCGAATATAAATAAGCTGCCATTTTGGTGCGTCCCATGACGTCATCTATAAAGAAAGAACATCACCGCAATGCACAATAAAGTGGAACAATATTAAAACAAGTAAATGAATTTAAATATCTGGAAACAGTGTTAACATCAAATGGTAGATGTTCAATAGAGGTGAGATGTGTATAATGGCTCAGGCAAAAGCAGCTTTCCAAACAAAAAATTAAGAAGATACTGTGCAATCCATTTTTGACAATAGAAACAAGAAAAATACTTCTTAAATGTTATGTAGAGTCAGTTTTAACGTATGGATGTGAATCATGGACATTAGGACAAATGATAAGAAAATCACTGTATGCTGTTGAAATGTGGCTTTACAGAAGAATAATGAAAATACCATGGACAGCTAAGAAGAGTAATGAAAACGTTCTGAAAGAGGCCAAAGCAAAAAGAGAGCTAACTTCCAATATTTTAAAGAAATAATTAACTTTTTTTTTGACCATGTAATGAGAAGGGAGCAACTGGAATATATTGTGACAACTGGAAAAATTGAGGGACGAAAAGATAGAGGGAAGACAAGAGAAAAAATAACGCACAGCTTAAGAGAATGGCTTTGTAGAAGGTCAACAACAGAAATAATAAATAACTGTCAAGATTGAGAGTTGTGGAGAGACATGATCACCTACGCCAGCAGGCATGGTACTTAATGATGATGATGATGATGACAAGTAATAACTAAATATCATGTAGTGTTAGCAGATGAAGGTTTCCTGATACTGGTGTAGCATGGGTTGCTAACTCCCGTTACGAGACCGTCTCTTAACCCAATATTTATATGTTATTTTAGTAATTTCTTTAAAAATGTTTCATCTTTTAGATTTCTTAAGTTAGCGACCACTCTCCCCACACCAACATCAACACTACCACATTTACTGGAGTACCCTAGACATGCACCTATTCTCAGCAAGGAGATAAGAGTTTGGTGTCATGGACACAGATCTATAGCAAAACAGTTAAAGCTGACAATTCTGAAGAAGGATTGTTGTTACTTACACTGATGGGTCTGTGCAAGAAGTCGGGATGGGGTTTTCCGGCTAGAGTAAAGGGCAGAATCATTGCAGGGCAGATTGGAGCTTACTCTGCAACAGGGGGGTGGGGGCTCTGAGACCTAGTTGGGAAAACCACCCGACTGGGTTAGCGACGTTCGGACAACCCGTGTTCGATTCCCGCTGGAATAAGTGTGTGTTGTACTCGTAAGTGGAAAAAAAAATACCCCCGCGCTCGACCCAACCGCTGACAGAAATATGTACCAGAGTAGTACTCTCGGAAGGTGAGGAATGCCGCCTCGCATCGTGAGTTTCGATGCTTAAAGCGACACTATCGAGAAGTATCCAAACATTTCTGGGTAGGCGGTCCAGCACATATGGGTGAAAACTGGCGCGCTAAGACGTCAACATGTATAACGGCCTCAATTCTGAGAAAACCCATATGGATGTACTGTCAAGGTCATAGAGACGTTTGTTACAACGAAAGATCTGATTTGCTGGTCATAGTGGTCCCCTGTGATTGGAATGATAGACAAACGCTAGGGCCACGTTTTGAAAGCCTTCCACTGTTGCATGTTGGATTAAACAAGGCGATCAGTGATTGCGTGGTTTTGGTAACATTGGATCTACAAGATCCACCAAATGGAAATGGCAGAGAAGCTGTAAAAGTTAACAAGATGAGCATGCAACCAGCTAGCTACAGGAACCATCAGTACACAAACAAACACTTCTGTTGAAGACGGCTGAACACCTATAGGCTTGCCCGGAGTGTTGTAGCGTCAATTCGGCCAACAATTAGGTAAAGAAAAATTACATAGAAGGAAAGTTATAACAATTTTTAAACTTAGATGAAAAATTCCGAAACAAAATTAAAATCGGTGAAGAAATTAATAGAAAAACGAAAGAAGCGAAGCAAAAAATCAACGATTTTGTTTACAGTAAAGTTTGTTAAATAATTAAAATCTTATATTATCTAGCATCAGTTGTTGTTAATTCAAAATCGCTTTAAGAGACAAATATGCCAAAAAACCAAAAATTTCACACTTAGGAAAATCCATAAATACTCAAATTAATAACAAAAGTGGAAATCTAAAGGAGACCACAGGGAGATCGCTTCAGGATTACAAGGAAGTAAAGTAAGCTTTACTGGCCGTCATAGATAAGGTATGAGGAGATTAAGCGAAAAACGACATCAATTACAAGAAACCACGTCTTGGTTGTCACCTCACACGTCACCGAATGGAGACAAAGATTCAATGAAGACCAACCACAACCTAAGCGAATAAACCATTTAATGATGGCGACAGCTTGAATGAAACATGAAATGATGTTTGAATAATCTATGCCTGCCAACTTTGTTTCTCTTATAAGTGTTCTTTTCGGTGTCTTTTAAGTCTTCATCATTTTCTGTATCCTGATGTTTCCCATTGAAGAGCTTGTTTTGGAATCCTCTTGTTGTCTCTTCTCAACACATGCTCAACATATGCCCATCTTCTTTCCTTAATTGTAGATGAGATCTTTGGTCGCATCGCCATTTCTCTAATCTCCATAATAGTTTTGAATTCATTCCATTGTACACAGAGTATTCTTCTTAGGCATTTGTCTTCAAAGCGTTCAGTTTTCTCTCTATCTCTATTGTTGTTGTCCTAGCTTTCACATACATAGGTGAGTGTTGATAATATGTTTGAGTTGAGTATTCTAAGTTTGGTTTTCTTGCTTGGTATTTTTGATTTCTATATTTTGCTCAGGTTTTTCAAATCTGTGTTTGATATACCACTATTAAATTAGAACTGGAGATACCCAGACTTTTATGGACATTAGATATACCTATAGATACCGATAGATTTGTACATGCTGACGTACATACATTAGATCGATCCTCTCTTATAGCTATGGGAGCCGCGATAGCTCAGTGGTTAGTGAATTGGACTACACAGGACAATAGGTCGGGTTCGATCCTGATCGACAGCTCCCAGGTTCACCCAGCCTTAGTTGGGTACCGGATTTATATATGGGAAAGTAAAGCGGCACGGCCGTAATACCGACCACATTACCCCAAAAATCATGTGCTGAAGGTCTATAACAATTATGGTCGCTAACACCATATTCCCTACACGCCACGTGGCGTGACGGGGCACTTCACTTTTACTTTACTTCTTATAGCTACGCAGGAATATATACAAGTTTTTTGCTCCTGATTATTTTTTGTGTGGTCTTTTTCTCTCCTCCCATTTGTCTGTGACATAAAGCACTACCGTTATGGCAAGCTATCGTAGCTAGCTCACTGACTTTGATTTCCAGCGATTTCCATTCATTTTCCAAAGCAAAAATGTGTTCCCGCAGCCTTTTTCTAAAATAAAAAACAAAATCTGGTCTGTTCTTGTATCCCTGTCTACGCCACTGTCACGTCATGCCATGATTGTGTGAGCTGGAGACAAAGTGTTCCAGTTTTTCCTTATTTTTATTTAGCGTATTTATTCTCATAATCTTCACTTATTTTAATAATTCTTTCTTTTCCTCGCTCTCATTCACTTTATTTCTCTTCATATTCCTTCCTTCCTTTCTCTTCCTATCCCTTCCTTTCTTCCTTCCTTTTCATATTCCTTCCTTCCTTTCTCTTTTTATCTCTTCCTTCCTTCCTCCCTCCCTCCCTCTTGCCTTCCTTCCTTCATCCCTATCTGAACAATGAAACACCGTTGATGACTGCGACTGTCTTCATTCATCTCTCTCTCTCTATGTGTTTACGGCTCCTCTTTGTGATCTGACCAACTTAATGACTGTTTTGATGCTGCCCGACGACTTTTTCCTTCGTCCCCCATGTTATCTGTGCCTGCACACTATTCCTTTTTCGATGTCTTTTGTTAACCACGTCTATCTGGGCCATTCCTCTTCAGATTGGATCTCATTGCTACAGTAGGTAGGACATCTTCCTAGAGCCTTTGACTTGACTAATTCTCTTTTCAATCCCTTCATTTGCAATGCGGCCTAGGTAAGAGAAAAGCATTTAACTGCCCTTGTGTGTTTGTTATCTATGACTGTATTTGATGTACTCATTCTACCCATGCACCACGCATTAATGGTCATATCGAAGATAAAATCATCACCATCGTGCAGCATAAAAAAAAGAGGACAAATATGAAACAAGTGCAACGTTTCAAATACTTGAGCACAATAATAACATCAGATGGGAGATGCACCACAGCAATAAAAAGCAGAATAGCTCAGGCAAAAAAAAAGTATTTCAGAAAATGAAAAACATCTTATGCAACAAGTCTATGGCAATAGAAGTGACAAAGAGAGTTCGTTGGTGATATGCAGATTCAATTCTGACCTATGGAAACGAATAATGGACAGTAGGCAAGCAAATGAAAAGACGAATAGAGACCACAGAGAAGGAATTTCTCAGAAGTATGTTGAAAGTTCCCTGGACAGATAAAAATACCAATGAGGGAGTTCTCAAAGAGGTCAACACAACAAGGGAGCTCATAAAGATATAAGATAGCTTGGTGACATGGCATGGGAAACGGTCAACTACAGAATTGATACGATGTACTGTAGATATAAAATAGGATAATCTAGGACAGTGTAGGTGGGCATGTTATAGTTCTTGAGTAGAAAGAGCTATAGAGGTGAAAACAGATCTATACCTATGTTTCATAGATTATACAGAAGCATTTGACAAAGTAAAGCATCAAGAAATAATCACAATTTTAGAAGACATAAATGTTGACAGCAAGAATCTAAGAATAATAAAGAACATGTACTGGCAACAAACAGCGGCCATAAGAACTGAAATTCAATTAGGAATGTTCCAACAGATAAAACAGGGTGTTAGGCAAGGTTGTGTGCTGTCAACAGATTTGTTTAATATGTACAGTGAAATTATTTTAAGATCTATAAGGGGCATGCCTGAAATAACAATTGGAGGTCATAATATAAATAGCCTCGAATATGCTGACGATACAGTCTTCATCGTCAAGAGAGTGAAAATGAGTTACAAGAAATGTTAGACATTATAACGTAGGAAAGCAAAAATAAAGGACTCGGTCTCAAAAGCAAAAATATATAAGTAATGGTAGCAATAAAGAAAGATTGGTTATTGGTTATGGAAGGCCTCGGTATCACAGCAAACGAATTAAAATCCATAATTGCTCAACCGCCCGTGCCAGTGGAATCATCCGAATTACTAACTCATCTCCCAAACAAAGAAAGGTAACTGTAGTCCCCATCGTAGCAGTCTCAGCACACGCCAAAAGACATAAGGCGAAACCGCGCAGAGAGTGAACACAGCCAACTGTTCCCTGTCATACGATATCATCATTCATCGTAAACAAGCGGGATATCGAAGCAGGATCAAAACGGATGAGACACACAGCTCACGGTGTGCACAGAGCACTTAACTCAGTAGCTCCTGCAACAAGACGGTCTTGGAATATGAGTAAACTGCAAGAAGGAACACTTTTCAGACATAGCCTTCAATGGTTCCTGCCGCCTATCCACCATATACCATGGGAGTTCACGTCCTCCCGAAAATGATGATCGTCATAGCACTTGATGATGTTAGGCCATCATTGATGACTCCAATTCCAAACATATAGACACACAGTGGTGGTAAGTTATCATTTCCAATCCAACAGAAGCCACATGACCTGTAGTTAGTAAAACCACAGAGAGAATATGATTTTGTGACCTTCACTGATTCACTCTTAGATGTGAATGTGTAGTTTACACAAGCGGAGAAGTTTTCAACTACAGTGATCCCATTTAAGGCAATTCTGGGATAGCAAGGCAAGTCTCCTTTATAGCAGCAGAACTTGATGTTCTCCGCTCCATTCTTGTAGCTGCCGCCACACGATTCTGATGTCTCATTAACTTGAACATCATTCAAGAACAATGTCAGATTAACATTCCATAGATATGGCTCTGCTGATGAAATGCTTGGTGCAACAGTTGTATCAATCATACTGGAGGCTCCTGGTCTGTGGTCATTAATATCACAGACGGCACATGATGTTGTTATATTCAGTATTTCTTTCTGGGGTGTAAATATGTGGCACACACATGGAGAGTGGTTTGTGGTCACAGTAATCCCATTAAAGGCAATTCTAGGGTAGCATGGTTTAGCTGTTTCAGAACAGCTCAATCCTGTGATGTTTTCTGTGTTCGCTATAAAGCTGCTGGTGCTACACAATCCTGACCATTTATAGGTGTGGACATTATTCACTTGCAATGACAAAACTGCTTTGTTTACATCATAAACCTCTGGAAGCGAATCATTTATGGGACTAATAGTACAATTTATTCTTCCATCGGGGATATCTTCATTGAGTCCCCCCAAAAAAAGTCTTTGGTTAAAAAGCACATATGCTTTTGAGTTAAACACAAAATGAGCCCACTTCAAAGATTCAAAATGATCCTTGCCAATGCCATCCGTTTGCACAAGTTAGGTCCTTAGCTACCAAGGTCACAGACGTCCGAAACGAATTAACGACTTTATCTACAGCGAAGGTTAACGAACTGTGAACAAACATTTATGTTCAAACCCTTGAAAACATTTTCAAAAATCTTCCAACTCGCTGCAATAACCTATATCGTGTTGTTCAATGTAAACATTGCTTAGTCCATAGCTCGAATATAAATAAGCTGCCATTTTGGTGCGTCCCATGACGCCATCTATAAAGAAAGAACATCACCGCAATGCACAATAAAGTGGAACAATATTAAAACAAGTAAATGAATTTAAATATCTGGAAACAGTGTTAACATCAAATGGTAGATGTTCAATAGAGGTGAGATGTGTATAATGGCTCAGACAAAAGCAGCTTTCCAAAAAAAAATTAAGAAGATACTGTGCAATCCGTTTTTGACAATAGAAACAAGAAAAATACTTCTTAAATGTTATGTAGAGTCGGTTTTAACGTATGGATGTGAATCATGGACATTAGGACAAATGATAAGAAAATCACTGTATGCTGTTGAAATGTGGTTTTAGAGAAGAATAATGAAAATACCATGGACAGCTAAGAAGAGTAATGAAAACGTTCTGAAAGAGGCCAAAGCAAAAAGAGAGCTAACTTCCAATATTTTAAAGAAATAATTAACTTTTTTTTTGACCATGTAATGAGAAGGGAGCAACTGGAATATATTGTGACAACTGGAAAAATTGAGGGACGAAAAGATAGAGGGAAGACAAGAGAAAAAATAACGCACAGCTTAAGAGAATGGCTTTGTAGAAGGTCAACAACAGAAATAATAAATAACTGTCAAGATTGAGAGTTGTGGAGAGACATGATCACCTACGCCAGCAGGCATGGTACTTAATGATGATGATGACAAGTAATAACCAAATATCATGTAGTGTTAGCAGATGAAGGTTTCCAGATACTGGTGTAGCATGGGCTGCTAACTCCCGTTACGAGACCGTCTCTTAACCCAATATTTATATGTTATTTTAGTAATTTCTTTAAAAATGTTTCATCTTTTAGATTTCTTAAGTTAGCGACCACTCTCCCCACACCAACATCAACACTACCACATTTACTGGAGTACCCTAGATATGCACCTATTCTCAGCAAGGAGATCAGAGTTTGGTGTCATGGACACAGATCTATAGCAAAACAGTTAAAGCTGACAATTCTGAAGAAGGATTGTTGTTACTTACACTGATGGGTCTGTGCAAGAAGTCGGGATGGGGTTTTCCGGCTAGAGTAAAGGGCAGAATCATTGCAGGGCAGATTGGAGCTTACTCTGCAACAGGGGGGGGGGGGCTCTGAGACCTAGTTGGGAAAACCACCCGACTGGGCTAGCGACGTTCGGACAACCCGTGTTCGATTCCCGCTGGAATAAGTGTGTTGTACTCGTAGTTGGAAAAAAAAATACCCCCGCGCTCGACCCAACCGCTGACAGAAATATGTACCAAAGTAGTACCTTCGGAAGGTGAGGAATGCCGCCTCGCATCGTGAGTTTCGATGCTTAAAGCGACACTATCGAGAAGTCTCCAAACATTTCTGGGTAGGCGGTCGAGCACATATGGGTGAAAACTGGCGCGCTAAGACGTCAACATGTATAACGGCCTCAATTCTGAGAAAACCCATATGGATGTACTGTCAAGGTCACAGAGACGTTTGTTACAACGAAAGATTTGATTTGCTGGTCATAGTGGTCCCCTGTGATTGGAATGATAGACAAACGCTAGGGCCACGTTTTGAAAGCCTTCCACTGTTGCATGTTGGATTAAACAAGGCGATCAGTGATTGCGTGGTTTTGGTAACATTGGATCTACAAGATCCACCAAATGGAAATGGCAGAGAAGCTGTAAAAGTTAACAAGATGAGCATGCAACCAGCTAGCTACAGGAACCATCAGTACACAAACAAACACTTCTGTTGAAGACGGCTGAACACCTATAGGCTTGCCCGGAGTGTTGTAGCGTCAATTCGGCCAATAATTAGGTAAAGAAAAATTACATAGAAGGAAAGTTATAACAATTTTTAAACTTAGATGAAAAATTCCGAAACAAAAATTAAAATCGGTGAAGAAATTAATAGAAAAACGAAAGAAGCGAAGCAAAAAATCAACGATTTTTGTTTACAGTAAAGTTTGTTAAATAATTAAAATCTTATATTATCTAGCATCAGTTGTTGTTAATTCAAAATCGCTTTAAGAGACAAATATGCCAAAAAAACAAAAAATTTCACACTTAGGAAAATCCATAAATACTCAAATAATAACAAAAGTGGCAATCTAAAGGAGACCACAGGGAGATCGCTTCAGGATTACAAGGAAGTAAAGTAAGCTTTACTGGCCGTCATAGATAAGGTATGAGGAGATTAAGCGAAAAACGACATCAATTAAAATAAACCACGTCTTGGTTGTCACCTCACACGTCACCGAATGGAGACAAAGATTCAATGAAGACCAACCACAACCTAAGCGAATAAACCATTGAATGATGGCGACAGCTTGAATGAAACATGGAATGATGTTTGAATAATCTATGCCTGCCAACTTTGCTTCTCTTATAAGTGTTCTTTTCGGTGTCTTTTAAGTCTTCATCATTTTTTGTATCCTGATGTTTCCCATTGAAGAGCTTGTTTTGGAATCCTCTTGTTGTCTCTTCTCAACACATGCTCAACATATGCCCATCTTCTTTCCTTAATTGTAGATGAGATCTTTGGTCGCATCGCCATTTCTCTAACCTCCATAATAGTTTTGAATTCATTCCATTGTACACAGAGTATTCTTCTTAGGCATTTGTCTTCAAAGCGTTCAGTTTTCTCTCTATCTCTATTGTTGTTGTCCTAGCTTTCACATACATAGGTGAGTGTTGATAATATGTTTGAGTTGAGTATTCTAAGTTTGGTTTTCTTGCTTGGTATTTTTTATTTCTATATTTTGCTCAGGTTTTTCAAATCTGTGTTTGATATACCACTATTAAATTAGAACTGGAGATACCCAGACTTTTATGGACATTAGATATACCTATAGATACCGATAGATTTGTACATGCTGACGTACATACATTAGATCGATCCTCTCTTATAGCTATGGGAGCCGCGATAGCTCAGTGGTTAGTGAATTGGACTACACAGGACAATGGGTCGGGTTCGATCCTGATCGACAGCTCCCAGGTTCACCCAGCCTTAGTGGGTACCGGATTTTTATATGGGAAAGTAAAGCGGCACGTGCGTAATACCGACCACATTACCCCAAAAATCATGTGCTGAAGGTCTATAACAATTATGGTCGCTAACACCATATTCCCTACACGCCACGTGGCGTGACGGGGCACTTCACTTTTACTTTACTTCTTATAGCTACGCAGGAATATATACAAGTTTTTTGCTCCTGATTATTTTTTGTGTGGTCTTTTTCTCTCCTCCCATTTGTCTGTGACATAAAGCACTACCGTTATGGCAAGCTATCGTAGCTAGCTCACTGACTTTGATTTCCAGCGATTTCCATTCATTTTCCAAAGCAAAAATGTGTTCCCGCAGCCTTTTTCTAAAATAAAAAACAAAAGCTGGTCTGTTCTTGTATCCCTGGCTACGCCACTGTCACGTCATGCCATGATTGTGCGAGCTGGAGACAAAGTGTTTCAGTTTTTCCTTATTTTTATTTAGCGTATTTATTCTCATAATCTTCACTTATTTTAATAATTCTTTATTTTCCTCTTTCTCACTCACTTTATTTCTCTTCATATCCCTTCCTTCCTTTCTCTTCCTATCCCTTCCTTTCTTCCTTCCTTTTCATATTCCTTCCTTCCTTTCTCTTTTTATCTCTTCCTTCCTTCCCTCCCTCCCTCTTGCCTTCCTTCCTTTTCCTTCATCCCTATCTGAACAATGGAACACCGTTGATGACTGCGACTGTCTTCATTCATCTCTCTCTCTATGTGTTTACGGCTCCTCTATTGTGATCTGACCAACTTAATGACTGTTTTGATGCTGCCCAGCGACTTATTCCTTTGTCTCCCATGTTATCTGTGCCTGTCCACTATTCCCTGTTCGATGTCTTTTGTTAACCACGACTATCTGGACCTCTCCTCTTCAGTTTGGACCTCATTACTACAGTAGGTAGGACATGTTCATAGAGCCTTTGGCTTGACTGATTCTCTTTTCAATCCCTTCATTTGTAAATCGGCCTAGGTAAGAGAAAAACATTTAACTGCCCTTGTGTGTTTGTTATCTACGACTGTATTGATGTACTCATTCTACCCATGCACCACGCATTAATGGTCATATCGAAGATAAAATCATCACCATCGTGCAGCATAAAAAAAAAGAGGACAAATATGAAACAAGTGCAACGTTTCAAATACTTGAGCACAATAATAACATCAGATGGGAGATGCACCACAGCAATAAAAAGCAGAATAGCTCAGGCCAAAAAAAAGTATTTCAGAAAATGAAAAACATCTTATGCAACAAGTCTATGGCAATAGAAGTGACAAAGAGAGTTCGTTGGTGATATGCAGATTCAATTCTGACCTATGGAAACGAATAATGGACAGTAGGCAAGCAAATGAAAAGACGATTAGAGACCACAGAGAAGGAATTTCTCAGAAGTATGTTGAAAGTTCCCTGGACAGATAAAAATACCAATGAGGGAGTTCTCAAAGAGGTCAACACAACAAGGGAGCTCATAAAGATATAAGATAGCTTGGTGACATGGCATGGAAAACGGTCAACTACAGAATTGATACGATGTACTGTGGATATAAAATAGGATAATCTCGGACAGTGTAGGTGGGCATGTTATAGTTGATGGTGGTAATGGATTCATTCCGCGATCTTTTCGAGCATTTTTACGTTGTTCGATTGCTACTCTTTTGTTTGTCTCACAGAATCTAGCTCAGACTAGTCGCCGTGTAGTTCTTATTGAGCCTCAGTTTTGCATTTGTCAATGAAGACCTTCGATTATGTCTCGAGCCTACATTAAAAGAGCGTGTCTTGTTCTCTTTTCATGTGTTAACCCTTCTCAGCTGACAACACAATAATAATTTTGGCAGTTGGTAGATTGGCATGAGGACTATATGACCTGCCCACGGGTCTGTGTGTGCAACAAAATAGCGTCAATGCCGGGGATATCAACTCTGTCCAAAATGGCGGTTTATGGGAGCTTGTTCTGTCATTTCATGTTCATAAATTTCTAAAGTAAGCTGCGTGGAAGTGATTTAACTTATTTTATAGACGTTTGTACACAGACCAAGTTTCTCATCTGTATAGAAACACTGGAAGTACAGCAGTTCTGTAAATGTTTAGCTTTGTCTGTAAGCTGACTTTCCTACGATGCCAATCACTGGATATATAGAATCTCCAAATGTTGTATCAGCTTTGATATCATGATATTCTCCTCATTGCCAATGTTGACGATCTAATAGAGGGGGATCTCGATGTATTGAGTTCTTGAGTGAATTGCGGGTCATCATCATTGCACTCCGAACCTGTACATAGGTGCTCAGAGCCATTCCTCAGCAAGTCCTGCAGTGTCCAGCGACTGCAGTTATGTGTTGGTTGATAAGTCTTCTTATACGCCCACCGCATTTCTCGTTTCTGGCTGTGCCCATCTTAACTTCCATCTCTTTCATCCGAAGGAATGACGTGGACTCATGGTTGTCAAAGTCCTGTGCCTCAGAGGGCATTGATGGCGTCCGCCCTATCCATTGGTTGACCGTCTATGGCGACAGCAAAACTAGCCTGACTGTCCGCTCTTTCATCTCCCCATACTCCCACATGTCCAGGGTCGTAAACAAAGATTATTCTGCGTATGGTTGACCATTGCCAACGTACAGAGTCCGCCTCCACTATTTACATGCTCATCGAATCACTTAATATGTAGGCATGGGTGTGGTCTTTACCTGGACAACATACTCAAACCAGGAAAAAAGACTAAATGTCTTCCACATGCGATGTCTCCGCAAAATAATGCACATCAAATGGCAAGACAAAATAACCAACTTAACTGTCCTGCAACGTGCTAAGACCCTAACAATCATGTCGATGCTCAGAAGTCGAAGGCTAAGATGGCTGGGGCATGTCCAACGGATGGAAGAAAAACGCATTCCTAGGCAAATACTATATGGTGAGCTAAAACACGGAAAAAGACAAATCGGCAGACCTAAACTACGATATAGAGATATCTGCAAATCATCTCTGAAAGACTTCTCCATCTGTGAAAACGACTGGCAACATCTGGCAAGTGATCGCACATTATGGAGAGCATGTATAAGGAACGGTATAACAACATTTGAGACTGTGCTAAGACAGGACTTAGAAGAGAAGAGACTCATGAAAAAGGATGGTAAACCCTGTGGATCAGCGAGCCTGATCTGTTCATTATGTGACCGCGTGTGTTGTCAAACATTGGTAGAATTAGCCACGAGAGAAGCTGTTCGGCAAAAACAATACCTACAAAAAATACGCAATAGCCTCCACTAGACCGTCTGACAAGACGAAAAGGGCCATATATACAGGGTGTTTTTAAAGTCGCAGTGCAGTGAATTTATACTCTCTAAAGAAAAAACGTCACAAGAAATGCGGTTAACTAATGCGTCACACAAATTGTAAAATAAATGGTATTATTCAAATATACTTGACTGCTATCGGCGAGCTTATAATGGGTAATGTTGGTATTAACACAATAAAGTTGTGCCTAAAGCATATGTTGAAAATGTCCACCACGGGCCTCAAGACATGTCGTGATTCGTCTTTCCATATTTGCGAAAACCTTCAGAATAATGTCTGGTGATATTTGTTTAATCTTGTCTACTATTTCAGTCTTTAGGTCATTAATTGTCTGCGGATTATTTTCATAAACTTTCCCCTTCAATGCCCCCCACAGATAATAATCTGGGGGTGTTAGATCTGGTGAACGAGCAGGCCAGATTCCACGTGAAATAATGCGATTTGCAAATATGCTTTCTAAATAATTGAGTGTTGTTGTGGCTGTGTGTGCTGTTGCCCCATCCTGCTGAAACCAGGATTCCATAATTTCCCGTTCTGTAAGGTGTGCTATGAACGGTTCCAGAATTAAAGTACGGTAACGTTCTGCATTTATTGTTTCATTAAAAAATATAGGTCCTATTATCCGCATACGACTTATAGCGCACCACACTCCGACTTTTTGATCGTAAAGCGGCACTTGATGAAATTCATGGGGGTTTTCACTGCTCCACAGCCGATTGTTCTGACTGTTCACATAACCGGATAAATGAAACCAGGCCTCATCAATGAAAAAAGTGACGTCAAGGATGGCAGCGCCATGTTCATAAATACAATTCTGAAACCACATGCAGTAGTTTAAACGGGATTCATAATCTCTTTCTTGGAGTTGAGACACTTCAGTTAATTTGTATGGACGATAGTGTAGTTCACTTCTTAAATCTTGTGAACAGAACTCTTAGATATTTGCACCTGTTGAGACAAGTGGTTTAAAGATGCATTTGGACTCATTGTAATTCTGTCTTGGAGTTCCATAATTTGGTCTTGTGAAATTGAAGGTCTTCCAGATCGGTATGCATCTACCACACTACCGGTTTCACGAAACTTTTTGATCAATTTTGTAACAGAATTTCGGTGAGGGACTTGTGAGTCTGGAAATTTCCTCACGAATTGTCTAATGACATCATCCGTATATTTACCGCCATTACGAAAGACATGCTCAACCAGAAATACCCTGTTTTCAATCGTCAACACCATTTCCTTCAAGCAATGAGACAGTGAAATTAGCGTAGTGCCCGTCCTTTACGTAAATAAAACCTTAAAGGAAGCAGCGGTTTGTTCATAAATGTGGTTTACAAAATTGTGGTACGTAGATGATGATTACGTCATTTACTGAATATTAGAATATTCACTGCACTGCGACTTTACGAACACCCTGTATATAGTGTGGTCTTGTGACTCCAACCAGATGAATGCTCTGGTCACTACCATCACCTCCATTGTCAAGCTACTCGTGGTCATAACGAATGAACGACTATCTTCTTTCACTATTCTGCCATCCGAGCGTGCTGTAAATGCCCAAATAGTCCTTCCGTGTCGTATTACTGAACCGTCTGTATAGATGACTGCATCTTCCTCGTCAGTGTTGTCCCAGATGAGACCGTTGACCTCCGCATTGACCACGACTGGATTCTGCTCGGTACATTTCCTGTCGAATGTGACATTACTCGAGAATGTCCCCCTGAATGATGTAGGCACCGGTATCCAATCGTCGCCAGTGTTGATATTGGTAAACCCATAGACCTGTTTGATGACCGCTCGGCCCAATGTATGTACATCTGTTTACGACCTTAAGTAGTTGGTCGTTTACCTATATATGTTTACCTATTTATATATTCGGCTCAGTAAGGCTTCTGTCAGGGGCTGGCTGGAACATGACTTCTGTCTCCTCTGTGTTTGTGGTGAGTCTAAAGCCCAATAGATTTATATCGCGTGTCTATGTTCTCTTGCAGATCAAACCCTGAGCCAACATTGAGACTATAGTTGTCAACAAACAATGGTTCTCTGGTGGTGGGTGAGTGATTTCACCATGTTCCTTTTTTGTTTGATGTCTCCTAAACAATTGGACAACCGTACGACAGCTAATGTCGATTCATGTCTAGTATTTTATTTGAACCAACGGTGATCTATATAGCATTGAAATGGACTTAACAGCACCCACCCAGTTTCGTCAGAAACATGGATTGGATTTCAATTGTCACCTGCTTTAAGCTATTTCTGTTAAAATGGATATTTGATGCCTGAGTGAAAGCGATGACAGTGGAATCCTTTGATTATTCTTAAAGAATTTACATTGTTACTATCTCGAATAACTTGATAAGTTTTTCTTCTATGGAAAATTCGTGTATTTTGCCCTTGAAATGATTTCTGTTATATGCATTAACCTGATTTATATTCCATAATGTCTTAAGTGGGAAGAAGAGCCTCATCAGTGACGCCAAATCTGAGTAGAACATACAAGAACAGCCAAAATCTACTGACCAGAGAACACTTTACTAGAAAGGCTATGAATAGAAGAACAGACAAAACAGCAGACAGAATAGCAACCAAAACAGCAGACAGAACAACAGGCAAAACAGCAGACAGAATAGCAACCAAAACAGCAGACAGAACAACAGATAGGACAGCAGACAAAACAGCAAACAGAACAGCAGACAGGAGAACAGACAGGACAGCAGACAGGACAACAGGCAGAACAGCAAATAGAACAACAAAAAGAACAGCAGACAGGACAGCAAACAGAACAGCAGACAGAACAACAGACAGAACAATCTGAAAGTTGAAATTAATATTTCATGACAAAGTTCTCCGATATTTTTTCAGTAAAAATATTGATTTAGCAAAGTACTAAATTCTCTTGACAAAAGTATATTGGTCAAATTGAAAGATTTCCTGTAACCTAAAAATCCCTTGTTTTAACCATGTCCTCATGTTACAGTCACATATCATGTTACCTTTTCTGTAACGCCTTAATTACGTCATCAATTTGTGTTAACTCAACAAACACACGCCGAGTCTGGGAAAAGTTCATTTCTGTTTAAAATATCCATATCGTGTGTTCCTGGTTGTGATCATCGTGCTATTATCTGTTTACTTGCTCATCCGGTTATCTGTTTACTTACTCATCCGTTTGTTATCTGTTTACTTACTCATCCTGTTATCATCTGTTTACTTACTCATCCGGTTGTTATTTGTTTACTTACTCATCCGGTTGTTATCTATTTACTTACTCATCCGGTTATTATCTGTTTACTTGCGCATCCGTATACTATTTGTTTACTAGCTCGTTAAAACAAATTAAGTCCAGAAATTAGTGATGAACAAGTAGCCTATGGTTTTGTTGGAGGTAAAGGTGCGAACAATGCCATACGCATAATACGATATTTAGTAGAAAGAGCCATAGAGGTGAAAACAGATCTATACAGAAGTTTCATAGATTATACCAAAACATTTGACAAAGTAAAACATCAATAAATAATCACAATTTTAGAAAGCATAAACGTAAACAGCAAAGATCTAAGAATAATAAAGAACATGTACTGGCAACAAATTGCGACCATACGAATAGGAAACCATTTGGGAATGTTTCAACAAATAAAACAGGGTGTTAGGCATGGTTGTATGCTGTTACCAGATTTACTTAATATGTATAGTGAGAACATTTTAAGATCCAAAAGGGGCATGCCTGTAATAACAATTGGAGGTCATAACATAAATAACCTCGAGTATGCTGACGATAATCCAGTCTTTATCACAAGAGTGAAAATGAGTTACAAGAAATTTTAGACATTATAACGTAGGAAAGCAAAAAATAAAGGACTCCGTCTCAAAAGCAAAAATATATAAGTAATGGTAGAATAAGAAAAAAAACACCACCGAAATGCACAATAAAGACACGTGGAGCAATATTAAAGCAGGTAAATGAATTTAAATATCTGAAAACATTGTTAAGCTCAGATTGTAGATGTACAACAGAGGTGAGATGCAGAATGACTCAGGCAAAAGCAGCTTTAAAAAAAAAATGAAGAAGATACTATGCAATCCATTTTTGACAACAGAAACAAGAAAAAAGGGTTCTTAAATGTTATGTAGAGCCAGTCTTAACATATGGATGTGAATCATGGACAATATGACAAAAGATAATAAAATCACTGGAGGCTGCAGAAGTGTGGTTTTACAGAAGAATGTTGAGAATATCATTAACAGTTAAGAAGGGAAATAAGAACGTTTTGAAAGAGGCCAAATCAAAATGAGAGCTAATTTCCAATATTAGGAAGAAACAATCATATTCTTGTGGCCATGTAATGAGATAGGAACAGCTGGAATATATTTTAACAATTGGGAAAATTGAGGGAAAAAGAGATAGAGGGAAGCAAAGATAAAAGATACCAGACAGCTTAAGAGAATGGTTTGGCTGAAGGTTAACAACAGAAATGATAAATAACTGTCGAGATCGAAATCTGTCATTGTGGAGAGACATGATCACCAACTCCAGCAGGCACGGTACTTGATGATGATGACACATTAATTATATAACAACTTTACTTAACTATCATGTTCTTCTACATAGGTAAGCCTCAATGAATAAATAATACATGAGCAATTGTCTGCTTTTTTTTTTAATAGAGGAGAAAAAATATAGAGAAAAAAGAAAGGTATTGTTAAAGCTTCACTTGACAAATGGACAACACAAACCAGAATAACGTTTGGCACAATGTGTCTACAACAGGAAGAAACATACACCATACACACACACACACAGAGAGAGAGAGAGAGAGAGAGAGAGAGAGAGAGAGATAGGTTATTAAAATAAAAAAAAAAAAACAATAAATAATAAAACAGTAAATTCTAAATAGAATGAGAAACAAAATGAAAATAAAATATCTTCCATTTATATTTCAATGTGGCCAGAGAAAATATTGTTCTCACTCCTTCAGAATCAAATATACAGTCTTGGTGTTCTTTCTGCTGTTCTCACTCCTTCAGAACCAAATATACAGTCTTGATGTTCTTTCTGCTGTTTTCACTCATTCAGAACCAAATATACAATCTTGATGTTCTTTCTGCTGTTCTCACTCCTTCAGAACCAAATATACAGTCTTGATGTTCTTTCTGCTGTTTTCACTCATTCAGAACCATATATGCAGGTGTTGTTTCTGTTGGTTTCACTCATTCAGAACCACATATAGTCTTGATGTTTCTATTGTTCTCATTCATTCAGAACAAAATATAGTCTTGATGTTGTTTCTGTTGTTCTCACTCATTCAGAACAAAATATAGTCTTGATGTTGTTTCTGTTGTTCTCATTCATTCAGAACCAAATATAAAGTCTTGATGCTGTTTCTGCTGTTCTCCAATGTTCAGAACTACACATTCAGTCTTGATGCTGTCTTCAATATTAAGAACCACATATACAGTCTTGATGTTGTCCTCCAACATTCAGAACAACATATAGAGTCTTGATGCTGTTCTCTAACATTCATACCACATATACAATCATGATGCTAACCTCCAACATTCAGAACAACATATAGAGTCTTGATGCTGTTTTGATGTTATCCAACCTTCAGAACCACATATACAGTCTTGATGCTGTCATCCAACATTCAGAACCATACATACAGTCTTGATGCTGTCCTCCAACATTCAGAACCATACATACAGTCTTGATGCTGTCATCCAACATTCAGAACCATACATACAGTCTTGATGCTGTCCTCCAACATTCAGAACCATACATACAGTCTTGATGCTGTCCTCCAACATTCAGAACCACATATACAGTATGGATGCTGTCCTCCAAAATTCAGAACCACATACAGATTTTATGATGTTCTCAGAACTACATACAGTCTTGATGCTGTCCTCCAACATTCAGAACCACACATACAGTCTTGATGCTGTCCTCCAACATTCAGAACCACATATACAGTATGGATGCTGTCCTCCAAAATCAGAACCACATACAGATTTTATGATGTTCTCCAACATTCAGAACCACACATACAGTCTTGATATTGTCCTCCAACATTCAGAACCACACATATAGTCATGATGCTATCCTCCAACAATCAGAACCACATATGCAGTCTTGATGTTCTCCAACATTCTCTCTCTCTCTCTCTCTGTGATCAAGACTCAATCAGAGTAGGATTCCAGACTCTCTCATGAAGTCAGATGTCTGTTTAACCGAATCGATTGCCCCATATAGTTTTTCTTCCAGTGAGGTGGGTGTGGACCACATTGCTCTTCTCAGGTCTGTGTACTGGGGCAATCCTGTAGAACATGTTTTGTAGTCATATTGTCCAGTGTACAGTGGCACAGGCTTGATGTACCTATTTGAATTTGGTGAACATGTGATTTCTCTATCTATTCTATTGTGGCCAGTGTGTAGGCGAAGTATGATGACTAGATCCCCCGTTGATAGTTGATGGTATCCGTCACTCTCGTTATGCTTTAGGTGTTCTCATTTCCATTTTTCATGGAACTGACCATTGATGATGGATTTGACTTCATCATAACTGAGCGGATAGTTCTCTTGTGGTAATCTCCCTCCCTCTTTAGCTAATTTGTCTGCGTGTTCGTTCATGTGTATATTACAGTGTGATAATATCCATTGAATGACTACTCTCTGGAAGTTATTGCATAGTTGGTCCAGGGTTGTTCTCAAGTCATCGAGTTCATTGTTCTTGGGGTTTTTTTTAGAGCTGATAATACTGAAAGTGCATCAGTCAGAATAACCAATTTATTGTGCATGTTATTTATGTGTTGAGTAGCCAGTGTTGCAGCATCTCTGATGGCCTCAGTTTCTGCTTTAAAGTTGTTTGAGAATTTTCCAGTAGCTATTGACTTGATGATCTCGTCCTGATTATTCAGCGTCAAGAACACACCTCTCCCTCCATTTCTGGTGGCATTTGTGGCAGAGCCATCTGTGTATATGTGGGACCAAGAGTTCTGTGGGTAGGTATCGTGTATGTATTTTTCTGCTACGTGTTTTCTTTCTATGTCTGATTGGGTGCCTTTTTTCATGATTCCTGTTATATTTTCCTTAAGTTCTGGTATTTTATGCTTTCCATGAGGAGACATATCAGATGGGCCCAAGGGTTTTGATATTGTTTGAGAAAGTACAGGGTCTCCAGTAGTTAGTTCATTGGCAATGGCAGTGAAGTTGCTCCTCTTTAGTTGTACAATTCGGAACCAGTTATTCTTTGGTGCATGGGGTGGCTAAGGAGCCTTCTATATTTCTCCGCTTGTTGCAATACTTTAGTGACCCGTCTGTCATGTAAGGGTTGTAAACCTGTTGCTGTTTCTAGAGTCTTGATAGGTGTAGATTTCATAGCACAGTGATGATACGGGCAGCTTGGTTCTGTGTATTTTGCTAAGGTGTGATTTGGAAGCCATAGCCAGGCTGTGACTCCATACTCTAGAATTGGTCTGACTCTTCCTACGTATAGTCTTTTCAAAATATTGCTGTCTGCCCCCCAGTCCGTTCCTGCCAGTTTCTTCATAATATTGTTCGTTTTCTGGCTTTTTTTCTCGCTCTGTCTATCTGATTTTTCCAAGTCATTCTGCGATTCATGGTGACACCAAGATATGTTGGGTTTTGGTCAATAGGGAGTGTATGGTCTTTTATCTTCAAGTTCGCAGAGAGTGTGTTTCTTGATAGGCTGAAAATTCAAAATGTAGTTTTTTTTCATTGATTGGTAAGAACCAGGTGTTTGTCCATTTTTCAAGTTCACCTAGGGCATCTTGCATCCTTGGTCCCGCCATCGACATACTTTTCTCACGAGCCCATAACGCCAGATCATCTGCGTTTATTGCTGAGTGTATTCTGGGTGGAATGTCCATTACGATGTCATTTATGAAAATTAAAAAGAGTGTTGGGACAAGACTCCGCCTTGTGGGACACCTTGTTCGATAGAGACCTTCTTACTTAGTTGACCTTGACTTGTACTCTGGCCGTTCTATCCTGAAGGTATTGAGAGACCAAATTGAATAAACGACCCTGGATGCCAAGTCTAAAAGGCTTGTTCTTTAAACCTTCTTGCCAAATCCTATCAAAAGCCTTCTCCATGTCGACCCACACTGCCAGTGTGTGTTTCTTTTCTTGTAGAGCATCCTCTATTTCCTATGGAATGTAGGTGACCATGTTCTCAGTTGATCTGTGCTGACGGAAGCCACTTTGTTGTGGTACGATTTGTTGTTTTGTCTCCAAATGCCACAGAAGTCTTCTGTTAACTAGTCTTTCCATGAGTTTACTCAGGCAGCTCAGTAGGCTAATTGGTCTATAGCTACTTGGGTCTAGTGGGTCTTTTCAACGCTTGAGAATGGGCACCATAATAGCTTCTTTCCAGATTGCCGGCACATGACCTCTCTTCCAGCTAGCATTTATTATCCTTAGAAGCTGGGATCTTGGCTTTCTGTCCAAGATTTAAGAGCATTTCATTGGAGATTCCATCTTTACCAGAGGAACTTTTTTCAAACTCCAACATTCAGAACAACATATACAGTCTTGATGTTGTCCTCCAACATTCAAAACCGCATATACAGTCTTGATGTTGTCCTCCAACATTCAGAGCCACATATACAGTCTTGATGTTGTCCTCCAACATTCAGAGCCACATAAGCAGTCTTGATGCTGTTCTCCAACATTCAGAGCCGCATATACAGTCTTGATGTTGTCCTCCAACATTCAGAGCCACATATACAGTCTTGATGTTGTCCTCCAACATTCAGAGCCACATAAGCAGTCTTGATGCTGTTCTCCAACATTCAGAGCCGCATATACAGTCTTGATGTTGTCCTCCAACATTCAGAGCCACATAAGCAGTCTTGATGCTGTTCTCCAACATTCAGAGCCACATATACAGTCTTGATGTTGTCCTCCAACATTCAGAGCCACATAAGCAGTCTTGATGCTGTTCTCCAACATTCAGAGCCACATATACAGTCTTGATGTTGTCCTCCAACATTCAGAGCCACATAAGCAGTCTTGATGCTGTTCTCCAACATTCAGAGCCACATATACAGTCTTGATGTTGTCCTCCAACATTCAGAGCCACATAAGCAGTCTTGATGCTGTTCTCCAACATTCAGAACCGCATATACAGTCTTGATGTTGTCCTCCAACATTCAAAACCGCATATACAGTCTTGATGTTGTCCTCCAACATTCAGAGCCACATATATAGTCTTGATGCTGTTCTCCAACATTCAGAACCACATATATAGTCTTGATGCTGTTCTCCAACATTCAGAACCACATATATAGTCTTGATGCTGTTCTCCAACATTCAGAACCATATAAAAGCACTGAAATGTCACCAATAATTTTCAGCATCTTTCTACACTAAATAATGAGTGAAGATTTGGAAGATCACACTTGTTCAATCTCTTCGTATTCATCTACCTTTCAACTCCCTTTGGAGCATAGGTCATCAACAAACACTTTCATCTCCCTGTGGAGCATAGGTCTTCAACAAACACTTTCATCTCCCTGTGGAGCATAGGTCATCAACAAACACTTTCATCTCCCTGTGGAGCATAGGTCTTCAACAAACACTTTCATCTCCCTGTGGAGCATAGGTCTTCAACAAACACTTTCCAAGTCGTTCTGTTTCTTGCCATTCTTTTAAGATCATTTCATGTCTTCCTCATCATCGTCATCTCTGTTTCTATCTGTCTTCTCCAAGAATTCCTTGGTCTTCCTCTTTGTCTTTTCCCCTGGGTATTCCAAAAAAGGGCCTGTTGTGTAATACTCTCAGTTGGCTTCCGCAGTGTGCGTCCTATCCAGCGCCATCGTCTTCGCTGTATCTCTTTATCTACTGGTATTTGACCGGTACATTTCCATAATTCTATGTTAGTGAATTTGTCCTGCCATTTCCATCTTTTTATTCTGTGTAAGCATCCATTAATGAAAGTCTGTATCTTCATGATTGTCAATTTTGTTGTTCTCCATGTTTCACAACCATATAGTAGGACTGACTTGGTATTGAAAATTTGTATTTTTGTATTTAACCTAATTTCTTTGGACTTCCATATGTTTCCCAGCGCAACAAAAGCTCCTCTTGCTTTTGATATAATTATTTTGGTATCATTTTCTGTTCCTCCCTCTTTATCTATATTACTACCCAGATATATGTAAGATTGTACGTCTAGTAGAGGTAACACTCCTAATTTTATTTGGTTATTGCCAACTGCATTAATTCTCATAATAATGGTCTTATCTCTATTAATTTTCAGTCCTAGCTGTTGTGATAAGAGAGCTATGTCATCAGCAAAGTCTAAATCATCAAGTGGCTTGATCAGTGACCACTGGATTCCATTTCTGTTGTTTTGAGTTATTTTCATAATCCAATCTATGGCCAGTAGAAAGAGAAATGGAGATAGAAGGCATCCTGCCTTACTCCTGTTCTTATTTCAAATACTTCTGCAAGTTGCCCTTCATGCACCACACTACATTTCACTCCTTTGTACATTGTTTTTATCAGGTTAAAAAACTTTATGGGGATTCCATAATGACTCAGCAACTTCCAAACCATTCCTCTGTCTAAACTATCAAATGCCTTTTCATAATCTATGAATCCAATATAAAGTGGAGACTGTAGTTCTAAACTTTGTTATACTATTATATGTAGAGTAGCTATTTGATCAGCACATGATCTGTTCTTCCTAAAACCTGCTTGTTCATCTTTCAAATGTTTCTCTATGGCCTCTTTTAGTCTCTCCAGAATGATTCAGCTTAGTATTTTCCTGGCACTAATAGCAGCATAATTTCCCTATAATTTGTGCACTCTTGTAAACTTCCTTTCTGTGGTTGTTTGATCACATCACCTTCTTTCCAAGGGGGTCTATATTATGTCATTAAAGCTAATGTTCTGATTATTCTGCTGCATCCACCAAGACAGGGGTCATACCATCTCCCCTATTGTTTATTACGTACATGGACTACATATATAAGTAAGCCAACCCATAGGAGACAGAGGAGATTAACTAGCTTCTATTTTCAGATGGTCAGGCACTAATAAACAGAAAAATAGAAGACCTACAAAAACATTTCAGTAGACTCAACAGCACAGGCACTCAATACAACATGAAAATCAACAAAACAGAAGTCATGGATATCGTAAAAGAGAAGTAGAATATCAACATAATGATGGATGGCAGACAACTAAAACAAGTGGAGGAATTGAAATATTTAGGAAGTCTAATGACAAATGACAATTCACAAACAGCAGAAGTTCTAATTTTTGTTATTGATAAAATTCGTAGAATTCTTCTGGTAAACAACATCCAGGCTGCCTGTAATGTACTTTGTGTTGTCATTTTATGCTGAACATTTTATATATCCATAACACTGCACCAGAGCTCAAGAGTTAAACCTGGAGGCACCTTGACAATTCAGCAGTAAATGTTGATTTGGAAGTGTTTTTGTAACAAGGTCAACCAAATGGAAATTCGATTACATTTAATATCATATCAATAACATTACAAAAATAACATTACAAAAATATTGCAGCCTTGATTTATAAGTTCTCCAACATTTCTTCTTTTTGAAACACACAGCTTGAGATTTGTTTTTGTTCATTTCTGTTTTTATAAAATTATTGATATAAAATACACATAATTTATCACTGGCATAAAGATAAATAGAGGAGCCATGGTGGTTGAATGGTTAAGGTGCTCACTTCTTGATCAGAAGGGTCCCAGAAGTGGTGGGTTTTTTTCCCGGACTGACAAGGCTCTGGGTTCACCCAGCCTCTAAAAACAGGTACCAGAAATGTTCTGGGAAGTAAAGGCAGCCTGGTGTGATACTGATGATAACATCCAAAAATGTGCAGTGGTCATAGAAAAATATGGTCACAAACACCTTATTCCTTATAGGTCACAAACACCTTATTCCTTATAGGTCACAAACACCATATTCCTTATAGGTAACAAACACCATATTCCTTATAGATCACAAACACTTATTCCTCATAGGTCACAAACACCATATTCCTCATAGGTAACAAACACCATATTCCTTATAGGTCACAAACACCATATTCCTTATAGGTAACAAACACCATATTCCTCATAGGTAACAAACACCATATTCCTCATAGGTAACAAACACCATATTCTTATAGGTCACAAACACCATATTCCTCATAGGTAACAAACACCATATTCCTTATAGGTCACAAACACCATATTCCTTATAGGTAACAAACACCTTATTCCTTATAGGTAACAAACACCATATTCCTTATAGGTAACAAACACCATATTCCTCATAGGTAACAAACACCATATTCCTCATAGGTAACAAACACCATATTCCTCATAGGTTACAAACACAATATTCCTCATAGGTAACAAACACCATATTCCTCATAGGTCACAAACACCATATTCCTCATAGGTTACAAAGACCATATTCCTCAAAGGTCACTAACACATTATTCCTCATAGGTTACAAAACCATATTCCTCATAAGTCACAAACACCATATTCCTCAAAAGTCACTAACACCTTATTCCTCATAGGTCACAAACACCATATTCCTTATAGGTCACAAACACCATATTCCTCATAGGTTACAAACACCTTATTCCTCATAGGTTACAAACACCTTATTCCTCATAGGTCACAAACACCATATTCCTTATAGGTCACAAACACCATATTCCTCAAAGGTCACTAACACCTTATTCCTCATAGGTCACAAACACCATATTCCTTATAGGTCACAAACACCATATTCCTCATAGGTTACAAACACCTTATTCCTCATAGGTTACAAACACCTTATTCCTCATAGGTAACAAACACCATATTCCTTATAGGTCACAAACACCATATTCCTCATAGGTTACAAAGACCATATTCCTCAAAGGTCACTAACACATTATTCCTCAAAGGTCACTAACACATTATTCCTCATAGGTTAAAAACACCATATTCCTCATAGGTCACAAACACCATATTCCTCAAAGGTCACAAACACCATATTCCTCAAAGGTCACTAACACCTTATTCCTCATAGGTCACAAACACCATATTCCTTATAGGTCACAAACACCATATTCCTCATAGGTCACAAACACTTTATTTCTCATAGGTTACAAACACCATATTCCTTATAGGTCACAAACACCATATTCCTCATATGCCTAGCAAGGCGAGGGAGGGAGGGAACCTTTACTTTTTAAAAAAAAATAAAGATAAAAACCGTAGCCATATGCTATTCATCATCATCATGAGTAAACATTTCAGTAAATTTCATGAGTAAATATTACTGTAAATTTCATGCTTTTGTTCTCACAACTGCCTTTTTTCTGTATTCTTCTATTTCATTTATATTCCCATCTTGCTACATCTTTTCTTAATTTAATTTTCTGTATGTAATTTGTTAGTTGTCTGTTGAACATTCATCTCAGAAATGATACCTCTATTCTACAAGCTATAGTCATTGTGAACCTGGCAGCAGAAATTCTAGAATCTTCATTTTCGATGATCCTTGTTATTATGTGTCAGTCCCTGTATAAGGTCTGCATTATGTCCCACCACTGATGTCTACTGTTGTTGCTTCTCAACTCAGTGTTATTTTTAGTGTATCCCTTTTTTTTTATCTTCTGGTTTCCAGTTGATGGCCTGCTTTGAGGTTCGCTTGTATTTTCTCAAGACATGGCTAACATATGTCCATCTTCTTGTCTTGATTATAGATTGTATTGTTGGGTGCATGGTCATTTCTCTTCTTTCTGCAGTAGTTTTAAACTCATTCCATAGCATATGAAGCATTTTCTTGAGGCATTTGCCATCTTCATTGCAGTATGTAGCCTTTTGACTTGTCTTGTTGCACATGATTTACATCCATTCAACTAAATAAGCACTATATAATACTGCTATCAAAAAAGCATTTGACAGTAGTCATAGTGATTCTTTGTGGAAAATTCTGAAGCAATATGGCTTACCATCAAAAATCATAAATATTATTAAAGACATGTAAGATGGTTACACATGTGCAGTTCAAACAGAGGAAGGACTGAGTGAATGTTTCCCAATACAAACTGGGGTCAAACAAGGATGTATTTTATCGCCCTTGTTATTTGGAGTTGGTGTGGACTTCATAATGAAGAAATGCTGCACTGGTAATAAAGGCATCAAATGGATACAAGACCATTTGGAGGACCTCGACTTTGCTGATGACATAGTTCTCATCAGCAGTCAGATAAAAACGATACAGGAAAACACAAATGAACTATCAATAGCCAGCAAAATTGGGCTTGAGATCAATCATGAAAAGACTAAAGTCATGAAAAGTTTAATTCCAACAGACGACAAAATATACATGGAAAACAAACCAGTGGAAGAGATTGATCACTTTATCTATCTTGGAAGTCACATTGATCAAGAAGGGGATACAAGCAAAGAAATTAGAATCAGAATAGCTAAAGCAGCAATGTCTTTCAGAAGCCTTGAAAAGTTGAGGAAATCAAAACTCATCAGCACAAACACAAAACTTAGACTATTCAAATCAAACGTACTATCAACCCTTACGTATGCACGTGAGAGCTGGAAAACAACAAGAGATATAGAAACAAAGTTGAACGCATTAGAAAATAAATGTCTAAGGAAAATACTTGGTATAGCGTGGAACGAATTCAAAACAAATGAGGAAATTAGAGAAATTGCCAATCAACCACTAATATCTTCAGTAATAAAGAAAAGATGATGGTCATACGTTGGTCATGTGATGAGAAGAGATAATAACCGAATAGCAAAGCAAGCCCTCATGTGGGAAACAACAGGTAAGAGGAAAAGAGGAAGACCCAGAGAGACACTGAAAAGAACATTGATGAGAGAGGCAAGAGCAGCAGGAATTGGCTCCCTCAGTGAGATAGAGCTGCTTGCACAGAACAGAGACAAATGGCAAGATTTGATAAAATACCTTTAAAAGAATTGAAAACTGCTAGAACAAAACAATTTAAATAAGAGAAGGAGTATCTTGGTCTATGCCCTATGGGCCAGCTACGGCTCGAAAGGTCAATAGATAGATAGAATACTGCTAGACTCTCTCCCACATAACTAGTAAGCATGTTTTTTTCTTTGTCTTTTATTTTTAATAAGTGATTAAGTCTGAAAGATTTAGCACTTTATTTTTTTAAAGTATCTTTCACCTTCCGGCAACATGTAAAATTACCAAAAACTTATTCTTTATCACTTCATCTAATGTAATATTCTACCTTCATTTCACAAAGAGTGTTTTGTACATTCTACCTTCACTTCATATTTAGTTCTTTCAAAGTCATGCTATCCATCCCACTGAGGTTATTAATGATACCTGTCCTATCCATCTGTTATGATCACCAAAAAAATGTAATATTTTTTACTTTCATTTCACAATTAAAGTTATGCATTCTACTTCATTTCACATTTAGAGTTATACATTCTATCTTCGCTTCACATTTAGAGTTAAACATTCTACCTTCACTTCATGTTTAATGCTATTCATTCTACCTTCACTTCACATTTAGACTTACACATTCTACCTTCAATTTACATTTACAGTTATGCATTTAGTGTTATATTTTATATCTTCAATTCACATTAGTTAAGTCACAGTATGTCTTTTAATGGAAATACAAACAATTAAATATTATTAGAGTAAAGGAATTTTACAAAAACATAAAATTCCAGAAAACTGGTTGATAAAGAACATAAAAATAAGGAAAATAAAATATTTTAGTCTTGTAAAACAGCATAATGGCCAAGAGAAGATAATTATGGAGGGCATGGTTTCAGGTAAACGAGAAAGAGGAAGACTTAGATGAAGGTTGGTTCAAAATATTACAGATGAGCTGGGATTGAGTGCTGCAGAAGCTGGACATCTTGTGCAGGATAGAGAATGCTGCAGAGCAGCTGTCACAGTAGCCAAGCTCCAGCAGGTTCATGCAGCTAGATGATGATGAGAGTAATGAGAGATCAAATTCAGACAATATTTTTTAATGTATGAAATACAATAAATCCACCAAAGATTTTAGATAGGAAATTAAATGTCTTTGAAAACAAATGTCATCGTAATATTTCAAAGATAAGAATAAGTAAGAATAACAGGAATATGTGTGGAGCTTTATAAGAAGAATGTGGTATGCATTGGTCATGTGCTGATAATGAATGAAGAAAGACTTCCCCATTAGACATTCATGTGGAAACCATCTGGTAAAGGAAAACAAGGTAGACCAAGAGAATCACTATGCAGAACAATTAGGGAAGGCTTAACTATGGGACTGAGAAACAATCAAAAACTACTAGAACTAGCAGCAAATCGTCAATTGTGGAAAACTATGACTTCTACATTATGTGCTATCTTCGGCCCAAGAGGAAAATGAAACGAAAATGAAATACAAGTTTTAAAACAATAAAACATTAGACATGTAAGTGGTTTTTACTGAAACATTTTCTGAATGTTATTTTATGCTATAATCATCTCCACTGCACTCAACAAGTCCATAGATGTTCCAATTAAGAGCAACCAGGTTATTCTAAATGTGGCCAAAACAAAATGGAAACTTGTATCAATATCAGGAGGGCAAAAATATACTTTTTGACTATATCATGAAAAGAAAACATCAGAACATATTGTGACAACTGGAAAAATCAAGGGAAAAAGAGACAGAGGGAAACAGAGAGAAGGTACCTGGCAACTTAAGAATAGCATAGTAAGAAGTGAACAACAGAAATTTAAAAAAATTGTAGAGTCAAAAAGCTATAGAAAGCAATGATTACCTACACCAGCAGGCATGGCTCATGATGATACCAAACACACCTATTCATTGTACTGATCCTGAAAATCCTTGTTACCAAATACACAAACACAAGCTTTCATGAAGAATTGTTAAAGTTTCCATTTTGTTTTTGGCTCCAGTGACTGTAACTTTGGCTTCTATTGGTTCAGCAGCATTATCTCCCATTATCAGATGAGGATGTTCATGTATTCAGCCGCCACCTTGTTGTCCTGCATTCATTGCATCGTACTTTTTTATATTCTCCGTAAAAAAAAAGCTGAAAAACTAGACTAGAAATAATACAGTTTAGTATCTCTAGTTTCACATTGGATGTCAGTGTGGACTTTTCTGTGTTAATCTCTCTGCCTCCTTGTTAAAGCTGGCTACAAAATTAGAATCCAATACTTGAAGTTTGAGCAGAAAAGCATTGCGCTCTGTATCAGTCCATTGTGAGAACCACTGAGAAAACAGTTTTAACTGACACTGAAATATGCTTGGAGGCTTGTCGCTGACACCCATTGACTTCATGGAATCAAATAAGGTGTCTACATTGTTTGGAACTAACCTGTAACAGAAAAAGCATATTAAGAAGAAATGATTGATTAATAAATCCATCTATTCTTCTTCTTCTCTTCTTCTTCTTTTCTCTTTTCACTGATACCTAAAAGGTGTCGTGGTTTATATCATTTGTTGTTCTTGAGCTGCTCAAACTGTCTGAATTAGTGATTTTCCTTTGTTGTTACATGTCTCTGTCACTGCATCTATCCATCTTCTTCTGGGTCTTCCTCTTGGTCTTTTTCCATGCATTTCTCGAGAAGAACGCCCTTGATGTTGATTGGTGAGGATTCATTCTGACCAGGTGGCCGAACCATTTAAGTCATTGTTGTTCTATATATTCTTGGCAGGGTTTTGTTCCTTCCATTTTTCTTATGGTTTCATTTGGTATTCTATCTCTTCTTGTGTTGTTTGTTACTTTTCTCAAGCATCACATCTCACATGTATTGATCTTTCTAAATTGTCATTTAGAAAGGGTCCATGTTTGACTTTCATAGCACAAAGTTGGTATGAAAATGCTATTTATTATTTGTTGTTTAGCTGGCATAGAAATGTTTGGATGTCTTAGCAATGGTGAAAGCTGGTATGTGACAGCATTTGCTTTTTGTATTCTCATGTCAATTTCTCTGTCTATCCATCTATTACAAAGAATAAATCTAACAATTACAAACTGTGCATCATAAATCAGTAGAAATCAAATGTCTTTTACAAATTCCTCCCACCTCATTCCTTTATCTCTCTATCTCTACATCCTCTCTCTACAAATCTTGTTTATTATATTTTAAAAATAATTATTTTGCCAATAGCGTTCCATCATTTAAGATAATCACTGCCATCTCTTCACCACCTAAAAACTTAGACCTTCTATTTAGAGCATAAAGAAGCAACTAAAAATAGCAAAATGTTATATCTTTTAAATACTCCTGTATGGTGCAGAAACATTAGAAAAGAGAACAAAACAAAAAATAGAAGCCTTTGAGATGTGGATTTATAGAATAATGGGAGAAGAATTGGACGGAAAAATAAACAAAATGAGGAAGTCTTAAAACAACTAAAAATGATAAGAAAACTACTAAACACAATTCAAACAAGATAAATGAGACTTTTGGGGCATGTTAAAAGACACAAGAGCATACTAAAAATAATCTTGGAAGAGAAAATACAAGGTAAAAGAGGCAGACAAAGACTAACATGGATGAGTAACATTAAAAGATGGACAAGTCAGCCAATGACAATCTGCACCATCAAAGCAAGAGACAGAGCAGAATGGCACTACATGGTTGCCTACCTTCAATGCAGAGATGGCACTCAATGATCATGATGAAGAAAGAAGAAAGACAGAATGGAGGAATTTTAAAATTAAAAAAAAATACAGCATTTATATTTCTGAGGTCTGCCGGGGTGACTACAAGACAGGAAAAACAAGGCAGCATGCACAGCTTAGAATCATTCAGGTTAGAGTTTTTATTTCATCGAACAGAAACAACCATTTGACCTTATCCTGATTAAAACATTTATCAACCTGATTTTGAGGATAATAACGGTTATTATCCTTTCCCCCATCACCCACTCTCCTAGTAAATTAATTACAACAGCAAATAACACACCAAGAGTATAGGGCATATTGACCAGCATGCCATAGCTCAATTACTGTGGTGCTCATATATTTCTGTTGGGGCACACAAGTATCATGATGATGATACTACCAACCAACAAAGATCCCTAATCCCTTATTCTCTTATCAACATATAACCAACTGATAACTTGCCATGAAATTCTAGCCTGGTTAGTTTCCTAAATTCCACAACAAAACTTAAGCTCTGGTTTCCACTTCCATTGTTTTTAACCATGTACTCATTGATATCCAAACAACTCTCTTGCTCCCTACAGCTTTTCACAATGATGAACATCATTATTTCTACACCATAAAGAAAGCCAATTAATTACATGATACTGTTAATTTTAAACCTAACTTAAGACATGAACAAAATATTACATTTAATCGTTAAATATTAAAAATATAATATATATAATTATAATATTGGTTTAGCTAATTTTAATCAATATATTGGTAAAAATATTCTAATTAAATTATAGATGCACTACTGACAGAAATACAGTGGAGACTCGTACTTCGAACAACAATAATTCACATGTTCCAGATTTGTAAAGCTAAATTCAAGAGAATTTTAAAGACTAGAATTTTAATGATGCCACTGTGTTTGAAGATTTAGTAAATGCAATTTTCACTTTATTATACAGTATTTAAGTACTTTATTTATTGTTTTCTTACTTTAAATTATTATTTAGAGCATTTAATTGTGTTAGCATTACCTTCAGTTATATGTTATATTGTTTAAAACTTATCAAAATTGCTATTGTTTAAGGTCTGGCAACGGATAAATTCACTGTCCACTATTTTTTAATGGAAAAAAACTGACTTAGGCTTCGAGTATTTCAGAGTTTAACAGCCTCCTGAAAGAAATTAAGTTTAAAGTATGAAGCACCACTTTATTAGCATGTTAAAGATGTACTACTGGTAGAAATGTAAAAAAAATTAAAAATGTATTACTAGTAGAAATGTAAACAAATTATAGATGTACTACTGGGAGAAATGTAACCAAATTATAGATGTACTACTGGGAGAAATGTAAAAATTATAGATATACTACTGGGAGAAATGTAAACAAATTATAGATGTACTACTGGGAGAAATGTAAAAAAATTATAGATGTACTACTGGCAAAATATAAGTAAATTATAAATGTACTATGTAAACAAATTATAGATGTATTACAGGTAGAAATGTAAACAAATTATAGACGTACTACTGGGAGAAATGTAAACAAATGATAGATGTACTACTGGCAGAAATGTAAATAAAATTATAGATGTACTACTGGCAAAAATATAAGTAAATTATAAATGTACTACAGGTAGAAATGTAAAAAAAAAATTATAGATGTGCTAATGGCAAAAATATAAGTAAATTATAAATGTACTACAGGTAGAAATGTAAAAGAAAATATAGATGTACTACTGGCAAAAATATAAGTAAATTATAAATGTACTACAGGTAGAAATGTAATAAAAAATTATAGATGTGCTAATGGGAGAAACTTAAACAAACCTTTGTAAAACTGAAATAAAACTGCTTCATTTGTTGTTGTCGTTTGCGTTCACCAGCTTTATATCTGTAGCAAAGTCCCAAGGGGCTGGAATTTGAGTGAATATCACTTTTTCTTATTTTCCACACCTGCAGCCATGTGCTCAGGTGCCCCGTGCCTTACAGGCAGATATTCTCTGACTTCAGAGGTCTTCTTCTACCTTTCAGCTCCCTGTGAAGCAAAGGTCTTCAACAAACACCTTCCAAGCCATTCTGTTTCTTATCATTCTTATAAAATCATTCCATGTCTTTCCCATCATCTTCATATCTGATTCCATCTGTCTTCTCCAAGAATATTTTGGTCTTCCTCTTTGTCTTTTTCCTTGAGGGTTCAAAAAAGGGCCTGTCTTGTAATACTCTCAGTTGGCCATCATATAATTTTTTGACATCTACTGTGACAAATATAGCTCTGTCGTCCTCTTCTTCATTTGCTATTACTTTTCAATCTTGCAATGCTCTCAACATTATCATTACTCTACAGTCACTTTTTTGGAATCCCCTTTTTTGGACTTTAGAGTTATTTTTATTGTCAAGAGTTTTAACACTTTGGGTAGACTTTTTCTACTAATTTTGTCCGAGATGCAGCCATTTTTACTCTTAAAATTTCCAACTGCCAAGTGTTCTTTAATGTGAGCAGAACACACATGGTGCCCACTGTTTATTGCTGTTTTCTGAGTGAGCTAGACATCAGATCTCACTACCCAGAGAGGGCTAGACATCAGATCTCACTACCCAGAGAGGGCTAGACACCAGATCTCACTACCCAGAGAGGGCTAGACATCAGATCTCACTACCCAGAGAGGGCTAGACATCAGATCTCACTACCCAGAGAGGGCTAGACATCAGATCTCACTACCCAGAGACCATGGGGAGAATAAACCCATGGATTCAATTATTTTTTAAATTTTCCATCCCTTGTGGTGGGAATCGAACTCGGGTCCTTTGTGTCCAGAGGCTGATGCCTTATCTCTAGACCACGAAGGTCCCAAATTGTTTCATTTTAATTAAACCTTTCACTACTGTAGCAATGCCCAGTTTTCATGTACAGAATCCTAAGTCAACGGGGATCTTCTTCTTCCTTTCAGCTCCCTGTGGAGCATAGGTCTTCAACAAACATTTTCCAAGCCGTTCTATTTCTTGTCATTCTTTTAAGATCATTCGAAGTCTTTCCCATTTTCTTCATCTCTGCTTCCATCTATATTCTCCAAGAATGTTTTGGTTTTCCTCTTTGTCACATTCCCTGGGGATTCTAAAAAAAAGGGTCTGTTGTGTAATACTCTCAGTTGGCTTCCACAATGTGTGTCCTATCCAACGCCCACATCTTCATTGTATTTCTTTGTCCACTGGTATTTGATTGGTACTTTTCAATAACTCTACATCAGCAATTTTGTCCTGCCATTTCCATTCTTTTACTGTGTGCAAGCATCCATTAAAGAAGGTCTGCATCCTCATGATTGTAATTGTTATTGTCCATGTTTCACAGTCGTATAAAAGGACTGATTTAACATTGGAGTTGAACATTTTTATTTTTGTATTTAACCTAATTTCTTTGGATTTCCATATGTTTAATGATGCAGCAAAGGCTTCTCTTGCTTTTGTATCATTATTTTGGTATCATTCTATCTTCCTCCTCTTTGTCTATATTACTGCCAAGATAAATGTCAGATTTTATGTCTAGTAGAAGTATTTCTCCTATTGTTATTTGGTGATAGCCAGCTTTATTAATTCTCATAATTTTTGTCTGATCTCTATTTATTTTCAGTCCCAACTGTTGTGATCTCTAGAGGAAGGGGGTAACTTTACATGATTATCAAGATACCAACAATAACAATTAATTTGTTTAAAACTGTTAATACCATTACACTCAAACTTGATAGTTCAAATGAAGAATGGATGAAGCTTCAAAAGAAAGTAAAGCTCATTGAAATAAAGAAATCAACGATTTTACATTTCACTCACAATATAAATATATGAATAAAATAAGCTTGATGTCAGTAGCAGTAACAGGCGTCTAAACCATGGGTCCAGAAACAATCCTCTGTATCAGTTTTCTCATCTTCACTTACCGATACATTATTCAAATCTTCTATCAAAATGTTCCAAAATCTTCTATCAATATTACGTTCACCATCTTCGTTGGCAAGCAAATCATCTAAACTTTACATCCCTCAAACATAACTATAGCCCATGGCTTTACTAAATAGGCAGAGAATATTACCCATTCCAGAATCTGTTACAAAAACCTGAACAAAACTTCAACAAATTGTAGAACAGCAACAACACCTTTGATTTCCACATAGCAAAAATGGAAATAACATTTCTTTACTGAACTATCAATGTTCTCAATTTTTAAATATAACGGAAATGGTATATTATATATGCAAATAATATAAATATAAATGTATATGAAAGGCGAGGGATTCCTGTGCACATGGCTGCCAGGGAAAAATGGATTAACATGTAGAATTTAGTTCCTGGTCTCTAGGGACTTCGTCAGAGGTAAAAGCTGGAAAAAGTATCGGAAATCAATTTAAAAAGTCAAAATTCTGCCGGTAATGAAAGAAGTATAAAAAAGCCAGTTGCAGACACAGCAAGAGCATGAAGTAACCAATCACACCACAGAGCTTCAGAATTCATATGATTAAAACTCAGCTGATACTGATAGTAATAGTTTGTATTCTTTTAAAATAAATAAAGCATTTGTGTATTGCATATACATTGATCAGGGAGGCAAAGGCAGCAGGAATTTGCTCCCTCAACGAGATCGAGATGCTTGCACGGAACAGAGACAAATGGCAAGATTTTATAAATGTTTTTTTGCAAGGATTGAAAAAATTTAGAAAAAGAGAAAGAGTAAGACATATAGTATTGCATATTCCTAAAATACTGCACATGGTTTATTTGAGAGCGCTAGTTTTCTCATATCTAAGGATGTTGTAACATCAAATCCACTTAAATTAAAATTATCCTTTCAAAACATTTACACACAATTTATACAGTACTTGTTGACAGATCTCTTTCTGTTGTGGTCCAAAATTCATAAATAGGGCTTGGATTTTTATAACATGTTATGTTTTTTATGGACATATATTTTTTTAATCCAAGTTAATTTCAATGTATTTCATGCCTTTCTGAACACTCTGATGCTGTTGTTAGTGGCCATATAAATGCATATTTTAACCATAATTTAGGTTAAAGTCATATTTTGATAAATTGGAGGCATAAACGTATATTTTTGGTTATATTTGCACTATTTTAAGTACAATAAAACTTTCATTTAGACGTTCCTTTATTAAGCAGAAACAATTTGCCTATGTAGTTTTATTGTTAAGAAACATGCAAATTCGACTGAATAAATACGTGTCTATCATTCAGACAATGTAATTTCAAAATAAATGTTTAGATGGAAAATTAAAGACCACATTTAGCTGATTTACCGTAAGTCAGGATAAACATTTGATGTTCAAATATAAAAGAGAATTTTGGCCAAAACACCACAATGGAGATACAGTATTGTCAAGAAAGTCTGTTCTGAAGTGATGCTTAAATAGGAATACTATCACAAACGGCTTCACTTTTTGATGAGGAGACAACACAGTCAGACACTCCTTTGGTGTGAAAGTAGGTGCAGACACTGAAAGGGAATAAATGTGTCCAAAAATAATGTGACAATTTGGTAAGTATTTTTATACATCTATCTTCTACGTTTCATTAACAATGAAACGAGGTCGACCTAGATAGACACTGAAAAGAAAATTGATCAGAGAGGCAAGAGCAGCAGGAATTGGCTCCCTCAGTGAAATAGAATTGCTTGCACAGAACAGAGACAAATGGCAAGATTTGATAAAAGCCCTTTACAAGGATTGAAAACTGCTAGGAATAAACATTTAGATAAGAGAAACAGTATCTGGGTCTATGCCCTATGGGCCAGCTACGACGTAAAAGGTCAATAGATAGATCAGACAGACAGACAGATCTTCTACAACTCTAAAAATTGATAATTTAACATAATTTTTAAAGCATAAATGTGCAATTAATTCCTGTCTATTGTTCATTGTTAGGTCATATTTTTGCATTTTTTAGGTCCTAAATACAAGCATATCTTGATGATTTATGGGATATAGTTGACCTTTTTTTTTAGGTCATAAAAAATCTTAGCTCTATTTATAACTAACTAGTTAATCATGTTCATTATTTACGTCAAGAAATCACTGGCTTACTTATCAAGGAGATCTTTCTGAAAATCTAGTTTCTGCATATAACTCCAGCTGGAGAACCAGTGAGTAACACATTGCATCTCTCTTTCCACATTACTCAGTGACATTCTGCTGAAATGGAAAAAAAAAAAGAATTTATGTGAATTTACTTATAAACACTTCTACCAAAGAAACAAAGGACAGCTATATGTAACTGGAATCAAACCTACCCCAGCAACACAGTATAAAGGTACTCATAAAGTACGAGACTTGAATCGGCATCTTAGCACACAAGTTTCCACCCACATCTGCTCGGCCACCTATCCAGGAGTGTTGGAGACTTCTGGAAAGTGTTGCTTCAAGCATCAAAACTCACGATGAATGGCAGCATTCCTCTCCTTTCCAGATTACTACCATGGTACCCATTTCTGCCAGCGGCTGGGTTGACCGCGGGTGGTATTACTTTCCAACCACGAGTACAACTCACCCCGCTTCCAGCGGGAATCAAACACAGGTTGTCCGAACATCAGTAGCCCAGTCGGATGGTTTTCCAAACCAGGTTACCGAGGCCCCCAACACACTGTTTTGTCAGCAAATAAACATGTTAATGAGCATGACCACTGCATTTCACTTAACACATTCCGTAATGCTAGTAGGCAAAATATCTCTCCAGTTACTGATGAATTCTAGCCAGCTTTAACAGCTTTTAATTTACTGACATTTCTGCTGTTATCTCAACTAAAACCGTGTAATTCTCTTATTTAACCTCGTTTCCGACTTCCTGGGCAGTGTCCAAACAAACAAACCATGTGTCTTAGATCAACTTGCATTTATTTTCTTGCTGTTATTTCAAATTTTATCAAATCTGCAAAAAAACAGCTGCACCACAGTGTGTTAAACCACTTGGTGTTAACAAGGTACCGTCTATGATTACATCATTGACTTCCACTTAATTTAATGACAAAGCCTCTCTTCTACCTTCCAGCTCCCTGTGGAGCATAGGTCTTCAACAAACACTTTCCAAGTCATTCTGTTTCTTGCCATTCTTTTAAGATCATTCCATGTCTTCCCCATCATCTTCATCTCTGCTTCTATCTGTCTTCTCAAAGAATTCCTTGGTCTTCCTCTTTGTCTTTTCCCCTGGGGATTCCAAAAAAGGGCCTGTTGTGTAATACTCTCAGCTGGATTCCGCTGTGTGTGTCCTATCCAGCGCCATCGTCTTCGCTGTATCTCTTTATCCACTGGTATTTGACTGGTACATTTCCATAATTCTATGTTAGTGAATTAGTCCTGCCATTTCCATCCTTTTATTTTGCGTAAGCATCCATAAATGAAAATCTGTATCTTCGTGATTGTCAATTTTGTTGTTCTCCATATTTCACAGCCATATAAAAGGACTGATTTAACATTGGAGTTGAAAATTTTTATTTGTGTATTTACCTAATTTCTTTGGATTTCCATATGTTTCCCAGTGCAACAAAAGCTCCTCTTGCTTTTGATAACCTTATTTTGGTATCATTTTCTGTTCCTCCCTCTTTATCTATATTACTACCCAGATAAAAGATAAAAGGAAAATGAGCATTAATATGACCACATATACAAACTGTAGAGTAACATAGAGTGCTAAACTTTTTCTTCTGCAATCATGGCTCATTCAGACCAGGACTCCTGACACTTATGAAGGCAGCTGTCTGTTTCAGTGATTCGGTTGCCCCGTAGAGTTTCTCTTCTAGGGAGGTGGGTGTGGACCACATTGACCTCCTCAGGTCTGTGTACTGGGGGCAATCCTGTAGAACATGTTTTGTTGTCATGTTATTCAGGGTACAGTGGCAAAGTCTGGTAGTTCCTATTTTCTGAACATGTGGTTTCTCATTCTGTTGTGGCCAGTGTAGGCAAAGTATGATGCCTTGATTCCTCCTTGATAGTTGAATGTATCCATTCCTCTCGTTAAACTTCGTGTGTTCTTGTTTCCAGTTTTCATGATACTGGCCTTTAATGATGGATTTAGCTTCATCGTAGCTGATCAGATGGTTCTCTTGTGGTAATCTCGCTCCCTCCTAGATAGTTTGTCTGCACATTCATTTCCTTGTATATTAGAGTGTAATGGTATCCACTGGATGACTACTCTCTGGAAAGATCTAAACTAAAGACAGCCTGTTTGAATGTGCAAATACAGTAATAGACATGCAACAGTGGAGAGAATATTCAATCAATTTTTGATGCAGAAATAGTATGACAAACTTGGCTTGGCAGACAGCATGATATAAGTGGGTAAAGGCAACAAAAATTCACCAAGATACAAAGAAATGCAAAGCTACTGTAACTGCCTGCACATGGAAATTTGTGCTTTAGACAATGACCACTAATTAAAGTGGAACAGTACCAGGCCCTGGTTTTACTCTGGGACAGATGTGCAATCTGCATTCAACTACAAATTCGCCATCAGCTGCACTATGGTCAGATTGAGTATTTCACCGATGTGGAGACCTGACTTCATTTGCTTATTTTACCAGTTGAAGGACTAATGGGTTGAAACGTCATTCTACTTTTTTTTTTTTTCACCAATGTAAAGCTGTTACCATACCACTTTCTCTTTTTTATTAATGTTCATTCAGCTTGAAATGATACTGAGTCAAAAGTTTGGAAACCATTGCTCTAAAGAACTAAAGGTATTTATGTGTTCAGTCATGAAAGAAATCTTTTAATTGTCATTTCTATCTGTTATCCTTTCGAGCTGAAGACAATTAGAGCAGAAATTCTAGACTCTTGTGTCTGAAGATCTTTCATTTCTCAGACCTAGCACAGGATCTACATTGTGTCTTGCCATACAGCTCTGTTCTGGGCGAGTTCCTCAATCTTGGCGAGGGAGCTGATGTCACTTATTGTGCTTCTCATATTAATGTTCTTTTTAGTGTTTCTCTAGGCTGCCCTCTTTTTTTTTTTATCCTCTGGTTCCCATTTCAGGGCCTGCTTTGTTGCCCTTTCTTATCCCATGGCAAACATATGACCACTTCTTATCTTGATTATAGTTTATATTTTTTTATCCTTTGTTGTACTTTGTCATTTCTCTTATTTCTGCACTATTCTTGAACCTATCCCATGTATACCAAGTCTAATTTTCATTTAATATATTACATTTTTAATTTAGATAAAAAAATTAATTTAAAGTAATAAAAAATATATCAAGTTTTAAAAAAAATCATATCTATTATGACTCCCAGTGTCATAGCGGCTACGAGTGGTCGTTTTTATAATTCGGCTCTTGCTGATATATTTAAATGATTTATGCAACAGTCTTATTGTGAAATTATGTGTTGCTAATCCCCGTATTGGTGTATGTTTTACTTCTGATGAATGGATGGACTGTGGACTTTACAGATATTTAACTGGAATATAATTTATTCTTCTTTGAGTCGTGTGTTCGCGGTTTGACAGGCAAACACATAGTTCGACAACAATGGTGCCGGCCGGGTATGCTCAACCCGAATGTGAAAAGTCTGTGACGGTGAATTGGGCAGAAGAATCAGAAATGATCAACGGCCTAGAAAGTGAAAACAGCAAAGTGTGTGGTACACATAAGGCATATTCAGAACACGAAAGACAAATATGGCAGACCACCGTAAAAGAGATTGGAGCCTCATCACATAACATTTCTAAGAAAGACATGGAGAGAAATTCTTACATCTTCTCAATATTCCTGTATGGTGCAGAAACATAGAGAATAGACCCAAATAAAGAACAGAAATTGAAGCCTTTGAAATGTGGATCTACAGAAGAATAGGTAGAATTAGATGGAAAGAAAATAAAACAAACGATGAAGTTTTAAAACAACTAAAAATTAAAAGAGAACTACTAAACACAATTAGAACAAGACAAATGAAACTTTTGGGGCATGTTAAAAGACACAACAGCCTCATCATCATCATCGAGTGCCTTCTCCGCAACGACGGTTGGCTACCATGGAGCGCCATTCTGCTCTGTCTCTTGCTGTGATGGTGCAGGTTGTCATAGGCTGATTTGTCCATCTTTTGATGTTACTCATCCATGTTAATCTTGGTCTGCCTCTGCCTCTTTACCTTGTATTTTCCCCTCCAGGATTACTTTTAGTGGGCTGTTGTGTCTTTTAACATGGCCAAAAATTGCATTTGTCTTGTTTGAATTGTGCTTAGTAGTTCTCTTTTTATTTTTAGTTGTTTTAAAACTTCATCGTTTGTTTTCTTTTCCTTCCATACAATTCTACCTATTCTTCTATATATCCACATTTCAAAGGCTTCAATTCTCTGTTCTGTTTTCTTGTCTAATGTCCATGTTTCTGCACATCATATTATAGGAATATTGAGAAGATGTAACATTTTGCTATTCTTAGTTTTAGCTCTGGTGTTATTTGTTTACAACAGCCTACTAAAAGTGTTATTGGAAGGGAAAACACAAAGTAAAAGAGGCAGACCAAGGCTAACATGGACGAGTAATATCAAAAGATGGACAAGTCAACCTATGACAATCTGTACCATCAAAGCAAGAGATAGAGTGATAGAGTAGAATAGCGCTCCATGGTAGCGAACCTTCGATGCGGAGACGGCACTCGATGATGATGACTCTTCCTATCCCTGTATATCGCTCCTTTCACTTACACACATAACAATTACATACGTTGGTTGCAGAACCCGTAATTGATTATATATTATAGTTAGTTATAGATTTAAAAAACGAATTAAATTGAATACTAAAATACTTCAAAAATAAATAATGATGTCTGTTATATACATATATTTATAAGCCTTTGGCGTCTTAGATTCTCTCTCTCTCTCTCTCTCTCTCTCTCTCTGCGTTCAGGACTCAATCAGAGTAAGGATTCCAGACTCCCACTCATGACCTGTCATCTTAGATTTAGATGGTTGGTAGCAAGAAAAGCAATCATTATGATAGTAGTTTGGTAAAACATTAGTCTTATATTGTCGAATGTTGTTTTTGGTGAACAGCTTCTCCGGTGGCTGAATTGGATAAACAGAAATTACTTATGCGGTACTTTAAAATTAAATAAAAACGTAAATAAATCCCAGACGTAAAGAACAAACAGTTTTACCTGGGACCGGCAGGTTGTGGACATGGTTAGAGTGCTTTACCCTTGGGTCATAGGTCAATGGCTCATGTGCAGTGGTTCCCAGTCTGTGAAAGTAAACCGCATAAATATTACCCAACTCACTGTCTCACCACAGCCAATTATCGATTTACTTTTAGTAAATCTATATATGATCAGAAACAAAGAAAATTCTCAAGTCCTACAAATAAATATTAGAATTGAAGGAATACATCTGGAGACAGTTCAGAGCTACAACTGCCTTGGACATACTATATAACCAGTGATGGAAAATGTAAAACTGAAATAAACACAAAGAATAGGAATGGCAAAAAGTAATTTTAATGCCACGAAAAATATACTAACAACAAAACAAATAACAGCAGGGCTGAAACTAAGAATAGCAAAATGTTACATCTTCTCAATATTCCTGTATGCTGCAGAAACATGGGCATTAGACAAGAAAACAGAACAGAAAATTGTAGCCTTTGAAATGTGAATTTACAGAAGAATGGGTAGAATTGTATGGAAGGAAAAGAAAACAAACGATGAAGTTTTAAAACAACTAAAAATAAAAAGAGAACTACTAAATACAATTAAGACAAGACAAATGATTTTTTTGGTACACGTTAAAAGACACAACACCCTACTCAAAGTAATATTGGAAGGGAAAATTTCCGTTATATTTAAAAATTGAAAACATTGATAGTTCAGTAAAGAAATTTTATTTCCATCTTTGCTATATGGAAATCAAAGGTGTTGTTGCTTTCCTACAATTTGTTAAAGTTTTGTTCAGGTTTTTGTGACATCTTATGGAATGGGTAATATTATCTGCCTGTTTAGTAAAGCCATGGGCTATAGTTATGTTTGAGGGATGTAAAGTTTAGATGATTTGCTTGCCAACGAAGATGGTGAAAGTAATATTGATAGAAGATTTTGGAACATTTTGATAGAAGATTTGAATAATGTATCGGAAAGTGAAGATGAGAAAAGTGATACAGAAAAGTGTTCACGGCACGTGTTCACGAAGCAAATGAGAAAGACTTTGCATGATCTTAAATGAATGACAAGAATTTAGAACGGCTTGGAAAATGTTTGTTGAAGACCTATGCTCCAAAGGGAGCTGCAAGGAAGAAAAAAGACCCCCGTTCACTTAGGATTCTGTACATGAAAATTGGCATTGCTACAGTAGTGAAACTTTTAATTAAAATGAAACAATTTGGGACCTTGGTTGTCTAGAGATAAGGCATCAGCCTCTGGACACAAAGGTCCTGAGTTCGATTCCCACCACAGGGGATGAAAAATTAAAAAAAATAATTGAATTCATGGGTTTACTCTCCCCTGGTCTCTGGGTAGTGAGATCTGATGTCTAGCCCTCTCTGGTAGTGAGATCTGATGTCTAGCTCTCTCTGGGTAGTGAGATCTGATGTCTAGCCCTCTCTGGGTAGTGAGATCTGATGTCTAGCCCTCTCTGGGTAGTGAGATCTGATGTCTAGCCCTCTCTGGGTAGTGAGATCTGATATCTAGCCCTCTCTGGGTAGTGAGATCTGATATCTAGCCCTCTCTGGGTAGTGAGATCCGATGTCTAGCCCTCTCTGGGTAGTGAGATCTGATGTCTAGCCCTCTATGGGTAGTGAGATCTGATGTCTAGCCCTCTCTGGGTAGTGAGATCTGATGTCTAGCCCTCTCTGGGTAGTGAGATCCGATGTCTAGCCCTCTCTGGGTAGTGAGATCTGATGTCTAGCCCTCTATGGGTAGTGAGATCTGATGTCTAGCCCTCTCTGGGTAGTGAGATCTGATGTCTAGCCCTCTCTGGGTAGTGAGATCTGATGTCTAGCCCTCTCTGGGTAGTGAGATCCGATGTCTAGCCCTCTCTGGGTAGTGAGATCTGATGTCTAGCCCTCTCTGGGTAGTCAGATCCGATGTCTAGCCCTCTCTGGGTAGTGAGATCTGATGTCTAGCCCTCTCTGGGTAGTGAGATCCGATGTCTAGCCCTCTCTGGGTGGTGAGATCTGATGTCTAGCCCTCTCTGGGTAGTGAGATCTGATGTCTAGCCCTCTCTGGGTAGTGAGATCTGATGTCTAGCCCAATCTGGGTAGTGAGATCTGATGTCTAGCCCTCTCTGGGTAGTGAGATCTGATATCTAGCCCTCTCTGGGTAGTGAGATCTGATGTCTAGCCCTCTCTGGGTAGTGAGATCTGATGTCTAGCACCTCTCTGGGTAGTGAGATCCGATGTCTAGCCCTCTCTGGGTAGTGAGATCTGATGTCTAGCCCTCTTGGGTAGTGAGATCCGATGTCTAGCCCTCTCTGGGTAGTGAGATCTGATGTCTAGCCCTCTCTGGGTCGTGAGATCTGATGTCTAGCCCTCTCTGGGTAGTGAGATCTGATGTCTAGCCCTCTCTGGGTAGTGAGATCTGATGTCTAGCCCTCTCTGGGTAGTGAGATCTGATGTCTAGCCCTCTCTGGGTAGTGAGATCTGATATCTAGCCCTCTCTGGGTAGTGAGATCTGATGTCTAGCCCTCTCTGGGTAGTGAGATCTGATGTCTAGTCCTCTCTGGGTAGTGAGATCTGATGTCTAGCCCTCTATGGGTAGTGAGATCTGATGTCTAGCCCTCTCTGGGTAGTGAGATCTGATGTCTAGCCCTCTCTGGTAGTGAGATCTGATGTCTAGCCCTCTCTGGGTAGTGAGATCTGATGTCTAGCCCTCTCTGGGTAGTGAGATCTGATGTCTAACCCTCTCAGAAAACAGCAAAAAACAGTGGGCTCCCATGTGTGTTCTGCACACATTAAAGAACACTTGGCAGTTGGAAATTTTAAGAGTAAAAACGGCTGAATCGCGGACAAAATTAGTAGAAAAAATCTTCCCAACGTGTTAAAACTCTTGACAATAAAAATACATCTGAAGTCCAAAAATGGGGATTCCAAAAAAAGTGTCTGTTGTGTAATGATAATGTTGAGAGCAATGCATGATTGAAAGACAAATGAAAATGAGGACGACAGAGCTATATTTGTCATCTATATATGATGGCCAACTAAGAGTATTACAAGACAGACTCTTTTTTTAAAACCACCAAGGAAAAAGACAAAGAGGAAGACTATAAAATATTCTTGGAGAAGACAGATGGAATCATAGATGAAGATGATGGGGAAAACATGGACTGATTTTATAAGAATGGTAAGAAACAGAACGGCTTGGAAGGTGTTTGTTGAAGACCTGTGCTCCACAGGGAACTAAAAGGTAGAACAAGAACTCTGAAATCAAAGAATAGCTGCCTGTAAGGCAGGGGGATACCTGAGCGCATGGCTGCAGGTGTGGAAAACAGGAAAAAGTGATATTCACTCAAATTCCAGCCCCTTGGGACTTTGCTACAGATATAAAGCTGGCGAACCCAAACGGCAACAACAAATGAAGCAGTTTACATTTCAGTTTTACAAAGGTTTGTTTAAGTTTCTACCATTAGTACATCTATATTTATTTTTACATTTCTACCTGTAGTACATTTATAATTGACTTATATTTTTGCCAGTAGTACATCTATAATTTTTTTTACATTTCTCACAGTAGTACATCTATAATTTGTTTACATTTCTCCCAGTAGTACATCTATAATTTGTTTACGTTTCTCCCAGTAGTAAATATATAATTTGTTTACTTTATTCCCAGTAGTACATCTATAATTTGTTTACATTTTTACCAGTAATACATCTATAATTTGTTTACATATCTCCCAGTAGTACATCTATAATTGTTTGCATTTCTCGCAGTAGTACATCTATATTTTGTTTACAATTCTACCAGTAGAACATTTATCTGTTTACATTTCTACCAGTAGTGCATTTATAATCTGTTCACATTTCTACCAGTAGTACATTTATAATCTGTTTACATTTCTACCAGTAGTACATTTATAATCTGTTTACATTTCTACCAGTAGTTCATTTATAATCTGTTTACATTTCTACCAGTATTTCTGCCTCATACTTAGAACTTAATTTCTTTCAGGTGGCTGTTAAACTCTGAAATACTCGAAGCCTAAGTCAGTTTTTTTTTTCCATTAAAAAATAGTGGACAGTGAATTTATCCGTTGCCAGACCTTAAACAATAGCAATTTTGATAAGTTTTAAACAATATAACATATAACTGAAGGTAATGCTAACACAATTAAATGCTCTAAATAATAATTTAAAGTAAGAAAACAATAAATAAAGTACTTAAATACTGTATAAAAAGTGAAAATTACATTTACTAAATCTTCAAACACAGTGGCATCATTAAAATTCTAGTCTTTAAAATTCTCTTGACTTTAGCTTTACAAATCTGGAACATGTGAATTATTGTTGTTCGAAGTACAAGTCTCCACTATATTTCTGCCAGTAGTGCATCTATAATTTAATTAGAATATTTTTACCAATAAATTTATTAAAATTAGCTAAATCAATATTATAATCATATATATTATATTTTTAACTTTTAACGATTAAATGTAATATTTTGTTCATGTCTTAAGTTAGGTTTAAAATTAACAGTAACATGTAATTAATTGGCTTTCTTTATGATGTAGAAATAATGATGTTCATAACTGTGAAAAGTTGTAGGGAGCAAGAGAGTTGTTTGGATATCAATGAGTTAAAAACAATGGAAGTGGAAACCAGAGCTTATGTTTTGTTGTGGAATTTAGGAAACTAACCAGGCTAGAATTTCATGGCAAGTTATCTGTTGGTTATATGTTGATAAGAGAATAAGGGATTAGGGATCTTTGTTGGTTGGTAGTATCATCATCATGATACTTGTGTGCCGGAACAGAAATATATGAGCACCACAGTAATTGAGCTATGGCATGCTGGTCAGAATGCCCTATAATCTTGGCATGTTATTTGCTGTTATAATTAATTTACTAGGAGAGTGGGTGATGGGTGAAAGGATACTAACCATTATTATCCTCAAAATCAGGTTGATAAATGTTTTAATCAGGGTAAGGTCAAAAGGTTGTTTTGGGTAGTAGAAAAAATCTACCCAAAATTCACACTACACTCATATGGTAGTGATTCACACTCCACTCATATGGCAGTGATTCACACTCCACTCATATGGCAGTGATTCACACTCCACTCATATGACGGTAATTCACACTCCGCTCATATGGCAGTGATTCACTCTCCGCTCATATGGCAGGTATTCACGCTCCACTCATATGGCAGTGATTCACGATCTACTCAAATGGCGATGATTCACACTCCGCTCGTATGGCAGTGATTCACACTCCACGCATATGGCAGTGATTCACACTCCATCCATATAGCAGTGAATTCACACTCCACTCATATGGCAGTGATTCACACTCCACTTATATGGCAGTGAGCCACATTCCATCCATATAGCAGTGAATTCACACTCCACTCATATGGCAGTGATTCACACTCCACTTATATGGCAGTGAGTCACATTCCATCCATATAGCAGTGAATTCACACACCGCTCATATGACAGTGATTTACACACCGTTCATATGACAATAATTTACACACCGCTCACATGACAATGATTTACACACCGCTCATATGACAATGATTTACACACCGCTCATATGACAATGATTTACACACCGCTCATATGACAATGATTTACACACCGCTCATATGACAATGATTTACACACCGCTCATATGACAATGATTTACACACCGCTCATATGACAATGATTTACACACCGCTTTTATGACAATGATTTACACACCGCTCATATGACAATGATTTACACACCGCTCATGTGACAATGATTTACACACCGCTCATATGACAATGATTTACACACCGCTCATATGACAATGATTTACACACCGCTCATATGACAGTAAATCACACACATCTCTTATGACAGTGATTCACACTACGCTCATATGATAGTGATTCACGATCCGTTCATATGACAGTGATTCACACACAACGCTCATATGACAGTGATTCACGATCCGTTCATATGGCAGTTATTCACGCTCCACTCGTATGGCAGTAATTCACGCTCCACTCAAATGGCAATGATTCACACTCAGCTCATATGGCAGTGATTCACACTCCACTCATATGACAGTGATTCACGAACCGTTCATATGGCAGTGATTCACGCTCCGCTCATATGCCAGTGATTCACGCTCCACTGAAATGGCAAGGATTCACACTCCACTCATATCGCAGTGATTAACACTTCCCTTATTTTGCAGTCATTCACACTCCGCTCATATGGCAGTGATTCACACTCCACTCATATGGCAATGAATCACACTCCACCCACATGGCAGTGATTCACACTCCACTCACAAGGTAGTGATTAACACTCCGCTCATTTTGCAGTGATTCACACTCCGCTCATATGGCAGTGATTCACACTCCACTCATATAAAAATGATTCACGTTCCGCTCATATGGCAGTGATTCACACTCAGCTCATATGGCAGTGATTCACACTCCGCTCATGTGGCAGTGATTCACACTCCACTCATATGGCAATGATTCACACTCCACCCACATGGCAGTGATTCACACTTCACTCACATGACAGTGATTCACACTCCACTCATATGGCAATGATTCACACTCCACCCACATGGCAGTGATTCACACTCCACTCACATGACAGTGATTAACACTCCGCTCATTTTGCAGTGATTCACACTCCGCTCATATGGTAGTGATTCACACTCCACTCATATAAAAATGATTCACATTCCGCTCATATGGCAGTGATTCACACTCAGCTCATATGGCAGTGATTCACACTCCGCTCATGTGGCAGTGATTCACACTCCACTCATATGGCAATGATTAACACTCCGCTCATTTTGCAGTGATTCACACTCCACTCATATGGCAGTGATTCACACTCCATTCATGTGGCAGTCATTCACACTCCGCTCTTGTGACAGTGATTCACACTCCGCCCACATGTCAGTGATTCACACTTCACTCACATGACAGTGATTCACACTCCACTCATATGGCTGTTATTCACACTCCACTCATATGTCAGTCATTCACACTCTACTCATATGACAGTGATTCACCTAGTCCATGACATCTTGCAAGAGATAACTAGAATGATGGAATGATGTCAGAATCATGTTATATTGCTCAGCTATAACTGTCTTGATATCACCTGGAAGGACAAGGCAACAAACGTGGAGGTCCTCACGAACACATGCCTCCTTCCAGAACATCATCTACACGCTTCAAAAAACGTAGGTCACGCTCGCTTTGCCACTTACACCGTATGAAAGATGGCCGCATACCAAAATATATACTTTATTAAAGCTGTTCAGGCCTCTTCTGGTAATGTCTTCCTCGTCAGATAACCTTTTCTTGTGTATTCTTGTCAATCACAGGAATTGATTGTTGCTGCTGTTAAGATGTTTCCAGAGAAGTCACCACATTAATCGTCGAAAGCGAAGAGAGAGGGAAGTAGTATTGAAGTTGACTGTTGTACTGTTTATTTGGCACAATTTACCATTGTACTGTACATGTGGCACACTTCACCATTGTAAAAACTTGTACGGTACAAGTAGCTTTCTCATATAAAGTACCCTCCCATATACATATACATATATATCTTTTAATATTTCATCGAATATTTTCTTCGTATTTTTTAAAAGTATGTTTCTTTTATAGTTGTAGAATTTTAGGTGTTTAGGAGTTAGTACATTTCAGCATAAAAACCATCTTACGATCGCAGATATGACCACATTTGGAACTGACCACGAGCACATATATGACCATACTTGTAGCTGATCACAACCACAGGTGTCACCTCATCTGTTACTGACCACGAGCACATATATGACCATACTTGTAGCTGACCACAATCACAGATGTGACCTCATCTGTTACTGACAACGAGCACATATATGACCACACATGTAACTAACCACGGACACATATATGACCACACATGTAACAGACCACAAACACATAATTGACCACATGTACATATATGACCATACTTGTAGCTGACCACAACCACAGATGTGACCTCGTCTGTTACTGACAACGAGCACATATATGACCACACATGTAACTAACCACAGACACATATATGACCACACATGTAACTGACCACAAACACATAATTGACCACATGTACATATATGACCATACTTGTAGCTGACCACAACCACAGATGTGACCTCTTCTGTTACTGACAACAAGCACATATATGACCACACATGTAACTAACCACAGACACATATATGACCACACATGTAACAGACCGCAAGCACATATATGACCATACATGTAACAGACCACAAGCACATATATGACCACACATGTAACAGACCACAAGCACATATATGACCACACATGTAACAGACCACAAGCACATATATGACCACACATGTAACAGACCACAAGCATATATATGACCACACATGTAACAGACCACAAGCATATATATGACCACACATGTAACAGACCACAAGCATATATATGACCACACATGTAACAGACCACAAGCATATATATGACCACACATGTAACAGACCACAAGCATATATATGACCACACATGTAACAGACCACAAGCACATATATGAAACCACATGTAACAGACCACAAGCATATATATGACCACACATGTAACAGACCGCAAGCACATATATGACCACACATGTAACTGACTACGAGCACATAAATGACCACACATGTAACAGACCACAAACACATATATATAAGACCACACATGTAACTGACTACGAGCACATATATGACCACACATGTAACAGACCACAAACACATATATGACCACACATGTAACTGACTATCTTTACGACACATACTACCATTGCTGGTGTATGTCGGGGGGCAACGATAGAACCAGGGGGTTAAAGGCCGCTTGGTCAAGCAGTCGCCACGACGTGTGAGACTCAGGATTTTTATTTCACCCCCGATAGAAAAAAATCCTTTATGTCTACAGCGGGCTTCGAACACCGAAGGTCAGCTTTTCAGCCAGCGGAACAGTGGTTTTAACCACACGGCCACGCGCACCTCATGTAACTGACTACGAGCACAAATATTACCACTCTTGAAACTTTACCTTTTCGTCAGCCCTTAACGCTGAAAGGAAAATGAGGAAGGAACGAATACGAATACGATGAAGAAGAATAAGACTTGATGTACCTCGTACCCTGACTAACCCGTAACATCATTTTTCTCCTAAACCAGACATGTATTAAGAAGGATTGTTTTTGTCGTGAAAATAAACGAATAGGGTATTATGACCCAATATATGTGGCAACATTTTATATCCGAATAGGCTAAACACTGATTAAAAAACAGACCTGTTGCCACAAACCGTTTAACTTGTTTTGTCATCAGGGGAAAATAGTTCAACTGTCCTTTAGGTTCAATGGCTTCAAGGGTAGTAACTATCTATCTCTATCTATTGTCCTTTCGAGCCGAAGACGGTACATAGGGCAGAACCACAATTTCAAAAACAGAAGCCTACCGTGCCAAAGTGGCACATATTGCAGAGATCACTGCTCTAAAATATATGGCGCTGTTAAATGGTAGTAACTATTGAAGATTAAATGCTTTTGACAAGTACACCGTCTTGACATGAATTGTCTGCTTCTAGAATTATTCGTACTGTTGGCTTTGCCAGCAAGCATTTATAGCTAATAAGAAATCAAATAAAAAAATATTCACTAACAAAACACATATAACAGTGTGATAATTCAATACCGGACACGAAGGTGTAATATTGATTTATAGAAAGAAAAAAAAGAATTTATTTTCTCTGGCCACATTGAAATATAAATGGAAGATATTTTATTTTCATTTTGTTTCTCATTCTATTTAGAATTTACTGTTTTATTATTTATTGTTTTTTTTTTAAATTTTAATAACATCTCTCTCTCTCTCTCTCTCTCTCTCTCTCTCTCTCTCTCTCTCTCTGTGTGTGTGTGTGTGTGTGTGTGTGTGTATAGTGTATGTTTCTTCCTGTTGTAGACACATTGTGCCAAACGTTATTCTGGTTTGTGTTTTCCATTTGTCAAGTGAAGCATTAACCATACCTTTCTTTTTTCTCTATATTTTTTCTCCTCTATTAAAAAAAAAGCAGACAATTGCTCATGTATTATTTATTCATTGAGGCTTACCTATGTAGAAGAACATGATAGTTAAGTAAAGTTGTTATATAATTAATGTGTCATCATCATCAAGTACCGTGCCTGCTGGAGTTGGTGATCATGTCTCTCCACAACTTTCGATCTCGACAGCTATTTATCATTTCTGTTGTTGACCTTCAGCCAAGCCATTCTCTTAAGCTGTCTTGTATCTTTTCTCTTCGCTTCCCTCTATCTCTTCGTCCCTCAATTTTCCCAATTGTTACAATATATTCCAGCTGTTCCTTTCTCATTACATGGCCACAAAAATATTATTTTTTCTTCCTAATATTGGAAATTAATCTCTCATTTTCCTTTTGCCTCTTTCAAAACGTTCTTATTTCCCTTCTTAACTGTTAATGATATTCTCAACATTCTTCTGTAAAACCACACTTCTGCAGCCTACAGTGATTTTCTTATTATTTGTCAAAATGTCCATGATTCACATCCATATGTTGAGACTGGCGCTACATAACATTTAAGAACTCTTTTTTCTTGTTTTTGTTGTCAAAAATGGATTGCATAGTATCTTCGTCATTTTTTTTTTTAAAGCTGCTTTTGCCTGAGCCATTCTGCATGTCACCTCTATTGTACATCTACCATCTGAGGTTAACATTGTTTCCAGATACTTAAATTCATTTACCTGTTTTAATATTGTTCCAATTTATTGTGCATTGCGGTGATGTTTTTTTCTTTATTGCTACCATTACTTATATATTTTTGCTTTTGAGACCGAGTCCTTTATTTTTGCTTTCCTATGTTATAATGTCTACCATTTCTTGTAATTCATTTTCACTCTTGCGATGAAGACTGTATCGCCACCATACTCTAGGTTATTTATGTTACGACCTCCAATTATTATTCCAGGCATGCCCCTTAAGGATCTTAAAATATTCTCACTATATATATTAAGTAAATCTGGTAACAGTACACAACCGTACCTACAACCCTGTTTTATTTGTTGAAACATTCCCAAATGGTTTCCAGTTCTTATTGTCGCAATTTGTTGTCAGTACATGTTCTTTATTATTCTTAGATCTTTGCAGTTTACGTTTATGCTAAAATTTTGATTATTTATTGATGCTTTACTTTGTCAAATGCTTTGGTATAATCTATGAAACATAGGTATAGATCTGTTTTTACCTCTATGGCTCTTTCTACTACATATCGTATGATGCATATGGCATTGTTCTAACCTTTACCCCCCAAAAAACCACACTAAAAAAAAACAAAGTAAAGTACCCCCGTCAAACCAATTGGCGTATAGGGAATATGGTGTTAGTGACCATAAATTTTACAGACCTTCGGCACATGATTTTTGGGGTAATGTGGTCGGTATTACGCCCGTGCCGCTTCACTTTCCCAGAAAAAAATCCGATACCCATTAAAGGCTGAACCCGGAAGCCGTCGGTTGGGATCGAACCCTACCCCTTGTCATTTGTAGTCCAGTTCACTAACCACTGAGCTATCACGGCCCCCAGGAAAACCACACTGTTCATCACTAATTTCTGGACTTAATTTGTTTTAACGAGCTAGTAAACAAATAATATCCGGATGAGCAAGTAAACAGATAATAACCGGATGAGCAAGTAAAAAGATAATAGCACAATGATCGCAACCACGAACACACAATATGGATATTTTAAACAGAAATTAACTTTTCCCAGACTCGGCGTGTGTTTATTGAGTTTGCACATATTGATGACGTAATTAACGCGTTACAGAAAAGGTAACATGATATGTGACTGTAACATGAGGACGTGGTTAAAACAAGGGATTTTTAGGTTACAGGAAATCTTTCAATTTAACTAACATACTTTTGTCAAGAGAATTTAGTACTTTGCTAAATCAATATTTTTACTGAAAAAATATCGGAGAACTTTGTCATGAAACATTAATTTCAATTTTCAGATTGTTCTGTCTGTTGTTCTGTCTGCTGTTCTGTCTGCTGTTCTGTTTGATGTCCTGTCTGCTGTTCTGTCTGCTGTCCTATCTGTTGTTCTGTGTGCTGTTCTGTTTACTGTTCTGTTTACTGTTCTGTTTGCTTTTCTGTCTGCTGTTCTATCTGCTGTTCTGTCTGCTGTTATGTTTGCTGTTCTGTTTGATGTTATGTTTGCTGTTCTATCTGCTGTTCTGTCTGCTGTCCTGTTTGCTATTTTGTCCGCTTTTTTGTCTGCTGTTTTGTCTGCTGTCCTGTCTGCTGTCCTATCTGTTGTTCTATCTGTTGTTCTATCTGTTGTCCTATCTGTTGTTCTGTCTGTTGTTCTATCTGTTGTTCTATCTGTTGTTCTGCTGTTCTGGTTGCTATTCTGTCTGCTGTTCTGTTTGCTGTTCCGTTTGCTGTTATGTCTGCACACCTGTTCGCTGTCATGTCTGTTGTTCTGTCTGCTGTTCTGTTTGCTGTTTTGCCTACTGTTTTGTCTGCTGTTTTGTCTGCTGTCTTTTCTGCTGTCCTATCTGTTGTTCTGTCTGCTGTTTTGTCTGTTCTTCTATTCATAGCCTTTCTAGTAAAGTGTTCTCTGGTCAGTAGATTTTGGCTGTTCTTGTATGTTCTACTCAGATTTGGCGTCACTGATGAGGCCCTTCTTCCCACTTAAGACATTATGGAATATAAATCAGGTTAATGCATATAACAGAAATCATTTCAAGGGCAAAATACACGAATTTTCCATAGAAGAAAAAATTATTAAGTTATTCGAGATAGTAACAATGTAAATTCTTTAAGAATAATCAAAGGATTCCACTGTCATCGCTTTCACTCAGGCATCAAATATTCACTGTCCTATATTTAAACAGAAATAGCTTAAAGCAGGTAACAATTGAAATCCAATCCATGTTTCTGACGATCTGTGGGTGGGTGCTGTTAAGTCCATTTCAAGGCTATATCGATCACCGTTGGTTCAAATCAAGTACTAGACATGAATCGACATTAGCTGTCGTACGGTTGGCAAATTGTTTAGGAGACATCAAACAAAAAAGGAACATGGTGAAATCACTCACCCACCACCAGAGAACCATTGTTTGTTGACAACTATAGTCTCAATGTTGGCTCAGGGTTTGATCTGCAAGAGAACATAGACGCGCGCTATAAATCTATTGGGCTTTAGACTCACCACAAACACAGAGGAGACAGAAGTCATGTTCCAGCCAGCCCCTGACAGAAGTCTTACTGAGCCAAATATATAAATAGGTAAACATATATAGGTAAACGACCAACTACTTAAAGTCGTAAACAGATGTACATACATTGGGTCGAGCGGTCATCAAACAGGTCTATGGGTTTACCAATATCAACAGTGGCGACGATTGGATACCGGATCCAGTCGTGGTCAATGCGGAGGTCAACGGTCTCATCTGGACAACACTGACAAGGAAGATGCAGTCATCTATACATACGGTTCAGTAAAACGACACCAAAGGATGGTATAGGCATTTACAGCACGCTCGGATAGCAGAATAGTCAAAGAAGATAGTCGTGCATACTTTCTGACCACGAGTAGCTTAACGATGGAGGTGATGGTAGTGACCAGAGCATTCATCTGGTTGGAGTCGCAAGACTACACCCATGCCTGCATATAAGTGATTCAATGAGCAAGTACAAAAATGTGGAGGCGGGCTCTGTACGTTGGCAATGGGTCAACCATATGCAGAATAATCTTTGTTTCTTCAACTACCTTTTAGCTCCCAGTGGAGCATAGGTCTTCAACAAACACTTTCCAAGTCGTTCTGTTTTTTGCAATTCTTTTAAAATCATTCCATGTCTTCCCCATCATCTTCATCTCTGCTTCGATCTGTCTTCTCCAAGAATTCCTTGGTCTTCCTCTTTGTCTTTTCCCCTGGGGATTCCAAAAAAAGGGCCTGTTGTGTAATACTCTCAGTTGGCTTCCGTAGTGTGTGTCCTATCCATCATCATCGTCTTCGCTGTATCTCTCTATCCACTGGTATTTGACCGGTACATTTCCATAATTCTACGTTAGTGACTTTGTCCTGCCATTTCCATCCCTTTATTCTGCGCAAGCATCCATTAATGAAAGTCTGTACCTTCGTGATTGTCAATTTTGTTATTCTCCATGTTTCACAGCCATATAATAGGACCGACATAACATTTGAGTTGAAAATTTTATTTTTGTATTTAGCTAATTTCTTTGGATTTCCATATGTTTCCCAGTGCAATGAAAGCTCCTCTTGCTTTTGATATCCTTATTTTGGTATCATTTTCTGTTCCTCCCTCTTTATCTATATTACTGCCCAGATATATATAAGATTGTACGTCTAGTAGAGGTATTTCTCATAGTTTTATTTGGTTATTGCCAACTGTATTAATTCTTATAATGTTGGTCTTATCTCTATTAATCTTTAGTCCTAGCTATTGTGATATCTCATCTAATATACTCATTTTATCCTGCATCTGTTGATGGCTGTGTGATAGGAGAGCTATGTCATCAGCAAAGTCCAAATCATCAAGTTGTTTGGTCAGTGACCACTGGATCCCATTTCTGTTGTTTTGAGTTATTTTCATAATCCAATCTATGGAAATAGAAAGAGAAATGGAGACAGAAGGCATCCTTGCCTTACTCCTGTTCTTTTTTCAAATGCTTCTGTAAGCTGTCCTTCATGCACCACACTACATTTTGTTCCTTCATACATTGTTTTTATCAGGTTAATAAACGTTATGGGGATTCCGTAATGACTCAGCAACTTCCAAAGCATTCTTCTGTCTAAACTATCAAATGCCTTTTCGTAATCTATGAATCCAAAATAAAGTGGGGATTTTAGTTCTAAACTTTGTTCAACTATTATACGTAGAGTAGTTATTTGATCAGCACATGATCTGTTCTTCCTAAAACCTGCTTGTTCATCTCTCAAGTGTTTCTCTATAGCCTCTTTTAGTCTCTCCAGAATGATTCTGCCTAATATTTTTCCTGGCACTGATAGTAGCATAATTCCCCTATAATTTGTGCACTCCTGTAAACTTCCTTTCTTTGGTAGTTTGATCATATAACCTTCTTTCCACTCTTTAGGTATTTCTTCCCTCTCCCAAATTTTATCCAATAGATCATGTAACATCTTGGTAGAGGTGTTAATATCTGCTTTGATGGCTTCCGAAGGAATTTCGTCTGGTCCTGTGGCTTTACCATCTTTTAATAGTTTGATGGCTTTCATTATTATTTCTTTGCTTGGTTTTCCGTAATTAACGTGTAACTCTTCTTCTGCTGGTAGTATATCTGGAGCATTATTTGAGCCGGGTCTGTTCAAAAGTTCTTCAAAGTGCTCTTTCCATCTCTCCATTTGTTCTCTTATATTACTAAGCAGATTTCCTTTCTTATCTTTGATAAAGGCGTTGATCTGTTTGTATTTTCCACCTAATTTCTTTGTGCTGTTGTACAGTTCTTTCATATTCCCTTTATTTGCTGCTTCTTCTGCCTCTTTAGCTAGTTCATCTATATATTTCCACTTATCCCTTTTAATGCATCTTCTCACTTCTTTGTTCACCTCTGTGTAAGCTTCCTGTGTCTTGGCTTCATTACTTCTTGTTTTGCTATTATTTATGTCTGCTTTCTTGTTCTTTCTTTCTTTAATTTTATCCAGGGCCTCTGCTGTCATTCATGCCTTGTCCTTGCGTTCTCTTTTCCCCAGTGTTTTTTCGCATGTCTCTTTCTATATATTTTTTACCTGTTTCCAATGATCTTCTATATTTATTGTATTTTCTAGTTGTTGCAGGACTTGGTATTTGTTTGCTATTGTGACTGCGGATTTATCTTTAATTCCTTGTTCTTTAAGAAACCCTACATTGAAATACTTTCTACCCTTATTCGTTGTAGTATACATTTTTAATTTAATTTTAAGTTTGGCTAACAGAAGATGATGATCAGAAGCTACATCTGCCCCTCTATATACTTTTACATCCTGTAAGGATGACTTAAACTTATTATTAATACATATGTGATCAATTTGATTTTCCGTTCTATGATCTGGTGACACCCATGTAGCTTTGTGCATTCTTTTATGTTGGAATATTGTTCCTCCTAGGCTCACTTGATTAAGGGCGCAGAAACTCACAAATATCTCTCCATTCTCGTTTATATCTCCAAGTCCATGTTTTCCCATAATCTCTTCGAAGCCTTCGAAATTTTGTTTACGACCCTGGAATTGTGGGAGTATGGGTAGATGAAAGAACGGAAAGTCTGGCTAGCTTTGCTGTCGCCATAGACGGTCAACCAATGGATCAGGCGGACTCCATCAATGCCCTCAGAATCACAGGACTTTGACAACCATGAGTCCACGTCATTCCTTCGGATGAACGAGTTTGGAGTTAACATGAACACAGCCAGAAACGAGAAACGTGGCGGGCGTATAAGAAGACTTATCAACCAACACAGAACTGGAGTCTTCATTCGCTGGACTCTGCGGGATTTGCTGAGGACTGGATCTGAGCATCTATGTACAGGTTCGGAGTGCAATGATGATGACCCGCAATTCACTCAAGAACTCAATACATCGAGATCCCCCTCTATTAGATCGTCAACATTGGCAATGAGGAGAATATCATGATATCAAAGCTGATACAACATTTGGGAGACTATATATCCAGTGATTGGCATCGTAGGAAAGTCAGCTTACAGACAAAGCTAATCATTTACAGAACTGCTGTACTTCCAGTGTTTCTATACAGATGAGAAACTTGTACTGTGTACAAACGTCTATAAAATAAGTTAAATCACTTCCACGCAGCTTACTTTAGGAAATTTATGAACATGAAATGACAGAACAAGCTCCCATAAACCGCAATTTTGGACAGAGTTGATATCCCCAGCATTGACGCTATTTTGTTGCACACACAGACCCGTGGGGATCTGATGTAAATAGTTTGTCAGACTTTATGGTGACATTTTTAAACATTGACATGACAAGCCAAAGTTAATGTCCAAGACAGGAAGTCACAGCAAACAGTCATGGGTATCATCATCATGTGTCATACCGGTTGGCCTAGGCGATCTTGTCCTTTCACAATTTTATATCCACAGTACATCGTATCAATTCTGCAGTTGACCGTTTTCCATGCCATGTCACCAAGCTATCTAATATCTTTTCTCCTTGTCGTCCGCGATCTCTCTTTCCCTGTATTTTGCCATTTATAACCAAGTATTCCAACTTTCCTCCTCTCATGATGTGCCCGGAAAAAGTTGATTGTTTCTGTCTGATGTTTTTTAGAAGCACCCTTTTTGTGTTGGCCTCTTTGATAATTTCCTCGTTGGTCTTTTTAACTGTCCAGGGAACTGTCAACATTCTTTTGAGAAATCCAATCGCTATGGCCTCTAATCGTTTTTTCATTAGCTTGCCTACTATCCATTATTCGTTTCCATAGATTAGAATTGACTCTGCATATCATCGACGCACTCTCTTTAATACTTCTATTGCTATAGATTTGTTGCATAAGACGTTTTTCATTTTCTGAAAAGCTCTTTTGGCCTCAGTTATTCTGCTTTTTATTTCTGTGGTGCATGGGTATCATCATCATGTCCCATACCTGTTGGCGTAGGCAATCATGTCCTTCCACAATCTTCTATCTACAGTGCATCGTATCAATTCTGTTGTTGACCGTTTTCCATGCCAAGACTCCAAGCTATCCAGGATTTTCTCTCTTTGTTGTTCGCGATATCTCTTTCCTTTTATTTTGTCTGTTGTAACCAAGTATTCCAACTTTACTCTTCTCATGATGTGCCCGAGAAACGTTGATTGTTTCTTTCTGATGTTTTTTATGAGCTTCCTTTTTGTGTTGGCCTCTTTGAGAACTCCCTCATTGGTATTTTTAGCTGTCCAGGGAACTTTCAATATTCTTCTGAGAAATCCCACCTCTGTGGTCTTTAATCGTCTTTTCACTTGTTTGTCTGCTGTCCGTGATTCGCTTCCATAGGTAAGAATTGGTTCTATATATCACCGATGAACTCTCTCATTTTTATTGACATAGATTTGTTGCAAAAGATATTTTTTTTCATTTTCTGAAATGCTAAAATTTTTATGCTGCATGATGGTGATGATTTTATCTTCGATATGACCATTAATGCGTGGTGCATGGGTAGAATGAGTACATCAAATACAGTCATAGATAACAAACACACAAGGGCAGTTAAATGTTTTTCTCTTACCCAGGCCGAATTACAAATGAAGGGATTGAAAAGAGAATCAGTCAAGCCAATGGCTCTATGAATATGTCCTACCTACTGTAGTAATGAGATCCAATCTGAAGAGGAATGGTCCAGATAGACGTGGTTAACAAAAGACATCGAACAGGGAATAGTGTGCAGGCACAGATAACATGGGAGACGAAGGAATAAGTCGCTGGGCAGCATCAAAACAGTCATTAAGTTGGTCAGATCACAAAGAGGAGCCGTAAACACATAGAGAGAGAGAGAGATGAATAAAGACAGTCGCAGTCATCAACGGTGTTCCATTGTTCAGATAGGGATGAAGGAAGGAAGGCAATAGGGAAGAAAGGAAGGAAGGAAGAGATAAAAAGAGAAAGGAAGGAAGGGATATGAAGAGAAATAAAGGAAGGAAGGAAGGAGGGAAGGAGGGAAGGAGGGAAGGAAGGAAGGGGTAGGAAGAAAACGGAAGGAAGGAAGGGATTGGAAAAGGAAGGAAGGAAGGGATAGGAAGAAATGAAGAAGGAAGAAACAGGAAGAGAACGGAAGGAAGGAAGGAGGACAAATGAAGTAAGGAAAGAAGGAAGAAAGCGATAGGATGAGATAGAAAGGAAGGAAGGGAGGAAGGAAAACATGGAGGGTAGATAAAAGAAAGGAAAGATTATATATATATATATATATATATATATAGAGAGAGAGAGAGAGAGAGAGAAATAGAGAGAGAGTGAGAGAGAGGAAAAGAAAAGAATTATTAAAATAAGTGAAGATTATGAGAATAAATACGCTAAATAAAAATACAGAAAAACTGGAACACTTTGTCTCCAGCTCGCACAATCATGGCATGACGTGACAGTGGCGTAGCCAGGGATACAAGAACAGACCAGATTTTGTTTTTTATTTTAGAAAAAGGCTGCGGGAACACATTATTGCTTCGGAAAATGAATGGAAATCGCTGGAATTCAAGGTTAGTGAGCTAGATACGATAGCTTCCCACACCGGTAGTTCTTTATGTCACAGTCAAATGGGAGGAGAGAAAAAGACCACACAAAAAATAATCAGGAGAAAAAAACTTGTATATATTCCAGCATAGCTATAAGAAGTAAAGTAAAAGTGAAGTGCCTCGTCACGCCACGTGGCGTGTAGGGAATATGTGTTGGTGACCATAATTGTTACAGACCTTCAGCACATGATTTTTGGGGTAATGTGGTCGGTATTACGCACGTGCCGCTTTACTTTCCCAGATAAAAATCCAGTACCCATTTAAGGCTGGGTGAACCTGGAAGCTGTCGATCAGGATCGAACCCGACCTATTGTCCTGTGTAGTCCAGTCTCCCATAGCTATAAGAACGGATCAACTAATGTATTTACATCAGCATGTAAAAATCTATCGGTATCTATAGGTAGATCTAATGTCCATATAAGTCTGGGTATCTCCATTTTTAATTTAATACACAGTATACCTAATGCCATTGTAAGTCCTTGTATTTCCATTGATAATTTCATATGGGGTATATCTGATGCATATCTAAAGAGATATAGAAACAAAGTTGAACGCATTCGAAAATAAATGTCTAATGAAAATACTTGGTATAGCGTGGAACGAATTCAAAACAAACGAGGAAATTAGAGAAATCGCCAATCAACTACTAATATCTTCAGTAATAAAGAAAAGACGATGGCCATATGTTGGACATGTGATGAGAAGAGATAATAACCGAAAGCAAAGCAAGCCCTCATGTGGGAAACAACAGATTAGAGGAAACGAGAAAGACCCAGAGAGACACTGATAAGAACATTGATGAGAGAGGCAAGAGCAGCTAGAATCGGCTCACTCAATGAGATAGAGCTGCTTGCACAGAACAGAGACAAATGGCGAGATTTGATAAAATATCTTTAAAATAATTGAAAACTGCTAGAACAAAAATTCAGATAAGAGAAGGAGTATCTTGGTCTACGCCCTATGGGCCGGGTACGGCTCGAAAGGTCAATAGATAGATAGATAGATATCTAATGTCAATATAAGTCTGGGTATTTCCGTTTCTAATTTAATACGGGGTATACCTAATACGGAGCTACGGTGGCTGAGTGGTTAGTGTGCTCGCTTCCTGAACAGAAGGGTCCGGGTGCGATCCCTAGAAGTGGCGGATTTTTTTCGAACTGACAAGGCTCAGGGATTCACCCAGCCTCTAAAAATGGGTACCAGAGATTTTTCTGGGAAGGAAAGACGATCTGGCGTGATACCGACCACATCATCCAAAAATGTGCCATGGTCATAGAAAAATTTGGTCACTATCACCATATTCCCCATACGCCGAGCAAGGCATGGAGGAATATATTATTAGTATTCTTATTATTATTATTCTTATTATATATATATATATATATATATATATATATATAATACCCATAAAAGTCTGATCATCTCCAGTTCTAATTTAATAGTGGTATATCAAACAGAGATTTGAAAAACCTGAGCGAAATATAGAAATCAAAAATACTAAGCAAGAAAACCAAACTTAGAAGACAACTCAAAACGTATTATCAACACTCACCTATGTATGTGAAAGCTGGACAACAACAATAGAGGTAGAGATAAAACTGAACGCTTTGAAGACAAATGCCTAAGAAGAATACTCTGTGTACAATGGAATGAATTCAAAACTATTATGGAGATTAGAGAAATGGCGATGCGACCAAAGATCTCATCTACAATTAAGGAAAGAAGATGGGCATATGTTGAGCATGTGTTGAGAAGAGACAAGAGGATTCAAAACCTTCTCTTCAATGGGAAACATCAGGATACAGAAAATGAGGAAGACTTAAAAGACACCGAAAAGAACACTTATAAGAGAAGCAATGTTGGCAGGCATAGATTATTCAAACATCATTCCATGTTTCATTCAATAGCTGTCGCCATCATTCAATGGTTTATTCGCTTATGTTGTGGTTGGTCTTCATCGAATCTTTGTCTCCATTCGGTGAAGTTAGAGGTGACAACCAAGACGTGGTTTCTTGTAATTGATGTCGTTTTTCGCTTAATCTCCTCATACCTTATCTATGACGGCCAGTAAAGCTTACTTTACTTCCTTGTAATCCTGAAGCGATCTCCCTATGGCCTCCTTTAGATTGCCACTTTTGTTATTAATTTGAGTGTTTATGGAATTTCCTAGTGTGTAAATTTTTGTTTTTTTGGCATATTTGTCTCTTAAAGCGATTTTGAATTAACAACAACTGATGCTAGATAATATAAGATTTTAATTATTTAACAAACTTTACTGCAAAATAAAATTCGTTGATTTTTTGCTTCGCTTCTTTCGAATTTCTTCACAGATTTTAATTTTGTTTCGGAATTTTCATCTAAGTTTTAAAATTGTTATAATTTTCCTTCTATGTAATTTTTCTTCACCTAATTGTTGGCACCACAACACTCCGTGCAAGCCTATAGGTAGTCAGCCGTCTTCAACAGAAGTGTTTGTTTGTGTACTGATGGTTCCTGTAGCTAGCTGGTTGCATGCTCATCTTGTTAACTTTTACAGCTTGTCTGCCATTTCCATTTGGTGGATCTTGTGGATCTTGTAGATCCAATGTTACCAAAACCACACAATCACTGATCGCCTTGTTTAATCCAACATGCAACAGTGGAAGGCTTTCAAAAGGTGGCCCTAGCGTTTGTCTATCATTCCAATCACAGGGGACCACTATGACCAGCAAATCAGATCTTTCGTTGTAATGAACGTCTCCGTGACCTTGACAGTACATCCATATGGGTTTTCTCAGAATTGAGGTCATTATACATTTTGACTACTCATGTCTAAGACATCGTGTCTGTACCTTCACTGACTGAGAGCCCGTCCCAATTATCCCACTCAAATGAGTTTCGGAAATCCACTTCAGGGAAGCAATATAATAAAACATGACCGGTGGGACATGCCATCTTTGTTAGCTCACCGAACCACTCATTTCCCTCCCAAAGCAAAGAAATTTCCTGTGGTTTTTTCCCAGCTTTTTGGAAATTAAAAAAACAAATCTGGTTTATCCTCTTGTCATAAGCTATGTCACTGTGACGTCATGCAATGATTGTTCAAGCTGAAGACAAACCGCCCAAGTCGTTATTTAAAATAATGTTAATGTATTTATTCTCATTATTTGTATTTCCTTTATTAGTTCTTTCTTTATTTCTTTCTCTTTCTCTTCCCCCCTCTCTCTTCCCTTTCTATCTCTATTTATTCTCTGTGTCTTCATCTTTCCTATGATCCTCTATCTCCTTCATCCTCATAGCTAGAGATTGTTGTAAAGGTAAAGTACGAGACAAGTACCGGGCCTAGTGGCGTAGGTGATCATATCTCTCCACAACTTTCGATCTCGGCAGCTATTTATCATTTCTGTTGTTGACCTTCTGCCAAGCCATTCTCTTAAGCTGTCTGGTATTTTCTCTCTTTGCTTCCCTCTATCTCTTCGTCCCTCAATTTTTCCAGTTGATACAATATATTCCAGTTGTTCTCTTCTCATTACATAGCCAAACAATGAAGATTGTTTCTTCCTAATATTGGAAATTAGCTCTCTTTTTGCTTTGGCCTCTCTCAGAACCTCTTCATTACCCTTCTTAGCTGTCCATGGTATTCTCAACATTCTTCTGTAAAACCACATTTCTACAGACTCCAGTGATTTTCTTGTCTGTTGTCCTATTGTCCATGACTCGCATCCATATAAAACCACCGTCGTAATTTCTTTGTATAATCATGAATCGCCACAACATTAGATATAACGACAACAACGTTAAGGGGGGTTCCCATGGAAAACCCTCATTCGGTAGGGGATATATATCATGGGCTACAGGTGATACCCGATCGTCATCAAGCTACTGTAAGCAAAATAAAGATAAAACAAACTCTAAAGATAGGTACTTGGAATGTGAGAACACTCATGCAGAAGGGTAAACTAGAAAACTTCATACAAGAAATGAAAAGAATGGGTTTACAATTACTGGGACTTTTCGAAATGAGATACACCGGATCAGGGGAGATATATTCTGATAAACATAGAATAATATATTCTGCAGGTACTGAACACCAAAGAGGAGTAGGTATCATCTTGGATGCAGAAAGAGCAAGAACAGTGAAAGGTTTTTACCCAATATATGACAGAGTCCTTTTAGTGAAATTGAATGGAAAGCCAATAGACATAAATCTTATACAAGTTTATGCACCGACAGCAAAGGTAATGTACGAGACTTAAATCGGCCAGTTTTCACCCATATGTGCTCACTCGCCTATCCAGAAGTGTTTTTCACCCATATGTGCTCACTCGCCTATCCAGAAGTGTTCAGAGACTTCTGGATAGTGTCGCTTTAAGCATCGAAACTCACGACGTGAGACGGCATTCCCCACCTTCGCAGAGTACTACTCTGGTACCTATTTCTGTCAGCGGTTGGGTCGACAGCGGGAGTATATTTTTTTTCCCAACTACGAGTACAACACACACTGATTCCAGCGGTAATCGAACACGTGTTGTCCGAACGTCGCTAGCCCAGTCGGGTGTTTTTTCCCAACTAGACCACCGAGTCCTCTGTTGCAGAGTAAGCTCCAATCTGCCCTGCAATGATTCTGCCCTTTACTCTAGCCGGAAAACCCCATCCCGACTTCTTGCCTTCTTGCACAGACCCATCAGTGTAAGTAACAACAATCCTTCAGAATTGTCAGCTTTAACTGTTTTGCTATAGATCTGTGTCCATGACACCAAACTCTGATCTCCTTGCTGAGAATAGGTGCATATCTAGGGTACTCCAGTAAATGTGGTAGTGTTGATGTTGGTGTGGGGAGAGTGGTCGCTAACTTAAGAAATCTAAAAGATGAAATCTTTTTAAAGAAATTACTAAAATAACAAATAAATATTGAGTTAAGAGACGGTCTCGTAACGGGAGTTAGCAACCCATGCTACACCAGTATCAGGAAACCTTCATCTGCTAACACTACATGATATTTGGTCATTACTTGTCATCATCATCATCATCATCATCATCATCATCATCATCATCATCATCATCATCATCATCATCATCATCATCATCATCATCATCATCATCATCATCATCAGCAGCAGCAGCAGCAGCAATATCATCATCATCATCATCATCATCAAGTACAATGCCTGCTGGCGTAGGTGATCATGTTTCTCCACAACTCTCAATCTCGACATTTATTTATTATTTCTGTTGTTGACCTTCTGCAAAGCCATTCTCTTAAGCTGTGAGTTATCTTTTCACTTGGCTTCCCTCTATCTTTTCGTCCCTCGATTTTTCCAGTTGTCACAATATATTTCAGCTGTTCCCTTCTCATTACATGGCCAAAAAAGTTGATTATTTCTTCATAATATTGGAAATTAGCTCTTTTCTTAGCTGTCCATGGTATTTTCATTATTTTTTCTGTAAACCACATTTCTACAGCCTACAGTGATTTTCTCATCTTTGTCCTATTGTCCATGATTCACATCCATATTTTAAGACCGACTGTACATAACATTTAAGAACTCTTTTTCTTGTTTCTATTGTCAAAAATGGATTGCACAGTATCCTCTTAATTTTTTGGGGGAAAACTGCTTTTGCCTGAGCCATTCTATCATATCTCACCTCTATTGTACATCTACCATCTGAGGTTAACATTGTTCCTAGATATTTAAATTCATTTACCTGTTTTAATATTGTTCCACATGTCTTTATTGTGCATTGCGGTGATGTTTTTTTCTTTATTGCTACTATTACTTATCTATTTTTGCTTTTGAGACCGAGTCCTTTATTTTTGCTTTCCTACGTTATAATGTCTAACATTTCTTGTAACTCATATTCACTCTCTTGACGATGAAGACTGTATCGTCAGCA